>JARQSV010000805.1:0-52926 GCA_030142285.1 Calameuta idolon | reverse complement strand
AGGGATATCAATCAATGAATGTTCTTCTTCGTCCAATGGCTGTGGAGAGGTAGCCGAAGAACCCACATTACCTTGATCTGTTACTGAAACATCATTATTACTATTGTTCAAGCCTCGTACTGGGAAAATGGACGTGGAAACAGTCGTTGTACTATCACCTTCGGTTTGTAAAATTGTTTCCATTGTAGACAACACCGAACTAGTTGTACTTTCCGTATCATAATGTTCTGTGAATTTTGTGGAGGGAAGAGTTGATGCAATTGTCGAAGATTCAGTACTTGTACTCTCAGTATAATCTGTACTAAGAGAAGTGGCTGACGTAACCGTGGTATCATCTGTACTAGTTTCTGCAATGACATCTTCTGTTGTCACCGTCAAAGTAGTAGAAGTCATAGTTGAGCTCTCTGTACTAGTGCCTGCTGATGATTCAGTTGTAGGTACAGTCGAGATTACTGTAGTACCATCCGTACTTGTATACCCCGTACTTCCTGTAGCAAAAGTACCTGTTGTACTTTCTGTGCCATAGCTCTCTGTTGTTTCCGCAGTATAATCTGCAGAAGTAGCAGTAGTACTTTCTGTACCCTTATCAACCGTGGTCTGAGTACTGAACTCAGTAGAAGCAGCAGTAGTACTTTCTGTACTTGTGCCAGTGTTGGTCTGTGTACTGAACTCTGCGGAAGTACCTTCCGTACTCTCAGTAACAAAAGTACTCTCTGCAAGAGTTGTAGCATCCGTAGCAACACTTTGCCCTAAATCATCAAACGAAGTGATATCTGTACTTCCAACAGTACTTGGGTTAAATTCTGTGGTCGGAGCCGCCACGTCATTAGTACTTTGAAAATAACGTCTATCAGTAACAGTCGTAATTTGATCACTACCAAATAGGTCTGTAGTCACGTCACTGTCGGATGGTTCAAATTGAGACTCGGTACTGTAATCCACAGAAGCAGGAGTTGTAAATCTCAAGAGACTATCAGGTGAAGTTTGTGCCATCACAGTGGCTTCCTGTTCCAGTACCCCAAGAGTAGAGGAACTCAAGGAGTCTGGATAAGTGGGTTCAGGCGCGACAGTAGAAGCGACAGGAAGACAACTAAAATCATTAAGATCATTAGGATTGCAAATGCAAATAGGCCTGTGTGCTTCGACCCGACACTGAGCTGCCAGTGGACAGTTGCTGGTGCAAAGGTCTACGCATGACCCTTTTACGCAGGCATTTGTGTCATTGCAGTCGTCATCGGACTCGCAGACAATCACTGGGTTGGAGTTCAGAACTGCTGTGGATACAATACAACATACACACAAAATATACTTTTGGTTAAGTAAAGTAAATATCAACAAGCATCATGTATTAAACTACGCTACAGGTAAATACGTGTTTAATGTCGGATAAGTACTACGGATTAAGAGTTAGCATGCGCGCATAATAGATAAAAAGCTAATTAAGAGACATATTTATTAGGACTTTACTGAGACAGATGTAACGGAAAGAAAACTTCCAGTAGTCGTAGGTATTATCGGCAGAGATAGAGCAGGAGTTGCTTTCTTTTTTTGGGGGGTTTTGCTGGTTGATATATGGGCTCGTTATCTATATATATATATATATTATATATATGTAATACGCATGTAATGTTGAATCAATATCAACAATATATTAAAATACTGTCACGTCGAAGTTTCGTGCTTTGCGGCTTCATACCTGAAACGACCACGTTCCCAGACAACAAAACATTTCTACGTACGCTTTCTTCAACGACAGGGATCTCGGTAATACATACAAAATATCATGATCTAGACTGCGACTATCCGGACCAATAAATTGGAGTTTAACGTGTCGAGGCATCGTACGTGGCCGATGTACGTGCGATTCACCATACGGAACGTAGAAGATCAAGCGAAAGATGAAAGACAAGTGAGTAATGTCAAGAGTACAGATATACAGTGAAGAGGGAGCGACGCCACTGCATATAGCGAAAAGGTCGGTGAAAAAAAAAAAAAATACGCGATACACGCGAGAACAGTAGGGCACTACGTTCTTTTAGCAAGGGAACATTTTGCTGTCTGGGCATCGGGGAGGAAACCTGAAAAATCGTGTTCGCAGAGAAGTCACGCGCGAAGGCGTATATAATAAAGCTCACGAGAGTAGTAAACACTGTGGAGAAAGAGAGTGAGTGAGACGAGTAAGGTGTGATACGAGGTAAAAGTGGTAAAGAGGATAAAAAAAAAATACAAAAAAAAAGAGAGGTAGATAATGGTAAAGTGATACAATATACAGAGCGAATAACTGAAAGAAGAAAAAGACGTGTAAGAAGAGTATAAACGCAGTACGAGATGAAAGAGAGATGAGAGATACTCAGGTGAGAAATGGTGTTTACCTTTCATGCATCCATATTTAGTATCTGGCACAAAGCCGTAGGGACAGAACTTGCAGATAGGCTTGTGCTCCTCCACGTAACAGGGGGCATCGGCCGGACAGGTAGAGTCGCTGCATGGGTCCACGCAGCGATAGTTGCGGCACGCCAAGTCTGGAGAGCAGCCACTGTCTCGCAGGCAAATGGAGAGGGAAGGATTGCAGTTTCGCGTGCAAATGCAGACGGGCCGATGATCCAAAACGCCGCAGGTCTTATCGGACGGGCAAGGCGGCTTTTTACGTACGTTACAAGGGCTCTGACATTTCCCATTGATGCACGCGGCATTCGACGGGCAATCGAAATCTCTGGAGCACGTAGGACTGTCTGGGGCGCACATGAGCTCGCCGATCTCGTTAACGACGAAACCGTGCTTGCACACGCACATCGGCCTGTGACTGCGCACCTGACACTTCTTGTTTATCTCGCAGCTGTACTGCGAGTCAAGACAGGGATCCCTGCACTCGCCAGCCTGCACGCGACACGCGAGACTCTCCGGGCAGTCGTGATCAGATGAGCATCCGATGCTCGGGAGGGCAGGTCTGGGACTGAGTGTCTCGCATTTTGGATCAGGATGACACGCGGTGTGGGGCATGCCGATGTAACACTGTGGACACGAGCATCGTGGCTTGTGCAGGACAACACGGCACAGGGCATTCATTCCGCAGGCGCCGCGCAGGGCACAAGGATCCAGGCATTGTAGATTTATGCAGGCTTTCTCATTGGGACACTCTAAGTCACTGGTGCACTCTCGCTCTGCGGGTGTTCGTAACGCGATGGGTTGTCGGTGGGTCGTGTCGGGGATGCGGGAGAAAAAAGAAACAAAAAGCATTTATGAGAAACTGCAAATTAATAAGATACCTTTCTTTTTTCTCGTAAGAGAATTTAAAAAAAAAAACAACAACACAAAAAAGACAAAATTAAAAAAAAAATTTAACACCACATGCTCCTTATTCATATGACGTAGAGGTCATTCCAGCTTTCGATTGGCACGAGATTCTAGATTTTTTAAAAAGAAATTTACACCGGCAGCCTCGATCAACGGTATTGGCTTTTGGTGGTGGTCACAAAGCGTTTTCCCTGTTTGGCAGAGAGGAGAGGAGAGAGAGATAGAGAGACGGTGGAGACGACACGCGGGACACTTGCAATGTCTTAAAACGGTTAAAGAAAAAGGAAATAGTGACACAACGAACAAAAATCGTTAAGGCAAGTTGCAAAGATACGCGTTTAACGCGACTGTCCTCTGGATCATATTTTGTAAACGATACACGGGCAAGCAGCGATATTTACAACACAAGCCCCCAAGAGACTTCGAAAAAGAGGGAAACAAATGGCCTGCATTTTCAGCAAATATCAAGCATGGGTATATAGTATATGTATATATGTATATATATATGTATGTAATGTCACAATGTACATACGAGAATGTTACACCATTTATAGATACCAATCTGTCTCGATTGGATGAACTTTTTGTTTGGGTACTCTGTGTACTTTACTGCAAGAACGATTAAAATAGAGATTAGAGTTAATGTACATTCTACGTATGAGGATACGTGTGAAATGTGTGAATTTGTCTTGTGTAACGAATTTATGTACAGTATGCCTATGTTTAATTATACCTAAAACAATTAATTATGTACACGTACAGATTTATCTGTACGAAGAGCTACTTGGAGCTGCCATGCTTGATAGCACTGGTCACACTCTGATCACCTATATTTATATTTCTCTTTGTTTCCTATTGTTTTCTCCAGTGCCTCGGCAATCTAAAATCTCTCTCTGCTCCAATCACATCTGTCTCTCAGTGTTAACGAATTCACTGGATTATTAATACATCTATGTATTATTCAATTCCTACTGGACGATACATGGTTATTCTACCGACCATGTTCCTTTCGTCGTCAGTATTGCATCGCTAGTCACAAATGCTGTACATAAAATCAACTAGTATACTCTGTTAAACAGTTAGTAGGTCGTCGCCTACCTGTCGTGCACTCGTCCTCCGAAGAACCGCTTGTACCTGGTGGACACCTGCATACGAATATTATACCGTCACGTATGCACTCAGCACCCTTGCCACAGCCCGTCGTACGGCAGTCGGCTGAACTCCTGTCTGCACTGCCTGTTTGATAGAATAATTAAAAAGCATTGACAAGTGATCTAATTTAATTAATATCTTTACATTTTTACTACTTACAAGCCTGTAAGGGGTCTCCGGTTGGATAATTCGGTGGACAATAACATTCTGGTCGGTTTTTGTTAATTCGACAAGCTGCGTTCACACCGCAACGAGTATCCCTGCAGAGATCATCAGCCTGTCCTCCGATTATTCCACCTGCACATTGAAGAATATGATTAGCAATGATCTCTGAATGAAATCTAATTCTAGCCGCGTCACAATGTTACCTTTCATACAGTTGATTTTAGGATTTCCAAAGTGTCCTGGTGGACACGAACACTGAGCATGTCTGTTTACTACGCGACACTGTGCGTTGAAGCCGCACACTCCGTGTTGCAGACAAGGATTCGTGCAGACTCCATCCACACTGCAGCGCTTGTTAGATTCGCAATCCTCGTCGCGATGGCATTCGAGCTGGTAACATTCCTGGCTTGGTTCACCCTGGAATCCTTCGGGACACAGACAGACTGCGCGGTGGTTGGAGACGCGGCAAAGAGCATTGATACCACAGGGTGGTCCTTCGGTTGTGCAGGGATTGGTACACTGGCCATTGGTACAGGACAGACTGGATGGACAGTCTGAATGTGTGCGACATCCAATAAGACACAGACCTCTCTGGCACGTGTAACCCTGGAGACAAAAAGGAATGAATTAATAAAATATTTGTGAGAAGATTTATCTCGTCTCATCCTTAATACCAAAATCCCAGTAAATCACCTTGGGACATCCGTTGTTAACGTCGCACTTGACACGGCACTTTCCTTCGCTGCAAACTTCACCGCATGAACATTCGTCCTCGGTTCGACAACTCTTTAGGCAGAATCCAATGTCGTCACATTCGCAGCTACCGTCGCAGGGTATCATAGTCTTCGTGCAGCTTATGAGCGCATTGCCATAGTAATTTATAGGACAACTGCATTGTGCGGCATGATTTACAACGCGACAACCCGCGCATTCTCCACAGGCTTTGCCACCCTCGCATGGGTCTAAAAATTCAACAGGATTTTTAGTAACGTGTAAGGTATTCCTTGGGTATCTAAGTTTTTATTGTATTTGTACTTACTTCTGCACTGATTGTTTATGCAGGACTCGTCAGATGGACAAGAGTTGTCACTGCGACAACCGATGTCGCACAGACGATTCTTACAGATCTGATTAGACACGCACTTGTCGTCGCTGTTGCAAATTGCTTTGCACAAACCGCCATCGCAACGCTCATCGCTTAAGCAGTTGGCATCGCTGAAATATTTTTTGGAATTGTTAGAACCCGGAATCGGTTGTGTCATTTATATAATATTGGTAGTCATATTGATATGTACCTTCTACAGGTAGAGTAGCAGGATCTACCATAACAGGTCTGACCAGGCAAACATTCAGCAGCTGAAGAGCAAGGCAGGAATGATTGTCTACATCCGACAAGAGCATCGCCAACTAATGGAACTGGACAAGTACATTGTTTCTGATGATTCACTACGATGCACTCAGCATTGGTACCGCATGCGTTTGGCAACGAACACACGTCTGAAATAACAGAATTGTTGTAGAAATAAAAAAAAATCTTTACTAAAAAGAATCGTTGGATTTGGTTTATTACCAATGCATTTGCTGTTGACACACGCATAATTATCCTGGCACTCGATGTCAGCTCTGCATCCAGCAACGCATACGAGCCCTTCGCAAATGTCACCACTTCGACAATCCTCATCTCTTCTACACAGGGCTTTACAGACGCCAGTACTGTCACAGCGTTCGTTGCTGAGACAGTTAGCATTGGAGGAACAGACAGGAGTGCAAGCACCAGCAATGCAAGTAGTACCAGCACTGCAGTCCCTGTTAGCCTGACAATTTGGTCCTGGTGATCGTAGGCAAGCAACTCTGGCAGTTGGATTCGGTATAAATCCAGATGGACAGGAGCAGGTAGCGCGTTGATTGGACACTGTACATTTTGCGTTAGGACCACATGGCGTTCCTTCACAAGGATCGATACACTTGTTGGTCAGACAAGCTTCGTTGGCATTGCAATCTTCATCAGCTCTGCAACCAAAGGTGCACATATTGTTTAGACAAATGTGTCCAAGGAAGCAATCGTTGTCCAGTCTGCATGTCAACAGGCAATTGCCACGAATGCACTTCTCATTGAATGCACAATTGTCGTCCACTGTGCATATTGGTAGGCACACGTTATCCCTACAGGTGTTTCCTTCATTGCAGTCACTGTTACCATGGCAGGATACAGGTACTAAAGTAAGAATTAGAAAACGTAAGTTTGAGTAACAGAAATAAAGTTAGGGAATTATGAATAATAAAAACAATTTTATACTCACGTCGCACGCATTCCACTTCTGAATTCCCAGTAAAACCAGGAGGGCAACTGCACTGTTTGATGTGAGTCCTTACACGACATTCAGCATTAATTCCGCAGGCTGCTCTAAGGTCGCAAGGATTCAAGCATTGACCACTGGCACACACATCTGATAGATTGCATTCCTCGTCAGTGTGACAAGATGCTGTATAATGGACAAAACGTGGATTAGAATTATATAAACTTGTAACAGGGTAATGTAGACATTTTCTGGTAAGTACTTACGACGACAGATCTTTTCGTAACAGTATGTATTGGCAGCACAATCGGCAGCTGACGAACATGATATTGGTTTAGGTCGACATCCAATATTCAGACTATTTGCATCGCCTTGGTAATCCGGTCGACATTGACAAGAGCCAACGTGATTATTAGCTATGCATTCTGCATTTGGTCCACATTGTATACTTGCACAAACGTCTGCAATGTAAGTTGAAATTTTTATGATCATACATTACGTATGTTATTATATTAAAGATAAACAACTTATTAAATACTGACCCGAACACTTTGGCACATTGTTAATATTTATACATTTGGCAGTAAGTGGGCAGTCATTATCCTGTTCGCATTCGACTGGTGCCTTGCAACCGCTGTTGTAAGGATCGCCTACAGTTCCAGGTTGGCAGTGACACTTGAAGGAACCACGAGAATTTTCACAAGTAGTTCCAGGTGCGCAAGGGCCGTTTGCACAGTAGTCTATCAGTTCACAACTACGCAGTGGGTCGCCAGTATATCCCGGTTGACAAGTGCATGTCTAGAAGGTAGAAAGTGTTTGGTATTATTACTTTCTCAAAAATTTCAATGTCCAAAGTTCAAGAAAATATTTTTAACGTCTTAGTGTTTACCTGCACGTGGCGTTCTGCCGAACAAACTGCATTCACACCGCAAGGATTCTTCATGATACAGGCAATCCTGCATTTATAGGAATCACAGATCTTCTCATCGGAACACTGATCGTTTGACTCGCATTCGACTGGTTCGCAGCCGAGCTTATCGTCGTATGAATCTCCAAAGAAACCAGACTTGCAAGTGCACGTGGCGATGTGATTGTCGGATTTGCATTCTGCATTACGGCCACACAAAATGAGTTCGCATGCTTTTTTGCATTCAGCCTGTAGAAAATGTAAAGACAATTGTTATTTTTATTCGTGCAAATAAAAGGATAAGTCCCAATTGGATATGCTTACTTGTCCGATAGTGTTCTTGATGCATTTCTCATCGTAACCACAATCGCTATCTGACAAGCAACGAAGTTCCTGAACGCAAATGTTGTTCTGACAAAATTGGAAATCTGGACAACTGGAATTGCTCCTGCAAGTTGGTTGGCAAAGTCCATTTATGCATAGTTGGTCTCCTATGCAGTCTCTTGTGCTTCCACAAAGTGCTGTGACAAGACGATTGTACCATGTAAATTGTTCTTTATACTGAAATTCTAGGCCTTTACAAATATTATATCGTTCTAGTAGCTTTACCTGTACATATTCCACCATTGCATGCAGAGCCTGTTGGACACTGACTCTCAGATTTACAGTATTGCACCGAGGTACAGCCCAGATTTGGATCTCCTGTTCCACCAGGTTGACATGTACAAACAGCGCTGTGATTAAGTGGCGAGCAATCAGCACCTTGTCCACATACATTCGGTACTGAACAAGGATCAATGCATTTGTGATCGAAGCAAGCGTTGGATGCACCACAGTCGCTGTGATAATTGCATTCGAGTTGAGTGCATTTTATCTGGAAGTATATAAGACATTTTTAGTATTTTTAAAAATCACTATTAAAAGTCACTATTTAAGTAATTATTCAGGAGTAAGATTGTTCAAGTTTATTTTAAACAATTTTAAACTTACATGTGGATCTCCAGTAGTTTGTCCTGGACATTTGCAGTGAGGTACATGATCCCTCGTAATGCATTCAGCACTTTGTCCACAGACTGCAGGTGCAGCACAAGGATTGCTACAGGTGTTATCGATACAGGCAGCAGAGTTGGGACAATCCGAATCCGTGAAGCAGTCACCAGGTTGTTTGCATCCTACCTTGAATGGATCACCGATCAAGCCATGAGGACAACTACAGGTGTAGGAACCTTCAGTATTTTGGCATCTGAAAATAATAATGCATTTGGTTATATAAATCCTAACTTTTCTTGCATAATGATTGTTAATAACTTACTGTGCTGTTGGATGACAAGGATTCTGCAGACACTCATTCACATCTGCGCAGATATCACCAGAAAGAGTAAAGCCAGGGTAGCACTTGCATACTCCAACATGATCAACGACAGCGCAATTTCCGTATCCACAATTTATCTGATTGCAAGGACCTAAAATGATGATAATTAAATGTATAGATTCCTAAAAAATTATACTAATTACAAGAAACGTTTGTGGTATACTTACTGGAGCATTTATTGGTGTCCTGGTTGCAGTATTTATCTCCAGGACAGTCATTGTTGGAAAGACACTCTACTTTGAAACATCCTGATGCATCACCAATGAATCCAGGTTGACATTGACAAGCGGCAGTATGGTCGACCACCGAACAAAGAGTATTTAATCCACAGTCAACAAATGAACAAGGATCAGAACAATTGTGTTGAATACAGGCTTGCGAATCAGGACAATCGGAATGCAAGTTGCATTGGTGTGGTAAAAGACAACCAGTTGTAACTGGATCACCTACAGTGCCTTGCGGACAAATGCACCGATAAGAGCCATGAAGATTATGACATTCCGCACTTGGATGACAGGGTTGTTCTTCGCATTCGTTAATGTCCAAACATTTTTCAGGACCAGCAATGAATCCATGACTGCACTTGCATTTGTTGTTAATGCATATCTCATCGGTCTTACAACCAGCATCCGAAGTGCAGCCAATTTCGCAACTGCCATCGATACAAAGTTCACCAGGCAAGCAATTACTGTCTCCGTAGCATATTTTGACGCAGAATCCATTCTTGCATCTTTCACCCTGAGCGCAGTTGGTCTGATCGTTGCATTGGCATTGACAGAGTCCTGAGACGCAGGTGTGTTGCGTAGGACAATCTCGTGGGCTCTCGCAAACACTGGGAACACGAACGCAGCCTTGTTCAGGTGTAGGATTTCCTTGGAATCCAAGGGGACAGGTGCAGGTTGTTGCGTGGTCGACACAGCTGCAGATGGCGTTTGGTCCACAGACATTTTCCTTTGAGCAAGGATCTTGACATTTGTTGTTAATGCAGGATTCTGTCGATGGACAATTTTTGTTACTGCGACATCCTAAGATGCAAACACCGTTCACGCATGTCTGATCAGCTTGGCATTGACTATGCGATGCACAAGGAACTGCACATTTGTTGTTTATGCATTTTTCTTCATCCGAACAATCTGTAGCCGTCCTGCAGACCGCTCTGCATTGTCCATCCAGACAAACCAAACCATCGCAATCAACATCGGCATTACAGTAGTTTGTAATACGAACACAGCCGTCCTGCACGCCCTTTGAAGATGGTACAAATCTGTTCAGACATTTGCAAATTGGCTCTCCATTGATAATTTCACAGAGTGCATTAGCTCCACATGCGTTTTCACATGGATTTATGCATCTATCATTTTGACAGATTGAGTGAACGGGACAATCCTTGCTGCTGACGCAAGATCCTTCTGGTTGACATCCTGCAGAATATGGATCGCCTACCTGGTTCGGTGGACATTGACAGATAGGACTATCCGATGCACCAGCAATGCAAATTGCAGTGGCGTGACAAGGATTAGGGAAGCATGTTTCAATGCTCACGCATTCCACTTCCGCTACTGGGTTTGGACGGAATCCTGGTGGACATTGGCAAATAGCTCTGTGATCATCAGCAATGCAGACAGCGTTCAATCCGCACTCGTTCTTGTCGCATGCATCGTAGCAGGTATGAGTTAAACGATTACAGAGTTGAGCAGGTGGACAGTCAATGTTGTATACGCATGGGACTGTCTGGCATCCATTAGTCTTATCATTAGGATCACCAGCATAGAGTCCAGGAGGACATTCGCAATTCGCTACATGATTATTGACGACACAAAGTGCATTGGGTCCACAGGAGACAAAATTGCAAACAGGTTGGCAGGTAAGTACCCCTTCGGTAGTTGATCTGCAGGTGTGATCTTCAGGACACTCGGAGTCAGTAGTGCACTGATTTCTGCGTATACTCTGACAACCGTTACGATCATTGGGATTTCCGCCAAAGCCAGGAAGACATTCGCAATGGCCACGATGATTTTCAGCAATGCACTGAGAGTTAACAGCACATGTGAAGCTTTCGCAGATTGGTGAACACTTGAGAACACCCAGTGCATCCGGTCGACATGCTGCAGTTGTATGGCAGTCCTTATCAGTGATACAGTCTGGTACAGAAGGTTTTTCACAGGAGGATGATACTGGATTCCATTCATAGCCATCTATACATTGGCATCTTGCGTGTCCAACTACGTCAGGCTCACACTTTTCGTGAGATCCGCATGCGACTTTGTTGCATGGATCGATGCATTCTCGTACTCCAGTATCTAGAATTGTGCAGAAGAAGCCTTCCTCGCACTCTGAGTTATCGGTACAGGAAGCAGAAAGAGCTACCTTAGATGGTCGACAACCTTCTGCAAGGTTGCTAGGATTGCCGCTGTATCCATCTACGCAGATGCAAGAGGACACGTGATTCTCTGCCACGCAAAGCGCATTTGGTCCACATTGAAGTTTGCTGCACGCATCCACGCACTTCCGGACACCCTTTCCAACTTGGAAACATATCTGCTGTTGTTCGCAATCCAGGTCGTTCGAGCAGTGGCCTTGAAGATGACATCCTTTACTCAGATCATTAGCATTACCGCTGTATCCAGGTGGACAGACACAAATTCCTTCTTGACAAACGGATCTGGGACCGCATTTGATGTCACTGCATCTGTCAATGCATTTGGCATCGATACACGAGAACCCGTCAGGGCATGGGACTTCCTTGCCGCACGTGCATGTTGCAGGATCCGTACATGAGCCTACGTGCAGCTCCTGACATCCTAAGAAAGGATTTCCAAAGAATCCATCCTTACAGCGACAATCATAACTGCCAATTGTGTTGATACAGACTGCATTGTTGCCACATGCATTTCCGTTGCATTCGTTAATATCGTAACATTGAATATAAGGATTTCCAGCATAACCAGGTGGACAAAGGCATTCGACAGCATTTGGTCCAGCACTACAATGTGCATCCTTTCCACAAAGTGCACTGGAACAGTCAGACTTCTCCTGAATTCCACAACCGTGATAAGGATTACCACTTGTTCCAGGATTACAGATGCATTTGGAATCGAGCAGACCGTATTCGCAATGTGCATTCTCTCCACAAGTTGGATCGCAATGTGGTGGCTGAACTGGTGGCATACAAAGTAGATCAGGATTGCCAATGAAGTAAGGATTGCACATGCACTTGTTGGTAAGTGGATCGCAAGTGGCACCAATTCCGCAAACGACACCTTCGCATCGCCGCTTACAACGGCCACTTATGCACACGCTTGGTTCTTCACAAGGAACATCCGGAGAGCATACATCAGGGACACACTGTCCACCGGGGAATGGATTTCCCATGAAACCTTCAATGCATTTACAAGTTGGACCATCGTAGCTGACAATACACTGCGCTCCACGTCCACAGACAAAGCCATCGCATTCTGGGAAGAGTGATATAAAAATTATAATATAATTCATTTTACAAAAAGTAAAAAGAAGTAAAGAACAATCTGTTGAGTACTTACGAGAAACGCATTCATTGTTCTTTCCTTCGGTGAAACCAACAATGCAGCGGCACCAAGCGGCATGTTTGTCAGGTTCACAGTAAGCATTAGGACCGCAGGGCACGTTATCGCAAGGATTGACGCAGCTGCCCTGGACACATGCCAGATAGTTCTCGCAGTAGTCATTGGAAGTGCATTCCTGTTTAGCAATAGCAACGCCGGTGCATCCAGACACGTAGGGATCGCCCTGCATTCCTTTGACACACTCGCAGACGTGACCACCCTTGTTATTGACACAGTAAGCACCAACGGCGCAGGGGTTGTTTGCACATTCATTTATATCTATGCAACCATGCTGGGGATCACCTTCATAGCCTGTCTCACACATGCACTTGGGAGGATCACTGGGTGTGCATTTGGCATTGATGCCACAAGGGAATCTGTTGCAAGGATCTGCAAACAAAAAATATTATGTAATTAGCACTGACACTTCTGAAGGGATTCTACAAAAATTGTAATATTGAAAGTATATTTTTGAAAATGTCTTACTCTTGCAAAGATTGCCATCCAATGCATCTGTATAGAATGGAGGTGGACAAACACATTCACCAGGCTGTACGCATTTCTCATTAGCCTTGCACTCGTTGTCGTTTGTACATCTCTTCTGTGCTGGAGAACAGAGACCATTGTAAGGATCGCCTCCATAGCCATGAGGGCAAACGCATTGATGAGCACCAGGTAAGTTGATACACTCAGCACCATAACCGCAGGTTTGATGACCCTCGATACACTCGTTGATATCTATTGAGATGAAATGCATATGAATTTGAATCACCCTTTATTTTATACACATGGAAACTTTTGGAGTAATTTACTGACCCTCGCATGAACCATCAGGTTTCGTTCTATATCCTTTAGGACAAGCACAATAACTAACTCCACCAGAAATCGTTATGCATTCTGCACCACTGGGGCAAGTTTCACCCTTCGAACATCCAGCTAGCATACATCTTCCATCGACAATTTTATAAGGTGGTTGACACTGACATTCGATGCTGTTGCATTCTGAAAGAATAGTTTAAAATAATGACAGTGTGGCAGAGACAATGAGTATTTGATATCCGGAAAAAAATGATGCTCACCTTCGCACAGAGCAAATGGATTGCCATTGAATCCTGGTGGACACTGACATTCATAACTGCCAGGAAGGTTCTTGCAAATAGCATTGATACCACAGGTAGGTTTTTCTCTGAGTTCCATGCACTCATTGATGTCTCGACATTTTCCAGTTTCTGTGTCACGTGTATAGCCCCGTTGACAGATGCACACGCTGCTGCCAACAAATTCATCCTTGATACATTGTTCACCAGCAGGACACGGTGTATTTGGTCCGCAAACGTGAGGCAGTTCAGATTCTTGGCAACCACCGCTGTAAGGATCTCCGGTTGTTCCACTAGGACATTGACAGGAGAAAGATCCTGGCTCGTTGTTACATATTGCACCAGGAGGACATGGATTTACTAAACATTCATCGATATCAGTGCATCCATCCTTCACACCAGGTTTTCCTCTATATCCGTTGCTACATAGACAAGTTGCTTGATCGTTCAGAAGCATGCAGTGAGCATTGGGACCACACGATAAGTCTTCACAGGGATCTACAAAAGAAGAAAGTATATAGCAAATGTGGCAATAGAAATATTAAAATGCAACTTGAGTATGTTAATCTTACGTCTGCAATCATTTCCAACATTTGGTTCAGGACACAGGCAACGTTTCTGTGCATCACAAATTGCATTTCCAGGACAGTCACCATCGGTATTACAAGTAACTACTCCGACACATTTTATATAAGGATCTGGATCTGGTATTGTTTCCTCTGGACAAGTACAGGTGTAGGAGCCATCAGTATTTGTACAGATTGCACCATGACCGCATGCACCAGGTCTTGAGCATTCATCGATATCTATATTTATAAAAAAAGTTATGTCTGTTAATTATAATTGATCCAACCGGCTAAATAAAAAATTTAATTCAATTTATTACTTTACCTATACATTGTTTAAAAGCATTTCCAGAATATCCAGGTTCGCATTGGCAAGTGAACCCACCAGGTGTATTGGTACAAATAGCATTCTTGCTACATCTACCGGATGGTCCATTTACAGTATCACACTCATCAATGTCTTTATGAAAAAAAAAAAATAAATAAACATGCAGTTACAGCAAAATATTAACATTAATCCAAATCAAGTATATTATTTTCTTAAGGAACTTACCAACACATCCTGCTGATATATCATTAGGATTAAATGTCCAACCATCTTCACAAATACAATACGCTTCATGTCCATCCGCCTTGCAGAAAGCATGATGTCCGCAAGTGACCTCATCACAAGGAGCTATTGCGTAATCACAAAAAAACAATCAAATTACTTTCAATTCTCAGACAATCCCTAACTACTAGAAATAAGATAAAAGATTATAAAACGTTATACACATAATGATACCTTTACAAGGAATATGTGGCGGAGTTCCAACAAAGCCAGTCTCACATTCACAATGGTAACTTCCCTTTGTATTTGTACAAACGGAAGCAGGACCACAAGGATTCGTTGTGCACTCATCCAAATCTTCGCATTTAGCACCAACAGCTTTAAATCCATCCTTACAGAAGCATTGGCTTTCGATACACTCGGCATTGTTCACGCAATCAAAGTTTGTCTTACACAAAGTCGCCACATCGGTCTAGACAAAGAAGAAATGATAAATGACGCCGTAAAAACCGGATGCTACTAATTCCTCCAGTTTTACCAATCGGATATTCAAATTTACCTGATCACACGCAACTGCCGGGCTTGGATTGGCGCTGTAACCCGGCGGACAGATGCAATTGTAACCAGGAACGGCGTTCTTGCAGATAGCATTTGAACCGCATGGATTTTCATATGTTGTGCATTCGTCGATATCTAATGAAAATAAAATAACTAATCAGTAAGTATTGTAAGTAATTATTAAATATTAATAATTCTCTTAATGGCAAATCGTTAGTTTAAAAATCTGACCACTGCAACCCTTGAATGGATCTCCAGTGTAATCTTCCTTGCAGCTACAAACGAAGCTGCCAATGGTGTCAATGCAGTCGGCGTTCTCTCCGCAGGGATTTTTCTCGCATTCGTTCACATCTGTTAATAGTTAATCGATGGAGTTTAGTGCTGGGATCGGTATGTAAGTATTTTTATTATATTAAAGATGCTCTTAACGAAACTGACTTTCGCATAATGTAAGTCCTTGACCAATGAAACCTTGCGGACATATGCATTTAAAGGAGCCTGGTACATTTATGCACTTTGCGTTAGTAGCACAGGCGTTACTGCCGGAGCACTCGTTCACGTCGATGCATCCGTGGATGGAATCTTCTTGATACCCAGGTAGACAACGACACTCAAAACTGCCTTCTGTGTTGATGCATTCCGCATTGCTTCCGCAGGACGTATTCTCCTCGCATTCGTTTATATCTGTTAGCGGTTAGTGTTCGAGAAATAATTAGATTCTTAGTAATAAAATTCTTGAACGCGGCTAAAGAAACGAATCATCGATAGGTACGTTTGATGAAAATTATTTTTCTAAAAATCATTAAAATCAAAGCTACAAGCATTATTGAAAATTATTCATAGTTTTAGAGGATTAATTTTTATTCAAAATATTAAATCCTTTGTTACGTACTTTAGATTACGATTAAGATCTTACCCTGACAACCAGTCAACGGATCACCGTCCATACCATCGGGACACGAACAACGAAAACTGCCGTCCATGTTCGTACAAAGAGCAGATCGGCCACAAGGGCTCTTAGCGCATTCATTTATATCAACGCAACCATCCTGGGGATTGCCTTCATATCCCTCAGGACATTCGCACCTATGACTTCCAGGTAAATTAACGCAAAGAGCACCACGACCGCAAGCTCCTTCGTATTCGCATTCATTAAAGTCGCTACACTAGAAACAAAAAAAAGGTATGCAAAACGTTAAAGTAAATCCTCGTATATTCTCTCTAGAATTTTCCGCTCTCGGATTATAATCCATAAAATTATCAAATACTCAAGATAAATAATTCTTTCAAGTACTCACAATTTGGTACGGGTCTCCCGTGTATCCAGGCTGACACGAGCATGTATAATTTCCAGGGATATTCTGGCAGAGAGTATTCTCCCCACAAGCACCAGGTATCGCGCACTCATCAACATCTTCACAATGCTCTTCGCCATCTCCGGTATAACCGGGCTTGCACTTGCAGAGAAAATTTGCCGGTAAGTTGCAACATTCTGCATTCTCAACGCATCGTGCAGCAAGCACTGGATCGTCGCATTCGTTGATATCTGGAATGACGAACGAGAAATGAATGACAAATCCGTAGCCAATAGCCAGGTCGTGGTTGAATAGAGATTTTTAAATACTAAAAAAGCTGTACCTTCGCAATGGAAACCGTCGCCCCGATAACCAGGAAAGCAGGAGCACTGAAAACTGCCCAGGGTATTTGTACAGTGTGCAAAAATATCACAAGGGCGATATTTGCACTCGTTCTCATCTGAAAAGCATGTAAATAAGTATAAAGGCATTGGTACATGTCAAAAATGTCGTCCTGACCAATCAACCTCATTACTATGATTTTCTCAAAGCACCGGTTAACAGCCGGTACTTGTGAAATGTTAACCATGAGGAAAGGTTACTCGTACCTGGAACTTGACAGTTACAACCTCCGAATCCGTCGTTACAATGACAGACGGAGTCAAGGCAAACGCCATTCTGACACTTGGTTCCATCTTCTTTTGTACAGTCGTCTAAAATTCAAGTACATGCGTTACACAGTCATCTTTACAGAAGTACATGTGTTAACCATAAACCAACTGTTACACAAGAATTAAACTTTCACGGTTCTAGTAGATTAAATCAACGAGACATTGGCGGATATACTCTTGGCGAAAAGATGTGCCCATTTTAATGACAGGGGTCACTGGTTTTTTTTTTTCTTTTTCGACCTGAGTCATGGTGCCCAAAGAATATAAGTGGTACAGTATGTGCAAATTTAGACTGAGAAATTTATAATATATATATGTATATATACTGCAGAGTAATGTGCGGATATATAGTCAAATAAGTGATCCTAACGGTAAAGAGACTAACCGGAAGCGTCTTATAGTGGTTTAGTCGCAATTAGTGGCTCCTGCGATAATTTTTATACGCTAATTATATTGTTTTTGAATTTTTTTTTAAAACTTACCAGTGCACTTGAGCCTGTCTCGTTGCTCATCCGTGCCCTGAAAACAGTCTGTATGTCCGTCGCAAAGTTTTGAAAGTTCCAGTAATTGTAAAACATCGGTTGACTCGTTGACCTGGCATCCGAAATAACCGTCCTCCAGATTCAGAAAGAACACTTCTCTTCTTATTCCGAGTCCGAGTCCATTGAGAGATTCGGCCTAGAAAGGAGCGAATGATTTTTGTAAAATTTGGATCAGTCGGACGAGCTCGATTTATGTACAAAAACGAAAGAAATTCGGAAATGTCTTAAATTTTCGATAAACACTTACTGGATACGAAGATAGTAGTATCCATACCACCAACGGCAAAAGATGTTTCATCTTTGCTGTAAGTGAAATACATAAAAATGATTAAGTGAGACTTTATACGTGAAGATCCACGATGAGATCCACCAGGCAAAAATGTGATTGACCATTAGTAGCAGGTATCGTGAGTTACTATTTTATTATAATTTAATTATATGTTGAATTATCAAAATTCGTTCTCATTTATTTAACGTATGACTTTGTTACTTTAATTTATAATTGAGGCACTGCATTGTTTAAATTTAACAATCCTCGTTATCTGTTTCACAAGCACTGCACTGTCTTTTACACTTCACCACTTGGATTATTTATAACATAAAAAATTCAATTTTCGATATTATTTTTAAGTATCAATCTTCTATGGTTTAAGCTTTCATTATTATTCTCGAGAATTTCAATTTTTCTTACATAAACTCCCAGATAAAAATATAAATCTCTGCCTACGCGTTTTGAGCATTACGAATGTCGTGGCAATATCAATGTATAATTCTAATAAGAATAATTTTCTCTCCACAGAAATAATCGCATCACATTCCTCAATAACGGAGCAACATTGCCTTTGAGAATAAGGAGAGGAACGCGTATAGTACGCCGGTCGCAGCATTACTCAGCGTGAAGAATGACGAAGGTGGCGAAGAAGGTGTGTAGTCGTCAATGTTGGTAGTAGTGACGGTAACGATGACTGTGTGGAAGGAAAATACGGTTGGAGAATCAGAGAGAGAGAAGTGGAGAGAGAATAATATAAGAAAAAAAATAAAAGCCGAAGAAGGGAAGTGCGTAATAAAGGAGGGCGTACGAGTACGATGCACCTGCGCCCTTCTTCCTTCTCCATCTCGTTCTTCGCCAGCCCAACCAATCAACTTTGTACATCACAAAGTCACAGCTGTGAACCGGCAACCGGCCACGAGGGGTCTTACGGCCCCTTGAACCATGCGTGACTTTTGCGCATGACGATACTCTCCTCCCTTCCTCCCCCACAGACAACTACTTGATACCAGCAACACCAGTTGAATTCCGTAAAACCAAGAAATTCCTCACAGACAAGTCCGATTATACAGCTCGCGTCAAAACGAACTCATTCAATGTAATATTCGGTGCAGCTGCAATTAGTACCGTCTCCGACGAATCTTTCTGGAATAATGAATCTCCATTGAGTGTCGATTTTACTCCAAATGATGCAGAACTATTCAAGGTTAACCGTGGTAACTCGTGACGGAATTCGTGCTAGACGTGGTCTTCTTTTTTATTTTCTCAGTAACTAACCGATACGCTGCTTTCACTTGCGACAGAGACAAGTCACGTATAACTACGCAAATAATACATATATAATATGTAAACAGTTAATAGAGATCGTTCATCTATAAGATTGTTTAAATCATTTTTTTTACTAGACATACCTTAGTATCTTCTTACGCACTCAATGACTCTTTCACATAACCAACCTATGAAGACCGTACTGTAGATCACAAATGATAATTCAAAACATTAATTTTGTACCAAACAAAAAAATTCTAAAATTCAATCCTGCTCCACGTGTCTGAGTGGATCATTCAATTGTAGGAGTCGCCCTAAATCACTCATCTAAATTTGTATTATTTGCATGCAGATGTGATGAAGATCTGCACATGCGTCTTGTCGTATGCGTATACTGCTACTATATGCAGGACTTTTGTAACTCAACTATTCGCCACGTGGGTGTGACACACATTTTTCTCTTGTGGAACACATGTGTTCAGACTCCACGCTCTCTCTTTACTAGTAACGTATGTGTATGAGTGAAGATATATATGTACAGATAAAAAGGTGTCTCAAGCGAAGGTAAATAATAGCGCCATATAATTCAAAGAGAAAGAGACGAGACGGAACGCGAGACGCTTTTCCAAGTGTCTGAGTGTCAGCTCGCAAGATCGCATAGAAATTGACAGCGCGAGGAATGCGCGGAATTCCAGACGCGGAGCGAGAATGGTGGAATGCGAAAATGTTAGTGAACGAGATGAAAGAGGAGAATTCGTGGCTGTCTTCTTTATTTGGCGGTGAGCTGTGACACCGATAGAGTTTGCACACCGATCATTAGCATATCGATGTCACAATGTTGAGTCTGTCTCTTGCAGGCTCCTATAGCGACATCAGGTTGGGCGATTACGAGAGGCCAAGTAGTGACGTATGATTGTTGATTATTGAATGATGGAAAAGGAACGACAAATAATGAGAGATGGTAAGAGATAATTCATGCAATGCCGCAAGAGGCTATTTTATTGTAGCTTAGAATTTGTACTGCATCCTTTTTTTTTTCTTCTTTGCAGTTGCAGATGCCACGAAGTACGTCCGTTGCGTTTTAAACAACACGGCTAACACGCACGAAAGACAATAGATTGTGAAAGAAGTTTGTCGAACAATATCATCGATGGGTGACGAGAATTCGAATGAGTCGAGGAATCATTGTGCTTGAAAATGATGGATGATCATGGAAAAAAAATTTACAACGCTTCGCTGATGGTTTTAATTTATAACGTAATAGCTTTGGCATGAAATTATTTCTGCGTGGCTTCGTTTGATTAGTCATTCCTAAATCGACTGGATATTCGCGGAGATTTGATTGCAGGAAGTTATCAATTCTTAGTTAACAAAAAAAAAAGCAATATTCTTTGAAATCATCGCTATTAGTTTCATAATGATTGGTTTCTAGTATTGTGGCCTTACGTGTGTTATTTTTAATTTAATCTCTTATCTCCCTTTAATCTTGACACTATTTTAATCATTAAATTACTATTTTCATAATTTAAAAACATAGTAGACTCTGGGTCAGGTCTCATATGCAATTTTTTTATCCAACGCGTTTAGTACACCCTATATAAATTCTTACACGTAATTTCTATCCGTATCGGATACGTATTGATTGATTCGAATATCAACTAATCAACATAGCAATATAAAAAACTGCCGAGTTCGATAATGAATCTAGACATTATTAAATATCCATTTGCAAAACGAAAATCCTATATAACTTAAATAGATATTAATCATTTGATCTTCAGGGTGTGACAATTTTTTGAAAATTATCAATAATATTCGTACCAGAAAACGGATTTGAAATCGTTAATATGTCACCGATAATTGTCAGGTTTTAAAAAATTAATTTATACGTATAATTCAGGCCTCGGGAATATCGATGCTTTTTTTTTGTTCTTTATCAATATCACCAGATCGTGACGAATTATTCTAAATCGATCCTGTCCCACGACACTGATCCTTTCAATTTTTATTTCGTGTTCATCTAGGACACGCGAATCAGCGTCGCCCACAGTATCATCATTTATGGAAGCTTGCAAGGCAACCTGGCATTTAGTCAATGTCGTGAAAGTCTTTACCCAGAATGAGCCCACCATAAGATATACTTTAAGATCCGTCCTAGTCACATTAAAAAATACGCCGACAAACTTTTCCTCATCGGATATACAAAATAGAAATAAACAGTGAGAATTCATATTCCGTTAAACACGTGTTCTCAGTGAGCTACACTAATCTAGTTAACTGTGTCAACCGAAGTCAAAGAATAGTAACGAATCTTATTAGACGATTTAAAAGAAATTTTTCATTAATGAAAGCACAGAACTTCCAATGTCTTTTGCAAAACGTTCGAATAATTAGATCACGTGTTATTTCGAATATCAAAGAAAGATTTCGCTCATAGAAACTGACTATTACATAATTTAATCGAATTCCTCATTAGAAATAAGAAAAAGTAAATTTTTAATGAAAAAAAAAAAAACGTAGGCGTAAAGTACGTAGGAGGATTTTTCTATTACCTAAAGCACACACCTCAACATCTACTCGCATGCAAACGCATAAATATTCATATGCATATTCATTAGCGGTCCAAATAAACGAGGCTTTCTCTTTAATCCACATAGTACCGTCTACCATTGCAAAATGCACAGCAGATCTCGAGTACCCAAGCGCCACAGAAGCATCACTGGAATTCAATAGAATTACAACATTCCAGAAGGATGATTTGATTAGATCAACAAGATGTGAATCTACAATAAAAAAAATTGACATACCAATATAGATGATTGTTTACAAAGAAAATCAAGAAAAAGATAAGCTGCCTGAAATACCTGGAAATGCGCAAGAGAATTCGCGATCCGAATACATAATTCTTATAACGGTATCACGGGCAGAAGAGCAGATGCAAAGAGAATAAAAAGTACCAGGCGAATAAGCGGTATAGAAAATGAGTCGAGTATTACATCACAAAGGAAGCAAGTGAGTTTAAGCTTAAAAAGCCAGGAGGAATGTAGAATGAAGTTAGATCAATCTCAAAGCTTGTATAATAATATATGGGTAGACAGATAGAAGTTAAAAAATTTAAAAGAAAACTGTATAAGATAAAATATATAAATAAGCTGTAATTTCATGTGGCAAGGTTATTACCTTGAAGCATATATATGTATACAGGTGGTACCTACGATGGTCTCTATAGACTATTAGTACACTAATGTTAGACTTGTAATTAGAGGTAGGATAGTTGCCTATACGATGTTGGTATCTTATAATAACAATATTTGCCAGAGTATAGGAGAATCCGCGTTCATTTTATACTGTCTTCGAGATACTCCTTTACTTGCTTCTTTCGACTGTAGAAACAAAGTTGAACGAGCACCACTAGAGCGGCGCCTTCTCTCTTACTAGTTCTCGTGTACCGGCGGGAGCTGGGTCAATATCCTCGACGAAGTTCGCCTCACGTCAAACGTAAAATTAATTATTTCTCCATTGAAATTCTCTCTGGTGGTGTTAGATTATGTATGCTATACGTATAGGTATTAATATGGTACCATTCTGGCTGACTTTGGGTAATTCACTTGGCATTTTGACAGATTATGTACTCTGTATATGGATTGAAGCTTACTTATGAATTAAATATTCTTTTATTCGGGTAGATACAGATAATTGTGCGAGATGAGTGAAAGATGAGGTATAGTAAGAGATTTAGAGAAGGCTGAGTAAAGAATTTTGAAAATTTTTCATATCCAGAATCCAAGGAGCAGTGACTGATGGAGTTAACAGAAAGGAACTATGCGGAAAGAAGTAATAAGTGCAGGAAGATCATTCACGTGTATCCACTGCTATACTCGTATCTCAAGGTTAGTTATGTTGTGATGCATCTTTAATAAATTTGTATAAAATCTGTTTAATTTTTATTCAGTTGATTTTGTCTGGGATATGTAATATATATGATGCTTTTCAGGATTCTTTCTCGTGGTGAAAATCACCGTGACTAGTCGTTCTGGATTCAATTAATTCTCAAGATGGTCTTATATAGCTTGGAGATGATATTGGTCCAGCCTCAGTCCTCAGGGAACTCTTTGTATTATCATATTGAAGGCTACAGAACTTTTATTGGGTGGGGACTAAAGTGAAGTTCAGCACGAAGAATTTCCCGGGTAAGGACGTGCATCGTGCCTGGTGAATCTGTATTCCAAAGGCGATCGGCTGGCCCCAACGTAGGAGAGAGACAAACTAAGAGAGACGCAAGAGCACAGAGCAAGAGGCAACCTGAGGCAACATCCGGCATGAATCAACGAAGTAAAATAGCTAGCTGACTCGCGCGGGAAGCCTAACCCGACGCCTACTGGAAGAATAAGAGAACGGCGAGCGAAGCGAAACAGAATTCGTTTTGGAGTTAGCAGGAGTGAAAGTCCACGCCTGCTTGTCTGCCCGAATGCCGTATTGGTTGTATGCCTGATTATGCCTGATACCACCTAAAATACTCCTGAGCCATCTTCAGCAGCCTTTCCTGATTCTGTTACAAAAAAAAGCGTGGGCAACTAGATAAGTCTTAACTTTTCCAAACGACCACCCACCATCATCTTCTCAATTTCTTTATTTTATTCTCACAGTTCAGACTGGTAAGAAATTTTGTGAGGTATGAAATTTATTATTTTATACAAAGACTTTAATTTTACATTTCACTGGTATGTCTCTTCATATTATTTTTATATTCAATAGGGTATAGAATAGAACCTTGCAGTCATTCTATCTAATCGTACCGGCAGATCTACACGTGGTTTCATTTGGCTGCCGCCTTCGACCATAACACAATCGTTCTACTTCTCCCACGACTGTTTGCCCAAGTGGCGTTTGTTCTACTCGAGAAAGTACAATAATATCGACCCAGTAAAACGATCACGATGCCAAGGATCAACGTGGTACCTTCCTCATAAGAATGCCAAACTGGTTAAAGGAAAGGAAAAGGAAAAATCATTATAATTTCATTCGAGGTAAACGGAAGCTCTTGCTATCATTGTCAAAGGAAGAGTGTCTTACGTCAGCTGAGGACGTAACATCACTTTTGCATTCTATCTTACGAATTAATGTAAAACGGACAGCCTTGGGTCGATGATTAACCATTTGGTATTTGCCAAAACGCCAGATTACCATTCTAGCATTGCTCAATGTTCGATGAACGGACAAAAACACTGAACATCCCGTTAATCTACAAACGTACCTACGTACGTACGTAAGTAGTCGAGACGACGTGTTTGAGAATTCGTTGTAATTTTTTTAGACGTCAAGAAGAAAAAAAAAACAATTTCCTTTGATGCTCACTGTTCTCCTCATCCATTATGGTTAAAGTATCGTGAAACAGCTCGTAAGCGAAGTCATTATCGAACCTATCTCATCCAAATGTTATAAAGTTTTATATTTTAAGTTTCCTTTTGTCGACGAGCAGATTGCTCCTTATAGGCAAACAAAAAGGATGACTATGATTTATTAATAAATTCTCTTATTAAACCTTGGAAAGTTCATACGTGCCTCTAAACACGTATTCAGTTGCAGCTGCAGTTGCAATATAGGTAATAGCTTCAGAAATATCGTGTGAATCGTTTCGAGGATGATTTTTAATTGCCCACAACATTCTCCCAGTTAATAATCATGGACTATGATCCTGTGGATAATACACTTGGATTCTTTATTGCTCTCACGAGTGAGGAGATGACCTCATGGAATTGTTACATCTAATTACAAAGGTGATGGTAATTGCTTTTAAATTAACCATATTCAATTATTAATATTAATTCAATAATATGACACTGAAATAACAACTTATCCCTTCGCAGCAATTGAACATAAAATCTGAAGAAATCGGATAGCCAGAATTACAAGATATGAGAAACTGGGACTTTTCGATGAGTCACACTACTTTCTGAATCTGCAGCCTCTTCGAGTGCGAAGGATAAAAAAGAGAAGGAGATTTTTAAGAAAGATTCCCCTTATTATAACAACTCAATTATTAATAGCTATGCAAAACCGACCAAACCTACCTTCTTGAAACTGTCGCAAAATTGATCATTACAAATTCATATGGAAACCATGACTAATACTTTGCTGTACTTATAAGTATATAGACTGTATACAGGACACCCATACGTAACAGATATACATGAAAGGAAAAGCAGTAGTGGTAATGGCGTATGCCGCTACATGAGCACGTTAGCTGTTGCAAGCATTGAACTCTCCGTCGACCGGTCTCCACGTAGGAGTCTCCAGTTAAGGATTCGCTGAGCGACCAAGTCCGTCCAGTCAGGACACCTACGTAACTGCTAAAACCCGCAATTCTTATACACGTCCAAAGCGTAATTAACGTTTGAGAAATATCCGAAGAATTGAGTCTGTATTTATTTACTATCTGTAAGGTAGCATTGCGATTATTAGTAGTGAATTCAGGAAACACTGCACACAGTGCTCAATCGTGTAAAACGGTAAATTACCTGTAATAGCACTTAAGTAATGCCTGACGTTTTCCATTGTTCGTTAGAATCGTTAGAACGTTAACTGAGCTTACAGTACGTGCTATGATAGATGTGAAGGATCATCATGGATCTTCCTTAGATCCTTGATCTTTGGATCATGTGATACAATGAATTGTTTCGATGTTACGTCATCATACAGTCTTATTTTGGTACAAATTACCTGTATATTGTGTTATTCGTATATAGTGATGATATCCTCATAGCTAGACACTTGTATCTGAATTATATTTAAATAACAGGTTAGACAACTGATTTTACATAGAACAGGTTCATCGGTGTTTTAATAATTGCAATAAATATTTATGGAAATTTTCTAATTAAAATAACAGTAGTTTATTGGGTATGAAAAATGTTATCAAATTTGCAAGAGGGAAAGAGAATCTCTCTTTTTTCGCGTTTTATATACTCTAACATATGTGCTGATACACGCAGTATGTACTGAGCCGTATAAGGAGCATTGCTCGACGGAATTGGCAAATCGAACTTTCTTTTTAGCTCCCTCGAGACTCGATACCGGCAGGACGTAAAAGTCTACAGTATAATATCTTAAGAATTAGGACAATGTGTACTGCGCTTTACTTGTCAAGAATTTGACGTAGCCTCCAATAAAGTAGCTGACAAGTTTAATCGTTAAAAAAAATATTTAAACTATATTTGGACCAGACAGAGTCCAGCCTCTTTACAGAGTTTAAAAACAACAATTATGTTTTTCAGGTTTTATCCTGAGACGTTATTGTAAATATATAATACTACATGAGTGGAATGACAACGTTCTAGACAGTCATGAAAATCTGAGTGACATTTCCTTTTAAAACTATGGCATCATCATCGTCAACCCACATGCATCTATGCAGTTACGTATTACTATCTAGGTGAGCCTGAACCAATATAGTTATAACTATGCGTATCTGATCGTTGCACTTACAACTGCAATGACTCCCACAGAATATAACAATTAAAAATGTCTATGTTCAGTGGTGCGCAACTGGAAGATTGACATAAATGGACCGCGTTAAGGTCATCCGTACGCATCGCATTCTCAAAAAGGAAACGGAACCGATCTACAGTATGTCTTTGTCTGTGAATGCAACTAGAAGAAACTGGAAGAAGGCAGCGACGTGATATCTTTCCAACCCACGCGATACAGTGAACGCCTTGAGATACACCTCGGAAGAAATAGCTGCCGAGCAAGTTGCATCCAGAGGATCGTTGGAATGGAACAGGTCCTTTTGGATGCTGGGAGAAGAGACTGACCAAGAGGTAAAACAGCCTCTGGCTGATTGGCTTCAATCTTTACCACAAAGCAAGCTGCTCTGAGAGATCAGAGAAGAGTACTTACAAACTAGTTTGATCAAGGTAATACAATATTATAAAATTTCGAAAAACATTTAGATATCTGAGGCGATTGCCTGTAGATTGAAAATGAGAGCCAGGAAATTCTTTAAAGCACGTTCATCGCTTTTCTTAAGGTGAACGAAGAGTCGTGGTCAAGGACGCTGCACGATTCCAGACAAGAAGAATGACTTGGAATCGTCTTGGAAGAAAGGTAAAGGAAAAAAACAGCAAAAAGAAAAAATTATTAACATTAGATTTAATAACGGTAGTATTTAAGATCGTAGCAATTGATCTAATAGGTACCGTGATTACCGGGATAGGTGACGTATAATTTACTCCCAGAAACAAAGAGTAACCTGAAAATAAGTGACCTCCTTGAGATCGGTCTTTGACTCGTAGAACGAGCTGGCGGCTACGAGGAGGCAGAAGAAAAGGAACAAGGTAAAATCGAAGAATAAAGAGAAGATAAACTCGACGAAGAGGACGGGCAATGGCGCCTACACGTTGGTCGCGGTAGAGGTCGGGCACCGAACCGCAAATAAAACGTTGGATACCGCGTGCTTCAAGAGGGAAGGAGAGAGTGAGGACGAGGTCCTGAAGAGGACGTCCAGTACTCAATAGCAAGAGAAGAGTCCCGTAGTGAGAAGTCTTGAGAGTCCAGGATAGGTCGTTGCATTATGGACACCATTCGAGCACTGGAGAACGCCGTAGGATGCAAAAGATATACTATAGTACAGTGGACACGCATATACCTACAGGTACTAGATGGGTCACGGAATACGAAGAGTCAAAAGAAGCTAAAGGCAAAGAGAAGAAGTGTGAGAGAGAAGGAGGAGAGGAGCGAATCTAGAGAGTAAGGGAGTCAAAGAGTATAGGAGGGAGGGAGCCAAGAGTGTTGGTCGAGGATGCCTATAATCGGCAATGGACGATCGCCGCGCCTGAGCACTTTCGCATTGCTTGCTGGACATACATTATATCTATATCTATATAGTGGTAGTATACACTATATATATTGTATTCTATATAGTATACACCTCTATAGCAGATATACCGGTCTACTCGATATCAGTCTCTTAATCATCGTTCTATCTATATTCTGGTCGATTGTCCTTTCCTCTGCGCCTTCTAATATCTTTAATATATTTTTTGTTAGCTTTATGTAATGTATCAACTACCTGCAACTGCCGTCTCATTCGATTTTTATATTGAAAGATGCTGAGTAATTCTTATCGGTGACCTCAGTTCCTTTTAGGTTCGGATACTGTAAAGTACTGGAGACTGCTGGACTAGACACATTTTACCTGTCTCCCACGTTTTGTACTACAGTGAGATTCTGACTGTTTTACATTTCTCTAATTCTCATTGAAATTTATATGGAAGTAAAATCAGGATGCGAATTGGAATCTGAGCAATAGTACCGACCATAGCGAGCTTGTACTCTTAGGAATGTAACTGCGAACCATTGAAAAATACTGCTGCGTGCCAAATGATCTCGTGATCTTCTACAGCTCCTGATGAATGAACCAATTCCTTTTTTTCGTATTGTAGTCCTGGATAGTAACACTAAAGCTTACTCAGGTAGTGAAATTGATGACGATCAATGCCCGCGAATGACTAAGAGGCTACTGACATCACATTCTCAAATGAAAATAGTGATTCAAAACAATGCAACGCAGATGAATGCATCTAGTGCATCCTTCTGATATTCTTTAGTGGTTCGTTACAATTATTTTAACTGTTTTAATTATTATTATAATAGACAGAAGAGACTTACGCTAGAAAGATACAAGAAAAATTGTGCAGCCTTGTCTCTCGCCGTGCAACCGATTCTCAGTAATACATCCGTGACGTAAACGATTATGGATCATGTTACAGCGTTTGCATATCGACTATACAGTTACATGGATCCTGAAAAGATACTGCGAAACGGGATACGTTAACGAGACATGTTTGCGCCTCTACGTGTGGAATGTCAATTTTATTTTTGAGACACGAACTCTACGTCGACTCAAAATGAGCAAACGAATTTTCTCAATGATTCACGTGTGCCTATAATTTGCCTATAATTATTAGCATGACGTAACGAGTCTGGGAATATCTATTGACAGCGTCAACCGAAAACAGCATCATTATATAGTACACAAATGATAATCGATGAAAGCAGCCATTAGGCACAAGGATAAAATTAGACGATTCCAAGGACTCACGGAAGATCAAATGATCTTATGTCAAGTATCGAATTTTCTACCTGGTAAAGACACGTGTTACTGTACGAGAATCCCACACTTCATTCTATTACCATTGCTCCGTTGTGGGTGATTGTGACATCACGACCTTGCACTAAGATTATCGTATATCAAATGAATGAGAAATGACTAACTCTTCAAAACCACTTATCAGCGTAAAGAGAATCATCTGGAGGGAACTGTAATATGCGGAGATATTTTAGTCTTTATAACTACTTTATAATTACATTTAAATAAGAAACAATTAATTAGTGTGTATCTTCCGCAATGAAAGTCCTGGAGATTAAATGCTTTATTATTTATTACACACATTCGTTCTAGTAGTCGCGCGTGCACCTAGTTAACCGCTGAACCTATGCGTTTGCACTGATTTCCAGGATTATCATTACAGACAATCGTCAACGTGACGCTCGTGATGATCTCATGAATATAAATATTTTTTCTTAAGCTTCACTCGGTAACATATGGAACGTACCTATAGTTGTCAATCCGTAACCTTCTATGGATGAGATTAACTTTCGCGCGAAAGATCATGGACGCTCTCTTTTAAAGCGTGATGCACGTCCTCTGACATTTTGCAATTAACGAATATCACGTTTTTGAGTCGTAAGCAAATATCCTGTCTGAAAGCTGTTTTTGAAAAAAATTTTTAATCTCAAATCCAACCATTGCTTTGCCAAAGTGATGCTTAGCGTCTTTTTTTTGTAATCAATCGTCTGCAAGTGTGCAGGTGAATTAATGACGCAATGACGATTCGATTGTAGCGCGTGTCGACCAATCGTTTTTAAAAATAGGTACTTGCGTTACCTCGAGCAGGATCGTTGCATTGCAGTCCGCAATACGTATTCAAAGGATCTCTCCGTAGTCGGCCGGCCGAGTATCCTTGACAAAGTCGCTCAAACTTTTCACTCACTCGCGAACACTCACAAAACCCGCTTTCGAAGTCGTTCGTGAATTTTTTTTTATTTTTGAATAATTAAGAAAAATCTTTTAAAGAAAGACTGCACTCGCTAGTTTGAAAATTATGGATTAATTAACACGTTATTAGCGATTGAGTGTTCCCGAGAGCACTGCACTGTTTTTATCTTTTCACAAAAATTAATATCGCATTTCTCACTTCGTTTTAGGCTTTTTTTTTAAGTTTTAATTTTTATTATCTGCATAAAGCGTGAGTACGTTTGGTTAGTATTCTCGATCGGCTCCTAGCATTTTCTAAAGAAGTATTTACTGTATCTTTATTTCACGTGTCTGAATAAGAATTATTTCTCGTGGGATGACTACTGTACTTTGTTTATCAAGTATTCATATGCATTTTTTATCGTAGTTTCTAAAGACATTAAATTTCTATGCTGGAATTGCAGCTGATCAATTATTATTATTCCAGTCGAACGAATTTTATATTTGAGTTTGTGACCAATTTTATAAGAAATTCAAACTAGAATTTTAGTTACAAATAGGATATACATGTCGAAATAGTTTTATTAGAGGAAAAAATGGTCTTGACCAAATATAAATACTGAAACCCACGAAATTCAAACAGATCTCAATTTTTTAGATGGACCTTCTTCAACCTAAAGAAATATTAACGCGTCGTGAAACATTAGAGAAAAAGCCAAAAGATAATTTTCCTAAGAATGTCAGAAAGAGGACCCTTTGATGCTGCGAAGAACAAATATTGATCTTGGATCAGCCAAGAAAAAGAAAGAATTCTCCAGACTGTGTTCCCATAAATTAAACATGTCTTGGCTAACGTTTCCTCGGTTGTCGACCCAGCACATTTGACAATTTAAAACCAAAAATGACAAGGTAACAAATTCAATATAATAAATACATAGTAAAATTAACAAATTCATCCGAATCCTAAAGGGGAACAAGAACATAAGGAAGGAACTGGAGCCGATCATAGGAATATTTCAAGAGTCAAGAATCAGTAATCAAGACTCAAGACTGAAGACTTACCCGTCCCCATGGCTGATCGCAGCCTCCTTCCACCTTAATCCTACTGTGTATCCAGCGGCCAATCCTGGCTTGATTCGGTTTCACTCACGAAAACGATCTCTTCGTCCAGACGGGAGACCGCGGACGAACTGGCACCCTGAGACAACTTTTGGAAAGACTTCGACGGGAGACAAGACGACGTCATTGCGAGCCTGGTATCTCATTGGCTGAAAGTCCCTCTCTTCTGGACTCTCAACCTTTTTCTCTCTTTCCAAGGCTTCCTGTCCTCCTCTAGCCTTTCCATTCCCATCTATCTCTATCCTACTCTCCTACTCCGGCTCTCTCTTTCTCCTCTATCCTTTCTCTCTTTCCTATCTAAACCTTACACTCTCTTTGTCCCACCTCACTCCAAGACACTACACCTCCTATAGTAGGTGCACGTAGCTGCTACCATCCGCAAGAGACTAGACTGCGCTCTGGAGACTAGAGTTGATTCGGTGAGCTCGATGCTTGGAAACAATATCAAGCAAGAAAGAAAGTTTTTACTGTACTACATACTTTGATCCAGTATATATCAGAAAGATGGACCATGTATGATTTTTCTATGAAACATAAATAATCTTCATTAGATTATTTCACAATTTTATTCAGATCTATATTGTATATTTGCAGCTTTCACGCTACTGCATTGAACAAGGATAAAGATGCTACAGGAATCTTCTAAATGATTCTGTCGAAGATGGTACCAGTATCTTCGAGTACAGTGCAGTTAGAATATTGGAGACTCTTCGGCAAGCTGCAGACAGTCGAACGATCGGACGGGTCAGCAAGTTCATTTGGTATTCTTTTCGTGGATGCGTCATCCGCCAGACCAACTACGGAGGCGGATGGCTCCTTCTTTTAGTAATCATCGCCAACGATCGATGCCAACGAGCCCAAGACGAATCTGCAGGATGGTGACAGTCAAATTCTATGCTATTAAAATTATGCATGGATAATCAGCTTCCGTACTGATTAGTCTGTGCACAAATAAGACAGTTTATTGACTGGTGGTGAGTTGAATTTTATGAAAATAAAAGAGAAGAAAGAAAATGAAAGAAGTACAAGGAATAATAATATATTTCCTACCTATAGTTATCATTCGTCTGAGCAATTTCCAGACAATTTCACAAAGAACGTCACACTGGAAACTCTTTTTCCATTTTTTTTCTCTTCCTTCCTCCACTTATTTCTCTCATAATCTTCAGTGACTTCTTATTCTTCTTGTTCTTCTGTTTATTATCCGGCTCAGCCAGCCACTACTGAATTCTTCCGCGTGCAAGAGTACACCGTAGGTCACTTCCTGTAGCAAGGAGTGGCGGGAAATATTTAAAAATAATATCCTGACCATAAAATAAATACGCAAATTGACTGAAAAATTATGATATTCCGCATATGCTGTAACTACAGGACAATTTTACTACTAAGCCAATCATTGATTATTGTTCTTACGTATATTGATTATACTCCATCAATCCATTCGCAATATAATCAACGATTACGTATTCGTATCTTTACTTATCACATATTTATTCTAATTGTACAACGCGTACCGGTACAAGAGAACCGGATGGGAAGGCCAAGGTGGCTTATTGTACAGTAAACACATTATTCCCAGCAACGTATTAAAATTATTCGTTAACGACAAATATAATACTTATAACCAATGAACAGATTCGTTTTACGCACCATCTTTGGTACAGCACGTTAATGGAATGATGTACAGTGTGGTCGAATCATCGTTTCCTAGTAGGGCGTTACTGAAAAGAGCTATAAGCGTAAATGACTTATTCACTAATCCCCATTGGTTGGAATAGAAATAAATAATTATATCTCTTCATTATACATCATTCAATTGCTGATAAATATTGGCGCGTACAGGAATCATTTAGTAATAATGGTGTATTTCTATCAGAGAGTAATTGCAGCTTCTGGTCAAGGCTTATGTCGCTGCATAAAATCTATGCGTACGCTTATGCAACGTCCTGCCTTTAAAATTAAATCGTAAATCTCGCTGTTGTGAATACGTATGTTCATCGTACATTTTTTATTTACAATATTTCACTTAATATCTGTTTCCTCAATTTATTTTTGTCTGTCTCAGTATTTTTCATGTCAGTAACACGCTAAGCTTATTCTCTGTCAAGTTAATCGATGACCTTGATACATTGAATTATCTATTTAAAATCCATAGTTTTATCTATGACGTGTTTTGTAATAATGCGGGTATTCATTAATACATTTAAACTTTTCTAGTTGATGTCTGACACCTGCCATTCATTTCATTGATCGACTGAAACAATGAGAAATACTGAAACACCTTGTATGTACATCTACAGTTGAATTCATCCTAAGAGTAATCCGGGTGAAAACAAAATGAGGTATTACTATATTGACAAAGCGCTCATATGTCATAGTGCAATCGTTATAGAAAAAAGTTACAGAGTCATTTTTTCTTTTAGGCAGCACCTTGTATGGCAGTTGGCAAGATCCGTGACACCTACGCTATTGGCACACAGGATCAAGACGGTTCCAAAACTGTAATTCTAATCGATCATGATTGGGCAGTCACTCATGGTACGATGATTGAAGTAGAGACTATAAATTTTATTTTCTACAAAGTTCTTAGAAAGATCCATGCTGTACTATCTTCTTGCGAACTTTTAACCGTGAGGATTAAAATTATTTAATGTTGATTAATTTAAAAAAAATTATTGAGAGATTGCGTGAATTTTTTACACCGAGGCAGAAGATCAACTGTCTTTTGTACAATAGGTATGAAATTCCGTAGTGCAATAACAAAAGCTGTTGTGCATTTTAAGGCGGGTATTTTACAAAGAAACGACGGTTAAAATAGTTTATTCAGAATTCTAATTGCATCCATAATTCCTGTAAAAGAATAACCGTTATCCTTCTTCTTTATTTATTATTATTATTATACTGTGCTAATAACTAGACGACTAATAAGCACCTACGCTCTGTCTTCTCTCTTCCTTGACGATCTTCCCACTCTTCGGAAAGGAGTGTAGCCGTAAAAATGCCAACAGATCGCACTAACGATAGATAAAAACCTACACGTAGTCTACACGTAAGCAGATATTTGATAAATTCATGAACAAGCCAATAGCATCCTTCAGTGAATCAGCAGTTAAAAAAATGTCTTTTGATATGACTCAGAATATGTTAACTTTCAATTTTCTTGTACACTGTTTATAGAATCACTGTTAAGAAAGGAAGACGATATTGTGCAGCTGTCGAGTAGCATGAATTTTCATAATGTTTTAATAATTTTGAAAGTAAACAAAACTGTCAACTTTCTCCAGAAAATTGATCGTCTTTCATTCTAGAAAGAGAGACGATATATTTTTTTAATAGGGCCTTGATATTTCACATCGTTAATATTATGGTCTTCTACGTGGGCAGTCCTATACTCGAGCTGCCCACACGTTAAACGCCATCGCAATCTAAGCTGGTCCTTCTTATTTTTACAACCTTACGTTCTCAAACGAAAAGGATTTCCAAGAGGCATCCTGATAGCCCACGACGACCCTGACTTCATCCTGGTACAGTGGCGCCGCTTCTACATCTGCAGGAAGAATACGGCAAACTATCGCACTTCTCAACAGCCTCGCAAACCCTTTGTATTATTTATAAGCCTGGTATATCTCAACATGCAAGATGACTAAGATAAACAATCATTTATACATTATCAAGTTATATCTTATGTCATTAAAGTCATTGTTACATTCCAGAATCATCATTCAACTCCTAATCTGAAATCATCAGACACAGTAGTCAAAGTTAATCAACCTGATGACTTCCTAATGATTTTTCTTTGTAACTATCAAAGGGATCTGAGGATGCAATTGGTCCTATTGATTACTAAGATCGACTGGTGTAAGGATCAAAGTCTGAGATGGGTTGAAACAGGAATGACCAGGATGACGTAAGCGACTATATATATATTTCCATCCATGAAAACATCTACGTTCACGTACACCGTGACAAACCCTCTCACCTTTTGGTTCTCTTTACCAGTTGGCTCAGTAATTGGCACAGCCTGCAACTCAATGATGATCAGCACTGCAAATATCAAGAGGAAATGAAAATTACCAGTGCCATCATTTTATTTGAATACTAATTAGGTAAAACTTATGGATAGAAAAAACATGATTAGTCAGAAGAAAGTATATTAATGAGTTCACAGTATAAGGAGACGTTCATAATGAGCAACAAAATCATATCAAATAATCTTTAGTATTGAAATTGCGAATTGACGATATTTCTCACCCACGCATTCTTTTTATATTTATTATACGAATCCTTCGAAGAATATTCTCCAATCATTAAATGACTTTATTAACGTCGTTTAACGCGGATTCTGAAGATTACGCTTGCAGTATTACTCATTCTAAAATGACTTATTGGATAATCACGCAATATTGACGACACCAAATGAAGCCATGCTACAAGTATGGATGTAGCAAAGCAAACGTACTTCCCCATCTGCTACCAAGATTAAGAAATTCAACGAATTACCACGCTCTTGGTAATAGCATTAATAACAATGGTACAATCGAAATGTATGACCTTGTCTGCCAGGGTGTGGACTACGTATGATTTCCTGTGTCATGAGAATTCATGCGCCATAACTGTACGATGCTTACACCCATGCAAAGAGAAAAAGGTTTTCGATGCTACCCACAATGTTTTTATATTATAATAATAAATTCTAAGCGATATCAAAGTACAGAATGTAAAAGCAGACATCGTAGAGCGAACGCGGTACAGTTATGATGTTCGAAGAAAATCTGTATTGTAACAATCGATGAAAGTAATAACTATAAACGACAATGAACTTCAGTAAAATAATTATTAAATTTCATGGCAAAACGGTGTAATGCTGTTATGGCTTTTGCGTAGGAAAATTTGAAAAATCTGCATTGCTCTCTTTACGATCCTCGCGTAACGCCGGATCCGTAAGCAGTACCGCAACGCTATTATAAAAATTGTCGTCGGGTCGTTATACCATACAACAGTCCTGAGAGACAAATCATATGTGAAAGCTGGATAACAATGGCTGCTTGAAGGAAGTTTATGTGAAGATGCTGATGCGGGTAGACTAGAAAATCTTTAATGGAATTACTTAGGAATATGGAAATGGATGGTGCTAAATGATATGGAAAGATCGAAGAAATAAATATTGGCATGCATGGGAAGAATTGTTTGGCAAGATTCTTCAGGTGGAACGTGCAAGTATTCGTCTGCATTCCTGGTGAGCGAACAGGCCACGTAGACGCTGAGGGAAAAAAGAAAGAGTTTTTCAGCAAAAATGTAGTTCTATAAATATGCTCGACGAATGCATTCCACTTATGACGGAGTTTGGTATTGGCAACGATGAGCAAATCCTCCTATGTAGGAACGGGATAAGAATCTTTATAATTAACGCTAAACTTTTTTTAGTATCCTAATGACTGTCCTTGGAAATCAGGAACTTGTTTAGAGGAGCTTGCAGAACTGAGAGTCTATTAGGAACAATGGACCGTGTGAAAATGTTGCCGTTATCTTATTTCTAATACCAGACTGGTGTGTCTGAGGAAGCTGATGGTGAAGGCTCCTGGATTTTGTACTGATTCGATAAGATTTTAATTAATGAAAATTTATGGCTAAGTTAACGAATAATGGTGTGTAATCACGTAAGATTGCTCATGGTGCCTTACCATCCATGAACTATCCGGGTGGTGAAGATCCTGCGAGTGGTCTAGCATTAAATATATTCGTACCACCCGGTGTAGTCGTAAAATGTGAAATTTCTTCTGAGAACAGAAAGATCAAAGGGAGAGTGAGAAAGATGGCTGATGAAGGAAGCAGCCACGTATAATTCGCGTGGGCCAGGATGCGTAGGTCGTCTGGCCTTCGAAGTCCTTCAGTGGAAAAGCAAAGACCGGGTTCGACAAGAGACCAAGCGAGCGTGGGCTTCCGGTGGGAGGACTGGAAACCAGACTTCACGCCATTATACATAACTGTAACCATTTCGAACGCGAGAGTGACCATGTGACTGACCCTGTCCAGATAGAGAAAAGAACAGTGAAGAAAGTTAATCTTATAATAAGGCGATTCAATGAGTATTGTGCCTTTTTTTAATATTTATATGGGTTCTGCAAAATGGGGGTTTTTTAAGAAAACTTCGGCAGACATTTGATTTGAGAATTGCATTTTTTGATTTTATTCCTTGCTGCAACAGAAAAAAATTCTAGCACAAAATATATATAGTTATAGAGGGTCGTAGCTTAACTCTAGAAAGTAAACAGCACCACCATGAGTCATTCTTTTCAAGGACGAATTGTCGTATCGACGTGTATTTTATTGTCAACAAATCATAATCACACATTGCAAATATCGAACAGGTGTAAAGATATACATGTATGGTTAGTTAAATTATTTTTCATATAGCGAATCATGAAGGACAGACCAGTGACATATTTTTGAGAACTGCAAGGACACAGTGTAGATATCAATTTCCTGTTTGATACTTCATTAATTTCTTAATCCGTGGCTTTACTTTTCTTCAATTTTCGTGCTTCCTTTCGCTTTTCCTTTTCCGTCTCGTCGTGGATTCTTCTCTTCTTTCTCAACAGCCAAATTTCTTTGGCTCTTTCTTCGCGACCCTTCATCATACTCTTATACAGATTTCTATGCTTCTTCTTAATCATCTTCTCACGAAGTCGATATTCTTGCTTCTCCCTTCTCTCCTTTTCCCAAGGATCTTCCTTTGTCACTTGACCCGCCTTGACTTTCATTTGTTTTTTCTATAAATAGAAAGATCAGTAATAAGTGTTAATAATCTATTTATTTCTAAATTATTACTTATTTTTAGAAAGTTATTTTCTTTAGCATCAATCACATTACCTTTTCCAAGCGTTTCTGATCTTTTTCAGTGTCAGTTTCTTCGATTTCTTCCACTTCGTCCAAGTCTTCCTCAGGGTCACTAATCTCGTCTACATCCTCGTCAGATTCTTTATTATCCTTATCCTCGTCAATGGATTTCTCTTCCTCAGACGCTTCCTCGGAATCGTTTTCCGCTGTAAATACAATTATAAGATTGTTTAGTACAGCCGTAATTAGTACAGTAATTAGAGGTGGACTATTAAGAAACTTGCCGTCTTTTAGCCTGTACTCAGAATCCATAAGGACACGCTCTTCTGGTGGAATGTAAGTTTGATCTCGTTGGCTGTCCGTGAACGGAGACAAATGCGGCGGTAAAATGCAACCCATAAGGTACTTCTCCACGGGTAACAATTCTCTGGCATTTACTGAGTCAAATACCCATTGTGGCTGAACATAGTATCTGCACGTGTAAAGTAAAGAAAATAAGAATAGAAAAAGTTAAAGAAAAGTCGCTAATTGATTAAATGCATACCTCGAGATAAATTGCTTATCCATGCTTGGTCTGTCTACGATATGATGAGTAATAGACTCATCATTCTCATCAAACGTAGCTCCTACAAAGAGCAATTTGTCCCAGGACACTTCACCGCCAAAGGAGCGTAGTACAAAAACAAGAGGTTCTCTCGGAACTTCTCTGTTAATAAAGAATTTCAGACCCTTGAAGAGGGTCTTTAACTTCTTTATTTTTATCATTTCCAATTTTGCAGCTTCTAACTGAGATGGATCGGTTTCCTGAAGAAAAACAGAATTAGAATTTGATTCTTATAGAAGAACAAGGTTACGCTATGATTTGATATTGCATAATTACATTTGAGAAATTATCTATATCCACTTCTTCCTCGAGACTTTCTGTAGTTGCATTTAAACTGGCCAATGGTGTATTTAGAGCACTGATTCTTTCAGATACATAAGCTTCTTCATCTACCAATGTTTTATCACTGGTGCCTATGAAAATATTAGGATTAAAATTATTGACTCCCTATTGGATGAACGCAATTATATCGTTCAGTATATTTACCTGCATTGATGAATTTTGGTGGATAATGCAAATTGAGTGAATGATATAAGCGGAAGTTCACAAATCCCAGCATAGTGACGTAAAATTCTACAAACGTCGACATGATACGGAAGTCAACTTCTAACTTTGACTGTGGTTCGAAACAAAAGTGATGGGGAACTATCCATGTAACAGTTTGTCCTTTTATATCAGCTTGATAATAATATCCTTTGATCGATACAAATACTTTACGAAGAGCTTTTGCAGCTATAACAGCATGTATAAACTCGACTGTTAGTCTTCTACATAAAATAGTCTGATCCCTGGGTACATATTTCATGGATGGAAAAGTACTAAATAAAAAGCAGAGGGTAAGACAATCATCCAAGTCTCGTAGGGCGTCAATAAATGTGGGGTAACGTTCTTTCACAATGTGGTCAAGTTTTAATGTTGGATGATTCTGGAGATACCGCCTCAGGGCTCCAAAGTCACGTAAGGCTTTGGCCTTGCTTACTTTTTTACCAAAAATCTGAAATTCCACCAAACTCAGATTACAATCTAATTCACAACTTATAGAATCTCTATTTGATATTAAACCATCGATAAGTTATAGCTACTACCTTGTACTCTCTCATCGTCCATATTATTGGTTCGTGCATCAAGAACTGTATGTCCTTTTTGTGATATAATGTTTTAATGCCAGTGTGACCCTGCTGTGCACGTTTACGATTACGCGGTTCACGTGGATATATTCCTTTCAAGATACAAAGTTTACGAAACTGCTTCAGAGACAGTTGTAACTTCTTCATCGCTGCTTTTCGGCTCATAAATTGGGCCCCCTCACCCGACTGGTACTGTAAGAGTAATTTGACACATAATGCATAATCCTTATCACATATTATTCCAAATTAAAATCCATATGATATTAAAACTGCTTAAAATATAAGCATTACTGTTGCTTAACCTAGCAACCTAACATCTTACTTCCAAAGCATATTGTAATAAATTAGAACATTAATATATAATATTACGTACCTTCTTCTTCCCAATCACAACCATTTTTTATATAATTTGTCGATACTTTTATAAAGTCAATATTATTATAAGCTTTTAAGGCTTACAAATTACAGGCAGACACAATACGTACACGTGCCTGCATTAAAAGAACCACCGTATATATATTACTACACTATACTTACCGACAGAGGTTATACATCGACTGTAGTTAAGAAAAGAACATCATACTAATTAAAAGTGATCTCGTAGATGTTAACTAGATCAAATTCGAATCTATACATTATAACTACAAATTTCTCAACAAAGAATAGTCATTCAGCGTAACGACAAGTATAATTAATGAGGCAGATAATTGATCTTAAATAAGTCACAGTTTATTATTAATATAACAGTTTTGATTGCGCACAGCACAACAATATGTGAATGCAATTCCCTGGATCATCGCGAGTTCATTTAATCCTCTTGCTCCGAATCTGACTGGCTACCATCGCTCTCATCCTCCAGTTCTGGCATAGGAAACCGTAGGAGAGCTGCTACCCCAGTGAGTTGATCCAATTCTAAAAAGAGTACAGTCATTACTCACTAATTCGGCATTTGGTGTCCATTGAAGAATATTTCACTTACGTTCCCCTGATACGTGCATACTCGAGAATATCTTTACGTCGCCACCCGAGTCCCTGACACTTTCAACTAGGCTAACGTATTCCTTGCGCAGAGCAACGTCTTGACATCTTTAATAATTATTATAAAGAATCATTATGAACATCCTCTTCTTTAGAAACAGTTAATATTTCTTGAAATATTTTCAAAAGCTTCTTACCGAAACAGTTTGTCTGATATGAGTAAAGTTTCTACAGCTTGTGCTTCATTAGCTTTTTCCACATGTCTCTTGCCATAGAAAGCTCTGGCAGGATCAGCTTGTAACATAGCATAAAATGCCTCCAAAGCTCTGACCTCACCAGCTGCTTTAGTATCTGATATCCGTGATACAACTGCTGGATCCGCAAAAACCTCTGTGAACGAAATTAGTTAAGTTAATGCAGGATATTTGCTTTTGTGTTGTAAGAAAATCAATATTGTACCTCTTAACGAATGTTTAAAGCCTGAGCTTGCATGCACCAGCATAAATTTACTTTTGTTTTCTAGAATAATTTTGTTATCAGACTTTACAGCTTGCTGAATCATGTACGTCATAAATTGATCCCTAACGAAGCCAGGGCTTGCTATGAGGACACATTTAACCACATCGAAATTTATGTGTCGTAATATACCTTGCATGAGACTTTCATAGAACCGAGTCAAACCCTAAAATTGTATGGAATGTGTTCACTAGTTTGTCGTATAAGCTTGATGAATTATTTATTATTACTACAAACCTTTTCATGCTGGGAAACGTTACCTTTCCTCTTTCGAGGAATAATCTGATCTATTTTAGCACGTACTATTGTCATATTCGAAGTTATTAAACATATATGTGCTATTCCTTCTTGCATCACTACCGCAGCTACTTCAGCATTCTGTAAATATAAAAGGATAATTAATGTTTTTTGTGAATACTGCTGATTTTACTTAGAACACTTACCTGAGAAACGTCACAAGCCATATCAACGCGTTCCAAAGCTATAGTATCCCATTTAGGTTTCACAAGAGTAAATTTACGATTTTGTTCAACATCCAACGTGTGATAGGCCCCCATCTGTATGAAAATATATAGGCTTATAGAGTCACCGATACTAGAATGTTTTGAAAAATATAAAGATAGTAATACTAGAATATGCATTTACCTTAACATATTTATTTTCCTCTATATTTCTTCCTTTAAGTCTTAGTACACAGGCTTGAGTATCAAAGTCAATATTTTCTACAGAAATTGTAAGTGTAGTTCTCACTCTGTAGCTGTTAGAACTTCCTGTTGAGGATTCAGTTTGCACTTTCCTGCAAGATTTAAAGAATGTCTGTGTAATTTACATTAGCTACAAAATAGTAAAAGGATGATGAAATACTTTTTTCCTTACCTAATAGTAGAACAGCTAACACAATCTCCTTCGCTAATAAGATTATAGGCATGCCACATATCCTCAGGATTTTCAGGGATAAGAGAAACATTCCTACAAATGCCAAAGGTATTTGTAAACGATAACACTGTTCTCTTCTACATATAATAGTCTCATTATCCAAAACTCTATTTTAAAATCATTATCTCTAATCTGAAATTTTTTTTACTATTATATACTCACCCAGCCCCATCCTTATCAACATTTTTTGAAACTAACTTCATTTTGAATTATATAAACGCTGCAACCTGGGAAACAAATGAAAAACTTTTCTCAGTATCAATATTCTATAATGACTGTCCCTAATTTCTAAGCAATAAAATTACAAGATTTCCTAAGATGAGTCATATAACAATTATAATAGTCCCAATGAATAAGACTGTAAGGCATAAAGCATACAAATATTTATCTCATGAGCTCATCTTCTTGCTTAAATGTAACAATAAAACTCTTATAAAGCCATAAAGTCAAATTCAGTCCTTTATAATAAATAAGTTATACAGGATCACGATTTTAAACTAAATATCAAGTACCAGAAACGCGCGCGGGTATAGGTTAGCTTACCCCAAAGAGGAAGAGATAATATTTAGACACAATTACCTCACGATTTATTGTAAGAAATAATGTTTCTACAGATAATCCACTTCATTCTTCATATACAACAGATATAACTTAAAGTATGTCCTGGCATATGTCGATTGTAAAACGTCATCTTTTCGTTCTACGAACACACAAATCTGTTGCTCTTTCTTTCTTTCTTTCTCTTGTTTCGCACAGAGTTCATACTGGATCATTCTTGACTTCTTTATCCTATTAGTATCAGCTGTATGTTATGTATCTGGTATAGCTGTCCTTCTTACAGTAGCACCAGAGTGCGCTCTAAGCGACTTCGCAAGAAGATCCACCAGCACCAAAGTAACGAAGTATACACCCTCCTGGTTTAGTACAATCAGTTTCTGATATAGAACTTTAAACAATTATAATGGCAAGCACAGGATGGAGGGTAAGGATATTATATTAAAAAATTTATATATCCTCTCCATAGCGGCAAAAAATAGAAATGACATCTTTGACAAGGTAAAGAATAAAGAAGTGAGTTATTGGTTAGGAGGATCATCTTTTGTTTAGGTTGTCCAAGCTCATGTGCCTCTGATAAAATTTCGCAAAGGTGGTATTAGCAAAGGTGAGCTGTTGATATATAATAATTTAAAAATAACATATTAGTGTTATAAGAGTTTGATGGTTTTTGGTTAGCTTCTGCAGGAGTAATAGCTGCGCCATCTGGATCAGTGTCGTCAACAGCTCAAAGATCTCAGGGTGCAACTGGGCCCAATGTTATTAGTCTCCCAACAATTGATGATTTCCAATTGCCTTTGCGTTTTAAAAGAAGACCCATAGATCAAAAGGAAATTGATTTTATCAATGTAAGATTATACAATATTCTCATACCTGACATACAGTATTTCTAAGATTAATTTCACTTTACAGCGTGGTGGTCCTGAATAATTTGACTAATTTTTCACAAAGAAAACTTAGCTCGTCACTAAATTATATGCAATTGCATTACTCATCGACTCCTCTATTCGATGATGTACTCTGCAAACTGTAAATAAATAGTTACTGAAGAATAAAATGAATCTGACATCCTTTTTTACTGAACTATCAAGCAAGGTTACTCTATAAGTTTATTTGACATTGCTAGGGCTGCTATTTTTGGATGAGCTTTCAAGCTCACTGACGTAGACCTAGATCAGAGTTTGGATTGAATGAAACTTCAAAAATTACAGTGCATAGATTGAAGCTATATATTGATCCTAAGAAATTATTGATATAAAAATTAAAGTATTGTATATATACAGAAACCTTATACTAACAAACAGTAACTTTAGATATAAATTCATTTAATGTATGCCATCAATTATTATGACAGTCACATGAATAGGGCGTTGCAAAAAGTCATATTAGAATTTCACAAATCTAAAACAACTAAAATCTTAAGCCAGTGGCCACAGACCTCCACTGAATTATTATTGGAGCAATGTTTTGAAATGCGCAAACGTAGTCGATAGACAGATTACCGTTACGGTCCTGAGGCTTGCTAGAAATAGCATAAGACAGTGTGCTGCTGGCCGCTGTTGGCCTTCCGTCGAGAGGCGTAATAAAAAAAAAAAAGATCGGCCCGCGAATCGAAGCGAACCCTCGATCCATCTTGAAAGTGCGAGGAAGAAGAAATCGAAAGAATTCGACAAGAAGCGAACGACTAGACGATCGAGGAACTTTAAAGAAAATCTAAAAAAAATGGCTGAGACTGCAGAATTTGGACCACGGAAGACAATTCTTATTCTGGCAATAGTGGCTGGATGTTTCGCAGTGTTGTGGCCAAAAATTTTCCACCCCATGCTAACTGCCTCCGTCAACCCTCCTCCTACGACTTCAGACAGCTCCTCCGGTAATGTACAAGACATGAATTTCTCGTAATATTTTCCTTAAATTTCCTGTGTCCTGTTTTTAAGAATATTAGAGCAGAGGAAATTGGTAAAATGTCCTTCGACTGCTCTGAATTGCCATTGCGCATTCCAAGACGTTTGACAATCATAATAATTTCGCTGGTGTCCTTATTTTTATTTAGTAAAATCATTTTTAATTTAATAAAGTACATTTTTTATTTTTTTTTAATTAATGCACTTTAGTTTTTTAATATCGTTTCGTTTCCTCTAGAATTTATCACATGATTCTTTTCTTTTATACTTTATATTTATCATGATTTCGTTAGCGTGCTGCGATGTCATATTCGAGAGCGACATAACTACGGTGGATATAATGCAGGAAATGTGCCAGAATATCCTGCGACATCACCAGGTTGATCCGAGAGTACGAGACGCCTTGAAAACTAACAAGTTGACTCCGCAGAGTGCAAGTCTATGCCGAGAGGAAGTTCTAGCTCGCTGTGGCATAGACTTGTCATCCTTCTTGGCTGAGAGAGAAAGACTGGGAAAAACATACAAGCAGGTCCTTGAAGAAATCAGGTCCTTCAACAGTTCCCTGTGTCTCAAAATGAATTTTGGAGTTCCTCTTTCTCAACTCGGCACACCTCACCTTATTCGATATCATATTCTCATGCCACACAGTAAGCCTCTTATATTTGTCAAAGAATAACCAGGATTGTCAATTGCTCCTATGGCTGAAGGAACTGCCTGATTAATGACTGACATTCTGACTTTGTTACATTTTGTGAACATTAACATATTCAATTAATTGTTGGAATTGTGTTACTAACAATACTTCTTGTCTCACTTACAAAAAAGACAGGATTATAGATGAATTCATATTCTCTTTAAATTAATGAGGAATATGTTACATGTTAATATTTCTTAATTGCTTTATACGGAAGCTCAAAATGATGCTGATTTGATCAGGTCATCGGATATATATGGAATGCAGGCCTGCTGTCCATTCTACTTTGGCACTGAGCCAAATAAGCAACCATAATGTCTGGCACAGAAGCTTTGGCCCACTGTCACACTTCAAAATACATTGGCGTCATACCCGGCTTTTTCACGTCACCCTGAACTCATGACAAAAGTTTTTTTTATCTCCATACGATCCACAAGAATCAGAAGTAAAGCCCTTGAACGATGCCAAATCATTTCTTAGGTACCATAAAACAAGAACGTAGAACTCCACCCCATGCAGGAGGACTCCATCCTGCTCTAAGAGAACGTGGTCGAGCTATTCCAACATCTCACATCGTCCCCAAAGTAGAAGAGCGTTCAGAGCATGTGACAGTACCAAAAATGAGGCCACCAATGGGTGGTGCTGCACATGTAGTATCAACACCAAAAGGAAACGGTACTATGGGCATCATAATGCCACTCTATACCTTGGGCATCGTCCTGTTCTTCTTATACACTATAGTCAAGGTACGATGACCTCATAACCCTGTATGGCATGAAAACCCCAGTAGCTAATGCAATCATGATCTCATTTGGCAGGTGTTAAAAAAAAATACAGACAATGAAATAATCAGTGAGTACCCAGGAGCTGCTGCTGAGAAAGAATTCAGAAAGATGGTCTTTAGCCCTGAAGCACTGGCCAGTGCAATGACAGGAACATTACACTGCCGTAAGGAGAGATCTGCCTCTCCAGCTAGACCGGCTCCTACTATAGAGGAGCTCAAGGATCGTAAGTTGATTTAAGGCAAACGTACAATGATACAAAACTGAAAGAGTTCCCATTAATCTAGTCTCAAGATCACCAAGTCAGTCAGAGTTTAGTCAAAGTCAATTAATATCATCCGGTGTGCAAAACAGGATAATTTCATGCTTCGCTGTGGCATTTCTAAGATTACAATCGTACTCGTATTCTTTGTTCATTACGTACTACCGGTTGTGAACCGATTTGATAATGTTGTACATGCTGGGACACTAGAAGCTGCAGGGGACATAGAGATAGATCAGCTACGGAGACGATTGGTCGAGACGGAAGCAGCAATGGAACGTATCGTCGTTCAGATGGGCAACTTGTCGCGTTCTGTAATGCATACTCCTAGTCCGGAACCGGAGATCAAGGTTTTATTAAAAGCAACTACTTATCCAGAGAATAAATTCGATGAAACGATACATATTTCAGTTTTTCCATTAGTCGCTAGAGAAGTTTGCACGTTGCTATGCTCTGATTGCGTTTTATTACGGCTTTTTACACCCAAAAAATCCTGAGGAAGGCGTATAAATCTGTACGGCACGAACTCCGAATCGTCTTTTATTCGTGAAGTCTCTTATATGGAGCTGTCTGTTATTTCTTCCACTATTAAATCAATAGAATTCACGCTGTATAATTATACGTTTTAAGTAGTAGATGGGGCTCCAAAGTCCAATGGTCTGGCAGGGTCCGGCCCTGGCACTAAGGTACTTTCCTTGCTCCAACAATATTTTTAACAAACGTAACTGCTCGGTTTTTTTCCTTATCGTCATATCGTCGTATTCATTTATTTATCAGGGTTATTCTCGACCAGGAGAAACTTCTTGAATTTTACCTCAGTGCTTGATCGAGAATACTTAGGAATAAAAAAAGAAACTCGTGGTCGAGAGTATCTATAATAGGCGTAAGCCCTGTAACCCATAGGAGTGCGACCAGATTTACTTTGTATAGCTTCATCATTTACAAACGCCTAATACAGTTTGTGCAATGCATGACAGATAGAGATATTCACGTTAATTTCCTTGTCAATAAAATCAAAGCTCTAACGAGGGTATATGCACTGCAACGAAATTAAGTGATTCCTTGTATATTTATTTATTTATTGTGTTAACCCTTGTTTTATGTCTTGAGTGCTGTAATATGTGATCCAAGAAATCATTGATAGTTTTTTTTTTGATGATTTACAGGATGATGCAGAGGCACCTAGTAAGGAGGATGCCGAAGTGGAAGCTGTGGAGACGGAAGAAGAAGCATCGCCAACTGTGAAAATAATGGGAATGGAAATGACTGCCAGCTGTGAAGGTGGACAAAGATGTAGCAGACCAAGTACTCCGGTTATACCTTCGCACAGGTAGATTTTTGAAACTATGCTTGGATTTTGAAGAAGTAGAGTACAGAACACGTATGTTCTTTTTGGTTTTAGCCATGTGGAACGTGAGAAAACTCCACCGAAACCGATTTATCTTGAAGGTGCTTTACCATCACAGTGTGAACTTTTGGTTACGGATTCTGAGACCCAGGAAGAGAAGGCTGAAGAGGATGCTGAAGCTCCGGTAGTTCTCTCAGGCAAAATGACTCTCTCCCTCATCAGTCTCGACCAGATCGCAGCTGTAAGGAAATATTAGATTACCAACAGAACTCGAATGAAACTACGGAGCCTTGTTTTATTTGGTGATTCTTTCATTCATTTCATTGCTTGCCTAATACACTTATCGATTGACAGGCTGGGTTATCGATTAACCATTCTACGTAATGAGTATAATAGTTATAATAGATATTGAGAACATAACATATTTGAGACAGTTAAACGACTGCTCCGCCTATCAGAAGAATTCTCGACGAACTAATGAAATTATGTTATTATAGTATACTTTTTGTAAATCGGTAATATTACTATTTTTTGTTGCCACGTTTATGTATCTGTTATGTAAGTCTTTAGCTTCTTTACTAATCTTGATTAGCTTACGTGCCGTATCTGACAACGAGCTAGATTTTTAAAGTATAGCATTGTACATACTGTATATTTAGTTTTAAAGTTGCTTTATTTATTTTACTTTTACAGTTAATTTAACTTCATTTATTATATTTAAAACTTTGTTCTAACAAAAATGATATTGTGTTCTATACTATCAGTATATGACTCAGAGAATTACCTAAATATCGAATGAACATTCTATAATTAGGATTCTGAAGAAAACGAAGTAGAGGAAACCCCAAGACAGGATGGGCTTGGGGGTAACGTAAATAGCAACGAGGAAATCGAATCGGAAGAAGAGGAAGAAGAAGAAGAAGAAGAAGAAGAGGAGGAAGAAGCAGAGGTAGAGGAGAAAATAAAAGAGAAACCACAGAAACTAGTGGAAGATCAAAATACAAACGGAAGAATGGTAATTAAAAATAATGAAAGTGAAGAAGAAGAGGAGGAAGAAGTAGAAGAAGAGGAGGAAATAGAAGAGGAAGAAGTGGAGATTGAAGAAGTAGAAGATGAAGAGGAAGAGGAAGAGGAGGAGGAGGAGGAGGAGGAGGAGGAAATAAAGCCAGCAGAACAAAAAGTACACAATACTATATCAGTTCAAGATAAAAAGAATATAAAGTTGCTTAAAGAGGATAACAGAAAAGATGAAGAGGAGGAGGAGGAGGAGGAGGAGGAAGAAGAAGAAGAAGAAGAAGAAGAAGACGAAGACGAAGAAGAGGAGGAGGAGGATGAAGGAAAAGATTAAAGAAACGCAAAAGAAAGTATACATATTGAAAAAAAAAGTTTCCATGCTGCAAAATTAGGGGATACAGAAAATATGTGTCAAACCTTAAACTCTACAATAACTGAGTCCATAGAAGTGTCAGTAACAATTTTTTATAAAGCAGTCATATATAATTAATATCCTTAAAGGAAAGAATTACACAAACCTATAAAATGTTATATTAGATCATTCTCATCATTTCATTTCTCATTGAAAAATGAAGCAAATATGTAAATCATATTTATTCTGGGAAACCTGTAGTTAGGGAAAGTATTCCGAAAATCCTTGATTGCAATGCATTTTTTTCGAATACTATTACCAATATGTATACCAGTGGCTTAAAATACCGCTTATCATACTGTAAACGTCCTATAGAAAAATTGTTACATCCCATTGATCACCATCGTCTGTAATCTTTATTCGGTATTCTACAAATACTGAAATAGCGTTATTTGAATTCTTGATCAGTTGAAATAAAATATTTCATAAATAAACACAATAGTCTATCTACATTATATTTATTTATTGACATACTGTATCTGTGCCGGATAAGAGACTTTATATTTTATATGAAATTACAAAGGCAGTTATTCTATAATAATTGGTAATTGGTGTTAGCTGTGCGTTTTGACGAAGTCAAAGACCCTTTCCTACTATTTGATTAAACGCATCCATTTCACCGCGGTTCAGAGGCTGTAACATTAATCCTGGAACAGGTGGATTGTGCTCAAGATCTCGTAATTCATTCACTTTGATCTTGAGATCGCTCCTGATTTTATTAATTCCAATATCGCATTCCTTTTGGCCTATAAAAAAAAATTAATTAACTTTCATAAAGCGATAAATTAATTTTTTACAAATCTAAGTGATCAAACCTCTGGTTAGTAAATCCTCAGCAGTTTTTTTAGGAAACTTTATTAGTAACGATCCAACAGCCATCCAGATTTTTTCATTTTTATCTTTTTGTGCAGCACGAAGCCCAACTCTGTTTTCATTTCTTCTTCTGTCCAAAGCGATGACTTCTTGGCGGTCTGTTAAAATCTCTCCAGCTTTAGCCTCGATGCTCTCCAGAAACTCGAGCATTCTCTTCTGCTGATCCATCTTCTATGACAAAAATAGTATTCTCTATTTTGTATTGGAAAAATTACTGACACATTTGGTATCTCCTTCGTTGTGGCTTTTTGAGATTAGTGTGACAATCTTAAACTCTCTAGTCTTTATTCACAACCTATAAACTATTCCTCTTAGGATAGTGCTACTCGAAGTGCTCGTTCTTTTTTGGCTTCTCTGTTCAGTAATTTCTCTCGATCACGTTTTTTCAAAATTTTTGGACGTGGTGTTTTCATATAATTTATAGCACTACAATCGCCTGCTTTAAAATGAGTGATCTTGGGTTTGCTGTCTCCGGGCAGTCCAATTCCTTTTCGATCCTTTTTTAAAACAGTCTTTACCGGATACTTGGCACCTTCTCCAGAAGGTCCAAGCCCTGCATCCTCATCCCATCCAGAATCCAACAGCATTTGATAACCCTTATTCAATTTTGATATTCCATATACGGCACCAGGCAACTTGGGTTTTGTATTAAAAATATGAAGTGTCGAAGATTCGTGTTTTTTAATAGAACTTTCTTTAAAAGTTGCTTTACATACTGTGCAATAAAATTCATCCATTTTATCAGTACTCCCTTCTTCACCCAACTCGTTTTTTGCCATACAACTTTCCAAATCAGTCATGGCTTTCATTGGTACTAACTGATTTTCTTCTTGATAGTTCTTCTTTCTCAGTAATGCAACAATATTTAAATAGTTCTTTTTTAGTGCTAGTTGAGCAGCTGTTAATCCTGATTTTTCTCTTGCTTTTCTATTTGCTCCTAATTTTAAAAGCAATTTTATAATTTCCAAATGACCACAATAAGCTGCAGACATTAAAGGAGTCCATCCAAAGTCATCAGAGATATTAACATTTTCAGTATTCAAGTGCTTCTTCAGAAATTGTATGTCTTGCTGCTCCACAGCTTTGAGTATCGAGTTTGCTGTTACTTTAATATTGTTATTTGATTGTTGAATAGATTTAATTGTAGGTTTCACCACCTTCTTATTATAATTTATTATCTTTGCTGGCTCAACTGCAGTCTCTTTACTAATTATCTCTTCATAAGCAATCTTAGCTTCCTCGCCTGTGAAGTTTAACTCTGATCGAAAACTCTCCAAAGGTGCTTGCGGAGCACCACAGGATTCCTTGACAAATCTCTTCCAAGGAAGATCTATACTGGTCAGAGAAGCCCAATTCCGATATAACGACATGTTTCAATAAACACAACTTTGTCTCCTTTGATATACAAAATTCTTCTTGGTTACGTTACGCTCAATTTCATATTGCTTATTGAAGACCAATGTTCTACTTTTTACATATCAGTGAAAAAAAAATACATATAAAAATATGAATTTGTACGTACAACAAGATTCTCGTATAAAAGAAAATACCGACGAAAACTTGTAGGTATTCAATTCTATATCTTAGATGCAAAATAACCACTAAAATCTGTGCTTACTGCAGAATCTATCGACATGAAACCATCTTACGGCAAATTATGAAAAACACCTACCCTACCAGTTATTTCTGGTTAGCGGAATTGAGAGCGGTGATTATATTGATATTAAAAAATACTCAAAATTGCGCCTCTAGGATGCCATGTCCCGGAAACGGCTGAGAATTTAACTTTTTCCATGAAATTTTTAACATTTTTGATTCTGAAAATATAATGGTCCAAAATAAATTAAAAAATTTGCTGTAGTTCAAGTTTTCGTCGATAAGGGGGCAGCACCTCCTGGGCGACATGAGTGGCGCCATCTCTGAGAAAATCAGCGAACTTTATCTTATAAAATATTTCGGCCGTAGCGAGATTGGTGGCGCCATCTCTGAGAAAACCGGTGAACTTTCTCTGATGAAAAATTGAATTCGGAATTATTTTGTGGAAGAAAGTTCAGTGGTACTCTCAGAGATGGCGCCACTTATCCCTCCCAGGAGATGCTGCCTCCTTATTGGCAAAAAAGCGAACTAATCCGAATTCTTTAATAAATATTGACCCACTGAAGTTTCGACGATGCTATTTCGGAATTATTCGATCGCAGAAAGTTCATTGATTTTCGCAGAGATGGCGCTACTTATCTCGCCCAGGAGGTGCTGCCCCCTTATCGGTGAAAATGCGAACTAATCCAAATTCATTTAATAAGAATTGCCGCATTGAAGTTTCGACGATACGGTTTTCAAATCACA
>JARQSV010000804.1:283380-388176 GCA_030142285.1 Calameuta idolon | reverse complement strand
CTCTCTCTCTCTCTCTCTCTCTCTCTCTCTCTCTCTCTCTCTCTCTCTCTCTCTCTCTCTCTCTCTCTCTTCTCTCTGTCTCTTTCCGAAACCATCAAACTCCAGGTCCCACAGGTCATCCTCTTCGCGCAGCATCGGGTCTCGGGTCTCTTCCAGAAGCTGTCATGAGAAATTCGCTATGTAACGCAAACTCGTAGACTCTCCGCTCGTCGAGACCTCTTACAAAATGTTGTCCGGACGTGCCTGACAGTGGCGTTACCAACCCGGACATAATATACCCTGTGTACAAACAGTCAGAGAGTTTCGAGATAGTGCCTTCGGTAGGAAATCCCGTTTAAACTAAAATCCCACTCCGATATTCCTCGTATAATTTTCCCTGGACTCTTTAAGTTCCCACTATTCCCGCAAGCACGGAACAGCGCGAGATATGCAAACGATTCCACATTTCTTCTCAGTTTGTTTGCCACCCTCATCCTATTTCTGCGACCAGGATACCAGCCGAGCTCAGCTTGCAATCTAATTGAACGAAACGGCCACGTGAATCACTATCAAATACGCATTTCGAAATTGCCACAAGGAAAAGAATGTATAACTTACCATTGTACCAAATCGTTCGCCAGTTTTCAGACGCTACCAAATCGTACGAAAGTTCCAACACTTTTCTTATTAAAAAATTTAATGTCTCAATAACTCTCTACCAGCTTCTCAGGAAGATAATCGGATCTTCAAATTCTACGGAAAACTCTCTCTGCTCCGTATGTATATTATACACGGGTTATTCAGGACCATCGTACAGCCTGAAGATGGTTCTACCATGTAAATCAGTAGAAATCAAAATCGACAGAACCAACTTCAGGTATTGCAATAATGACGAATAACCGTGTACACAGGTAAATTCGCTAGTAGTGCAACACCTAAGAGTGATTATGCCATAGAAATCAAACAAACCTGCTCCAACTTCAGGTCTGTCGAATAATAATCCAGTGTAAACATTTCGCGGTATATCTCCTGCTCGTGGAAATGCGTTAGGAGGATGTTAATTAACGTGAGGCGAATATGAGGATAATTACTTTGCTCGATTGGCCCGAGGAAAGTTCGCTCGTTATCGAAGTACAATATACACGGTGCAAAAGGTACGTCGATTGCTTCACGCTGGTATAGACGGTGGCCTGCGTTATCCGCGCTCTTGTCTACCGATCGTAATCGCTCTTCCGGATGCCCGAGGGACACAGAAAGTCAGGGCCGGAGAGTGCGAGTCTCACAGAGACAGGAAGTACCACCCCGGGGTAAGTTCTCCTCTGTTCCAATTATACCGACCGTGCGGCGTTTGCCGAACGTCGACTCCTCGGTCAGAACGGAGCGTTTAGTCATGCAAGGGTTCATTAACCAGTCACCCTTACCATTCCGTAGAACCGGCCACCTTGTAACCTGGGCTCAGCGCAAACACCTCTCTCTAGTGTGTTTGGCGACGATCGGATGTACAAGAGCGGATGACCACATCACTCGTCGACCAGCCGAACTCATCAGAGTTTCGGATGTTCCCGCACAGAGCCAGTCCTACGATTTCCTGCATACAAATTTTTCGAAATTTTTTCCTACACTTCGCTATCGCCATTTTGCTTCGTCTTATCTTCTTTCTCTTCACGCGGACACTTGGACCACTTGACTGAAGTACGCGGGGGCGGGTGATCGGTTCAGCACCCGTCCAGCCAAGCTCCCGGTTACCCTGTACGAACCCGACTTCTCGCAGACGCTCTACGCCCCTGTAAAGCGCCATTAGCGTAAAAGCACGAATTATGCATGACACGAGGAGGAAGCGGCAAGATTGAAGGGCCAAGATAGCCGTCGCTCCATTATTCACTTCAGCCGAGTTCCGAAGTTGGCCGCGGTAACTAATGAGGTTATTACAACTCGCAAACAATTTTATTGCCCTCGCAGGACCATCAACACCCCGCGGACTTCGAGCAACCTGTTCGCTACTGGCTACGATTAGTCTTCGCACCTGTGCATACGACTGATTCGGAGAAAGAGTTCGGTCTGTCTATAGTGATAGTGCGGGTAACGATAAGCAGAATATAAAAATGGCTTCTACTTAATAATTATATATCCTGTAAGAAAGTTTATCCTAGTCTCGAAATCCTGCATACTTTCAGAGACTTTCGTACTTCCATGACGTGTCTTCCTAATATATTTCAAGGAATCTGGATGGTTCCCAAAAGCATGTAGGTTACGTGTACATATGTACACGCATGTAAATAGATCTCGAGTTAAAATCTGGATTCCTCGAATGACTCTACCTCGGCGTCTCGGCCGATGTTTTTCCGTCTTCGGGGAATTTTATCGCGTCGCTTGTAATAACGTTTCCACGTATAAGAAACTAGCTCTGGTATGGGAACGTAGGAAAAGAGAGGGTGCTCTGGCAGCACAGGGAGAGAATCCAATCGCAATAGAGTTAAGTGTTCAGGAGTAAAACCTAGCTGAGGCGCGACCTCGATTACTCGCGGAAGATTTGTTACGGCCAGCCACCCCCCCCCTGGAGTCCCTACCCTTTACGTTCTAACCCTATATGGCCACCCTTATACACCGGCAGTCTACCGTCGACGATTTCAGTCGGGACACCAAACTACGTTAGCTCGAAGAACGAAAAAAAAAAAACTGCAGAGCTTCTCTTACCGTCCCTTTGGTCCAGATTTATACTCCACGCAGCATCACCGTTACTACCGTTCATTTTATTCTTTCTCGCTGATGCTTTTTTCATACGTGCTAATTCACTCTCAATTCTGGCAAATACCTTTAATCTCTGATTGAAAAATTTAATTATTCGGCGAATCAGCGTTATCGTTGCGAAACAACATTTTTTTTCTTAACTTTTTTTTTTTATCTCGCAGCCAGTACTCTAGTTCGTATTATTTTGTCAGATTTGCCTGAATCCGACGCATCCTTGCGCTCTCGTCTTATTTCGAGCTGCAAAACCATCTCGGCGCCATAACTGGTAACGATGCGACCAACACGTGAAGCCGTTACCGCCACGTGCCGCTATAATATCGGGTAAAAGTTTGTCTAGCGGATGAGAGAAAATAATTTGATACGGCTCCAGCCTCCCTTGCAAAGGAAAGGAGAAACAATATCACCTAAAATTACAGCTTCTATAGACATTCTGCCTATACTTTATATCAAGTTAGACAGCTCTTCCCGATTTCTCTGATTTTATCATTCTCATAATTTCTTTCATCTCGTAAACGTCTCTACGTTCTCTTCGTGATACCAGATGATTTTTCTTTTGATTTTAATCGATTTCAGTAAATCAAAGTTCAGACACTTGAACATCTGCGGCGTCGATTATCTCGGCACGATGGACACTTATTACATTGATAAAAAAGTTTTTTAGAATAAACCATTCAGAAAAAATCAAGAGAAACTTATTGGCTTTCAATCAGTCGATGAGTCGATGTTATAGCAAGTATGATAAAAATAATTCAAAAGAGCCTGCGCTGTTATCTTAGCTCTATCGTATAGTTACGGTTAACAACAACTTGTTGACTTCACTTGACTGGACTCGTGCGAATCGAGTAAATAATTTTTAATAAGTCACACGACAGAAATATTGGAGGGACTGTACTTCAAATGTCACTAAAACGAAATTTAGTCGAAATGACTGTACACAGACACTAAATGCCTGCACTTCAAGTGGCTTGAAAAATATATTTCAATATTTTCTTACTTGACTATACTGGCCATACTTGTACGAACTAAGTATATATGTATATATTTTTCTATTCGCAACCGTAAGATTGGTTCGAACCGATAGAATTTTTTTTTTTTTTTTTCTTACCAACCATTTTCATTCTCAGGCTACGTAACGGACTAATTGACTAACTGTCAGACTTGCTACAAGGCAAAGGTGCACGTTCCGATTCCGTAATTTTCATTTTTACAAGCTGTCCCCGTTCCTGGTGCAATTAGCCGGGGAAGACATTCTTAATGGAAGTCCTGAGCAGAAAAGTCTGGACTCCAGGTGAGAGGTGGAGAACGAAGAGAAGCCTGAAAGAAATAGCGAAAAAGAGTCACAGCTACTCCATTGCGAGACGAAGGGTTCGGGAAATGAAGTTAATCCTTTTTTTTTTCGCTCCCTTCTTTTTCACCTTCTGCTGCCCCCATCCCAATCTAGTAACCAAGCGAGAAGAGTAGCTCGGGTTGAATAATATCATTTTGAATTTATATTACCTACCGAGCTCGTCGGTAAAGGTGTCAGAGAGTAGGACGAAGTCGAAGAAGTCAGGGAAGGAGTCGCGAGGACGAAATTGCGTTAAATCCTTCCAAGAGGAACTACTAGGGTGTGTTCCACATTGAGTGGAAAAGTTAAGAGGCGAGTTCAACGTTAATTCTTTATAGTCGTATTCTCGCTATGTTAAAATATCGCGAACTTTCCTATTACGACGCTTCTGGGATCGAGAGGCTTATTAAATTATAACAATTTTAATTAGACCTTCTGGCGGCAGAGCTAAAGACAGTTACTGTATGTACAGAGTACATGTATACGTATATGTATATAGTACGAGAGAAGAGAGAGATAGATAGATATAGCTACCGGAAGTATCGAGTGCAATAGTATTAGAGGCAAGGTAAATGGAAGGAATTGAGAAGGGGAGAGAGAGAGAGAGAGAATGCGCAAGTGAAGGAAAGGGATCGAAAAGGGAACAGAAGCCTTTACTTTCCTTTTAAAAGTTAGCGCCACCTGCTCAAACATCGCCTCTTCTTATTTATCGAGCACCGAGGCCATTCGCAACACGCGGCGCGCTTTGCTTTCTCGTTCAATTGGCAGAACTTTCGGAGTTTCAGTAACGAACCGAGACTAAAAAACGAGACGCAGGAGTTTAAACGTTCGCCTTCTCGGCATCTACCGTCTTCTTCGGGATCTCTTGCCTTCTTTGCTAATATCTGTCTCTCCCTCTCTCTCTCTCTCTCTTTCTCATGGAATTCCCGTTAGCCGCGTGACTAATAATTTCAAAATAATCTTTATACCAGCACAATCTTTCTCGTACATAATTCAAGGTATGAAAATTATTTGGTTCAATGTTTAACAGGATATCACTACTCGAGAGTGTCATTCATTTTTTCAGAAAATTAATAAATACCATTTCGAAATAGATGCTGATAAATTACGTCACTTGATACTGATCAAGAGCATCCGCCTGCATTTCACAGATTTTTCATCGACTTATCGTACTATCGATTAACCATCGATGCTGATATATGCTCATTAAAATATCGCACCTGGTGACAGTCTAATCTTATCACACAATTAATAAATGAGCAGTGATTGGTCTGATAGCAAAACCGGTCACGTGGTCAATTCAGGTTTCGTATATAAACCCATGAGAAATTACTCGAATCATCAAACTGCACTGTTCCAGCGCTCTAAAGGTAAGCACCGATAATTATACCTCTAATCAGCAATTACAGTATATCAACTGTAGCTGGTCTATCAGCTTTATAGCCACTTACTGCGCATTTATTAATAACCAAATGTGTTTCCAATTATCCCAGATGAAATACTCTCTGGCATTCTTGGCTGTCCTGGCTCTGGCTTCGGCCAGTCCTGCCCACGACATCAAAGGTCGTTCCACCACCCTACGTCAGGACCTCGATGACTTCCTGGCTCTTCTACCTACTGACAAAATTATGGAAATCGGCATTCAGTACGTCAGCGAAGACGCAGAAGTTCAAGCTGCTCTCCAATACGTGACCTCTGAGTCGTTCGTCACCCTGGTCCAGGCCGTTGATAAGATCCCAGAGTACATCGCTTTCCTGAACTACATGCACAATGCTGGTCTTGACGTCTACGAGCGCGTCAACGCTATTCACGAAGCCCTTGGTCTTGACAAGCTTCCCGTTCCTGCAGCCAGAAACGGTCAAGCTGCTCGTTCCTTCGTCAGGATCACTGGAGGAATCGCTGGTCTCATCGCTGACATTAAGGCTGTCCTCCCGACCGATGAAATCTCTGCCCTCTATGAAAAGAAACTCGTGGAATCCCCAGCCTTTGCCCAATTCATTGCTCAAATCGAATCTGACGAATTTCAGACCATCATCGATGCTCTCGTTTCCAATGAGGAATACCAGAAGCTACGTGAAAAGGCTTTAGCCGTTGGAGTCGACGTTAACGCCGTTGCTGAACTCTTATCATCGATCTTCGGTATCAAGGTCTAAATAAGTTACGACGGATAATAACGATTATCAGGAACATTTTTGATATTTTGGAATTGATGTAATGTAAAGATTTAAAATACAAGTATTTTGTGATTCAAACCAGTGACTTTTGCACCGAATCCTTGTCCCTCGGGAAAAATAATTAAGTATAATAATTTTTTCCCGGACTGTAAATAAATGCAAAACAGTTTTTTTTTCAATAAAAATCTATTTCACCAACTTCAAGCGTATCTCGTTCAACGTCGTTGAACAACCTCTAAAAGTATGTAGAAGTCGTATTGAATAAAATATTTTGAAAAAAAAAGCAATTCTATCGGTATCCACAAATTCGAAAAATGCCATCACACGAAATGAATGCTACAAAAGTAATCTTTGGCTCTGTGGAGAAAAAAACATAACCTGCACCCTGTTACAATTTACGAAACAGCATGAAACTCGCATCTCCATAAGTAAGCAAAATCCGAGCTCGGGAACTCGAATGAGACCGTGATTAAATTGTTTAAACGTAATTCACCGTTATTCACAGCTCGTACGAAGTTTCAAGTTCGCAGCAACAAATAGGTGGCAAGATAATGGGTACCGAGAAGCAGCAGCACGAAGTCGTTCTTATCGCGCGAATGAAACTTTTACCTTGGCAGTGAACGGAGTGACATAAATTTCAAGGAATACCGGATTTCAAAACGCTACCAAGAATCCACCAGGTGGATAAAAAAACCTCGACGTTATTCAGGATGAACGGCGCTCTGGTGGTTGTGGGGATGGTCGTCGTATCCATCTTGCTCGCGAGTATCCTGGCATACGAGAGCAGCGCCACGACGATAAATACAGAGATCGAAATAAGTACTGAAAATACCCTGGACGAGGACCTGCAAGATATCCTGGAATTCGTCCCGTTGAACGAGGTGCAAAAAATAATCAATGATTATCTCATGTACGATAAGCAGATACACGAGACTGTACAGTTTGTGGATGAGATGAAAAATTTCGTCCTGGAGGATTTAAAGAGGATTCCTGGTATCCTGAGTTTTATGAATTATTTACAATCTCAAGGATTGAATATGGAAAGTTGGTCCAGGAAGATCGAAGAATTCTGGATGCAGAAGCCTAATTTTGTAGAATCCAATGAAAAGATCGCATCTGGTGGACTCACGAGGATGATCAATAAGATACAGAAGATCCTGCCCAAGGAGGAGCTGCACGAATATCTTCGTCAAAAGCTTCGTTACTCGCGCAGCTTTCGTAATTTCATAATAGTCATAAGCTCCGATCATTTCGCGCAGCTTTGCGAGTCCATCGAGAAAAGTGCAGGACTGCAGAGAGAATATTTTTGGGCGACCGAAGCCGGCATCGAAACAACATTCACATTGGAGCTGCTAAAAGATCTGTACGTGTACCTAACGGAGACTCTGGTCTGATGTGTATAACGCGGAGAGAGCTTAAGAATAGAGAGTAACAAAGATTCGATAAGACGTTGAATAAACTAAAGAAAGAAGCTGAGTTATCGCGGAGTAGTAGCAGATAATCCAAACCTGAGGTAGTAGGATTTACTCGTAAAGCAGAGCCCCGATCGGTATCGGGACAATTCCGAAATCCTGAGAAGAACTTGGGGACCAGAGAAAGTTCAAGATTTCGATTGGTTTCATTTCGAAATCCGACAGCGGAAGGTCTCCTTGGGTATTTCAACGGGCAGCTCCTGGACCATCCTGAAGAGCCAGTAGGATAGGAGGAATTAATTCCGCTCAGGAAGATATCCAGGGGTCTATGAGTGGAAACGCTACTGGGTGGGTTTCAGGGAGAATTCTGAAGAGCAGAATGGAGGTGGGCGGGTTGGTTAGGTGGTAAAAGCGTGGGAGGATGCGAAGAGAAAGAGGCGAAGGAACATAGAGAGAGAGAGAGAGAGGGGAGAGAGAGAGGGGGGGGAGGGAGGGAGGGGAGAGAAAGAGAGAGAGAGAAAGCAGGGAAAGAGGTAGGAACCAACTATAGGAGGATGAGCTGGAGGACCGAGGAGGTGAATGTGGAAGGTGGGTGAGGGCAAGCAGTTCGCGGTGTCTGCGGCAAACAATTCCAATTAACTTGCTGGAATTGAAATAGGACTCGTCCGTCCTGTTGGCCGACCTTTTGCATTGTCCTCGAGCGAGGATAAGCCTGCGCGCGTTCCTTTCCTATGTTTTTCTGATTACACTCTCTGTCTAGGTTGCTAATTAGTACCCGCCCTTATGGGGACCAAAGGGATTGCGGATAACGAGGCTGACCGCTCTGTCAAACGAAAAACGAGCTGACACGATGCTCCTGTCTGATCTTGGTCATAGGATACGTACCTTGTTACACGAACAGGATCCACAAGGATATTCAGAAAGATAATTCGTGAACGACAGAGAGTAATGCGGAGTGCCTTAACTATCTAAAATTCCATACTCATCTATATACATATGTGTGTATATATATATATATATCCTGATAAGAAGGCGCTGTCCTTTTCCGTAACGGATCAAATCATAATTGAATTTAAACGTTAAGTTTGCCAAGTCAATTTCTTTTTGGGCTGCTCTGAATGGCAAGAAGTTCAACTATTATCCGTGCCATAATGCCCATCATCGTCGGCACAGCCTCCCATATAGGACAGACCGACCTACCCTCAGACAATGCAGGTCCTGAGCTGCTCAGATATTGAAGACGCCCGAAAGCAGTGTGTACCAATCCCAATGTGTACCCAGCGTCTAGCCCGACTCTCTACATTATTAAATCCTTCCTTCCTTCCTACCTTCCTGCCGGGCTTCCTGGTTCCCCACCTTAGATAAAGGCTAGTTGCTCTGGGACAATGACATTCTTAAGGGGACCGATAGATCGAGTATATATGTATATACATATAGATACCTAGATCTCACTCCATCACAAGGCCCAAAACTTTTCTGCGGTACAGTACGACTTTCTTCCGGCTCCGAACTTCGAACGACTCCAAGCAAGGATCTAAATTTCTCTACTTCTCGACACTCCTTCAGCTCAAGATTCCCATACGCTTCATCTTGCTCTGCTGCCATCTTGGTCTATCTTGTCTCCCCGGATATATTTTCCTCATTTCTTTTTTTCTCCAAGTGGCTTCCTTGAGCAACCGGAGTGTAGTGACGTATTGGTAATTACTCATGTATAATTACCAGAGGGATTTGTAAAATTGTTGCTACTTCTTTTTTTTATCACAGTTCGCTCCAGTGAAAACGCGCATTAGTCTCCTCCGTTTCAGAGCAGGGGTGGTTAATCCTTGAAATAATGTAACGTATTTGTTTCCAGAAAGAATTTCAGGTGGTAGGATTGTTCGCTAGTAAGGAGAAATGAGGTAAAATCGCGAAGCGGGCGAAGAAGACATTTAGAAGTAGGTAGCAGACTGATCCGCTTATGCTGGGTTTAAAAGTCAAGTGCCAAGAGCGCAATTCAGCCCTCGCGGTATGAGGACGACTGAAATTGAGGCTGAGGGGAGGCTGAACGAACTAAAGGAAACAGAGGAGGTTCCGGAGAGGAAAAGTGGAAAGGAGCACGAATATACGGCACTACAAACCTACCACGTTCTTCTCTTTAACCCTCCATCCGGTACACTTTACCCCACGACAACGTTCCCTCTCAACTCTATCCCAAGCATCGCCCCGCTCCCGCTTCTGCCACTTCATTGAATGACTCATTTTATTTTCAGTATGAAAATATTATTTCGTTCAGGAAACACGGTTTTTCGGGACACTTTGCTGGTGGATGGCAACTTGCTCGAAATTGAGGATCCAAAAATACCATAATATACATATATCGAAGAACGACCCTTTTACCTGATCTACATTTTTTTCACTATAATATTTCCTTAAGGTTGTACCTTGTACAGTGATAAACGCCTGAAATATTATTATTATTTATAAGAACCCATATGCATATAACTACAGCTCTTTAGGGGTAACAAAAAGCCACCATTTTAAATCTCTAAAACCCTTCGGTCGACCTGACTTCCATCTCCCTTCTGCTGCCACCGCGAAACTTATCGAGCCGCGACTTGTTGCGCGTCCACTCGGCCGCGAAATTGTTTTATGCCGCTATTTTTATCCTCAAGTTTAGCCAGCAATTAATAACGTTACGAAAGGATAAGCCTGTGGTGGATACGCAGTGGTGAGAATTTTTTGTGACGCTAATATATCGTCTAACCCACAGTGTCACGCGTGAGTCTAAATACATACGATGATCGGCACTTTCTTGTAAACGAATCGACCGCAGAGATTTTACGTTGTGAACGTAACCTTAAGAGTATAATTCATATAGTAGTACTGTAATACAGTCCGCTGTATAATTTAGCCATTCGAATCCTACTACAAGACTGATAAAGGCATTTGCTGTTCACTCCTGTAATACACAGAGTCACCCGTTAGAGAGCTAACTGGTATCCTGTCCCTTTTGTAGCACACGTCTATGTGCGTTTAATCGGACTAGATTGTACTTAATTAAGCTCTTTGCGGCATCCAAGTCAAACGGCGTTTGTCATACACTTGCTGTATAAACAGACGAGCAGGTAAACCGTACGAACGTACATTTCGACAGGAACGTTTCCTGGTCTCTCCCTCGTATACCTATGAGAGTGTATATATATATATATGATTTTTTAGTTTGTAATACTTGAAAAAAGTTTATTTACAAATGCATAATCTACATTATCGACTGATTAGAAATATTTTTTTTATTAATAAAAACATTAGCGCTCCTCGTATGTTGAAAGAAGAAATTAAATGGCATCGATACAGAATCGACTTCTGCTGTAGTTTGCAGGTACAAGAATACCTTTTTTACTTAGAGAAACCGAGACATCTCACGACGCATTGACAACTGAGAAATTGAATTTCTATCTCTGAGACTATTTCAGACTGAGTTACATTGCAGTAGCCGGTTAATGCTTATGCACTGAATACATACTAAACGTCAATTAAAGCTGAGCAATAGAATTGCGCAGTATCACAGAAGCCATTAGAAATTCTATTGTGTTCCACTATCCGTTTATTCCCGAGTTTGCAGTTGGTTCCTTATGAAAAAGCTTCTGTGTGCATAGAGCATTATCAGAGCGGAGGCTTCGTAATCAGAGCGCGATGGCCCGACGGGGAAATTTGCAGTCGGATCACGTCGTTATTTAACGAGATTATGTCGTTAACCAGCCGGATGCAAGCTCACCGATTGGAATTGCAATATGAAATTAAACTTATCTATTTTTACTGATTAACGGGCGCTACATGCGAGGACCGTAATTGCCTTTACTCGAGCGAGCCTTTATTGCCGTTCGACGCGGAACTTCTCGGCGAACGCGAATCCGATTCGTAGGAGAGAAAATCGAAGGAAGGCCGTTTGGGAATTTGTGAAACGGAGAAACAGGAAAGCCAATCGGCGAGCGAACTTGATACGCGGTAGCGCGAAGAGAAATAAAGAGCGTATGGAGTTGGCGGGAAATTTGAAATTTCGAAATCGTTAACAATTGTCATTTACTTAATACGAATGTAAAATTCGAGCTGCGACTGACTCGGATATTTTATAATGTATTTATAATTCACCTCATCGACCCTCGTTAAGGGTTGGTCCTCTTAGAAAAGCAGAGATGTACCCAACGTAGTATAGGGACGAGCTTGAAAAGTTCTTAGAGTTCGACTTGAGTTTGTTTCGTGAGGGTGAATACCCATTCGCTGTCAAACAGTAATAGCACCCCTAATGAACCTATCAATAACATATCTCTTGAGCCACCCCTCAGATGAATGAATGAATTTCGCACGTGCCTGCTCCAATAAGTATTGGAATGCCATAATGGATGCCGTCTTCGGAATATCGGAGACGCTCTGCCCAACGCGAATAAGGGTGCGTTTACGACCCGTCACTTCATCGCCGTCGTATTACAACCCCGAACAAAATTTATATACCCTGTCGCCATCACCCTCTGATAAGAGGAAGATCCTGAAAATTATTTTGAAAAATTTTTAAATCGCAGTATTCAATTTTTTTAACGCTTCGTGCACTCGACTGTGCTACGTCATAAAAAAAGACATCGAGCGCACCCTTGACACTGGCAGGACTGTTTCCTTGCGAAGTACGTCAACGGCAGTGCCATTAGCATCCCCGTGATCGATCGACAAAAGCACTCGGCCAAACGTGTCGATTATTGACTCACCAAGGGTATGACAAGTTAGAGATTAGAAAAAAAAATTTTCAATTTTATTTCCAGTATCTCTAAACGAATAACAGATTGCAATTCGTAAAGAAATGTAAAAAAAAAAAGTATCTCTAAATCAATTTTTCCACAAGGCAACGTCCGATATTTATCACATGTACAGAAAAATCTTCTACAAGCAGAGATGCTCGTGGTCCGTAAATACGAAAACATATGTACGGTATCAATCAATAGGCACAACAGATCGATACAGTGACCGTAAAAGGTAAGAACGTCAAAGCACAGCATAAGGGATGCTGAGGGGAGTTAGAAATGATTTCCACATGTAGAATTTACAGAGTAATTCCATGTTCGATACAACGTGCCGTTCAAGGCTGTGATGCTACCGGCATCGCATAGGCGTAATACTGGATAAGCCGCAATAATGCAACCGGGCCATGCGTACATACGAAAGGGGTAATAGCAGTTATGGATATAGATATACAAGCGTGCGCACATCCATAGAAATGACTATAGCACCAAGGCTGGTTACCCGTGGAACAACCTATAGCCCGACGCCGAGCGTCCATGAAAGCGTAATCCTCGGACCGATGCGTCGCATCCTCGGGATTTTCGAAATTCGATACTTTACCTATCCTCTCTGCGCGGGCAAATAGCGCACAGCGACCGGGGAATCCCCGAGTAAACTGGATGCCAACTGCCAGATATATATTTCAAGTGCTGAAGTTGGTTGCGATGCCGAGTGGTAGGTTTACGGCTAAAGTAAAAGTTCTTCCCGAGTTATCGCCGGGACTTAAGGGGCTGCGAGGTAATCGACGCCTTGCCATTGGGTGAGGAGAGCCCTCTCGCGGATTTTACTTCACCGGGGGCGACCTAATACGTCAGCAGCCGGAGATGACGAGTAACAATGGGCGCGTTAAACTCTCGCCCGGTAATTAGCATAAAACATTAAGAATACACGAGGCAATTTCGCCGGCTATTTTTCACCATAATCTGCGGTGTCCGGAGCTTTTCGAGGGATGCTGCTGCCGGCGGGTACCCGGCGTTCGCGGGGATTGGGGGGGGGGGGGGGGTCGGTTTTACCACTCTGAAATGTATTCATTTCGTTCCTTCCGTAACGGAGACAGATGACGGGCAAAGGGGTAGTGGCTCGCGAGAGCGCTGGGATTTCGAGGGCTCAGCAAATGGGAAAAGGGTTGAAAATATTAGGGCGCCACTGAGGTCAGTGGGAGGAAGGGGGTTGATTATTAAAAAAATTACACCTTGACGAGTTCGGGTAATTTACGTGCGCGATGCGTTCTACTGAATTTTATCTATTATCTCGATTAGTCAGCATAACCCTTTCGTTACCCCCCCCCTGTATCATCCCTCTGTACCTGGCGCAGCGACCATACAGCAAACCAACCAGTTGGACAGCCTCGTCTCCAAATCCCATACGAATGGCTATTCCACTTTACTTCACATTATCTGTAAAGTCCCTGACGCCAAACCGTGCAGATTACAACGAGCCGAATAATACACTAGATTTGAATTTCGAACCCTCGTATGATATTATACATGTATGTTTGAAAAGTACCTAGTCAAGGATTTATACGAATAATCCAGAGAATTATTCTTTCAGCCTCTCAAAAAGTGAACGATATCTGCTGGAATACTTACAGGTACTGTATGTCTGCTAATTTGTGAGGGATATTATTATTATTATTATTATCACTAAAATTTGGCTCTTTCTACCCGAAATGAATTTTTTGTCAAATTTTCTTTTGTTTCAAAATTCCCTTCATTCGACTGAAAATTTTCTTTGTCTTACGGTACTCGATAAAACGACGCAGCATCCTAGATACAGGGGTTGCTAGCCATTCAGCCGCGTGACTACGGAAACAACCGAAGCTCCCGAAGCTCCGTGGCATTGGGCCTCTTTACAATGCAAGCGACGACGGGACTTCGTCCCTGGAAGGATGGATGTAATGCGATTATTCAGTTTTATTTGTTCCCACGGTAATCGAGTTAAGAATTAACTCTCATCGGTGCGAGGACAGGAAGCCGGGGAAGAACAGGACGGAAGTAAAGTACTGACGGGAGGGAATTGAGAGCATCTCCATGAAGACGACGTTGCTTACTAAACAATGCGCCACATCTGCGATTCGCCTTTAACGGAATTTATCGCTAGGCTACGGTTTCTCTTCTGTGAGAAGTAGCTTTATTTCTTTTATTCTTTACCTTTTCTTTACAGCTTCCCTATTTACACGGATAAGCACTACGGATAAGATAAAAGGAACGTAGATACAGTAAGGACAATATATACGACTGCACTTATACGTCTGATTGCACTATCAATCCAATGGATTCTCACTGCTATCGTCCAGAGCAATATTCGTCTCTTGCAATGGATGCTAATCCAGATTACTAAATACTCCATGGATGATTGATAAAAAAAAAAGGGTAAACCTTTTTTAATGATAATAGAAAAAAAATTTATCCAATAGATTATGTAATGCATACGTTGATATATGGAATTGTGAAAAGTATTAGATCAAGTACCAGAGTAGATATATATGTATATAGTACCTATATTATATTTTATGAGCGAACATGTGGAACTTCGAGCGGGTTATCAAATTAACAATAAAATTTCCTTGGTCTCGGTGGAAATCCGTTTTCCAATTAGCATCTAAATACCAAACCCAGCTGGTAGCCCATGTGATATATATGTCGGTACGAAAGAGGACCAATCATCAATATTGTTCCGGGCGGAGTACCTCTCGATTTGAGAACCACTTTTGAAGATTGTAAGGTACCGGAAATGCTCTAGTATGCACCCCGAAGTCACCCCTAGGCTCGACCGCGCTTGCGAAACTAGCTCTCGAGTCAAGTGTACCGACCCTTACCCTTTATTTCTCCCGGTCCTCCTGCCCCCTCGCGCCTCTTTAGGAACCCCGACTCCTCTTCCCGCAGAAAATTCCAGTCTCATCCCTATCACGAACACACTTGGCATTTCCCATTTTATCATTATTAACGGGATTGTTCGCTATCGATGTACATGTTTTCCGTTGCAGTAGTAAATTTTACAACAGGACGATCAATTTTGTCTAGGGAGACGGATTATGAAACTAGATAGAATTAAGCATGGGTATAGCTTGGGGGTTAGATTGCCTGCTATCTATAAAGGATATGCACTGGTGAGTTAAGGGTAGTTTTGGAAGAAGTGGATGGAGCTTTACTAAAGGGGATAGAAGTTAGTGAGTACCTACTCTAGATTTCTGATACCAAGAAGAGTATTCTTAATGACGATTTTAGCTTCCACCTCACCCCCCTCACTCTCCCTACAGAGTCTCTTTTCTTTATTTATGTATTTTTTTTGTTTCTATTCTCATCCTGCTTTCTCTCTCTCTCTCTATTTCTTCAGTAATTCCTTCGTCGTTTCTACATAGTTCCTCCCCATTCCGCTTGGGGTATTTTTCTCAGAGCCAAGCGACGTTACCGAAGATATAGACATGCCGTAAAAACAGGACCAGTAAGGATGCTGCGCGAGTGCGGGAAAATATTGTAGGCACGCCCGCGCGTTTTCCATCGCGAAAACAATGTGACGTTACTTTTTTTTTGTTTTTCCTCATTCTCTGCCCATCTTTCTCTCTCACTCACCTCAGCCTCTCTCAGCCATCTAAGAACCCCTGACATTTCTCTTTCCTTCCTCACGTGTTTTTTTTCCCCGGCGCTAAGAGCTTCCTTCCTTCCGGATGAAAAATAAAAGCGTCGATACGCTTGATGAAAAATACTGCAGGCCCCGTGCGGATTGTGCAGGTCAAAAAAAACAGCCCTAGACTCTGAGACAAGGGTGAGGATGATAAGCACTGATAAGGAAAGAGAGAGAGAGAGAGAGAGAGAGAGAGAGAATAAATGAGAAAAGGAATGGATGCAAAGGCGGTGAAGCGAGATGAAAAATTTGGAAAATCATTATTTCAAATTGCGGCCGGATATCGTTAAAAGCACTCAGGGCAAAAGGGGCAGCGAACAAAAAAATGACTGCAATTAATCAGCCGTACAGACTGTAGGGGGTAGCTCGGCCTACCTCCGGTCGATTTCATCGCGTGCGAAAAACAACCCAGGACCGGTACTCACAGATTTCATTTTAATTAATTACTCTGTGTACTCGGGCGCTTTCCCTTTGCCAGTATCTCTGCGCGCTGCCGCCACCGCATCACTAATAATTGAATGAATCCTGTAGCTACGTTTGTCTTCGGCTGATTAATTAATATTTCAACCGATATCAGTCCCCGCTTTCGAGCGTCTTCATTGACGTTGTTTCCGTCGTGGCGCCTTCGCCAGACGCTCACCGTCAATTTTCCTATTGCTGCCCGGGCCGACATCAAAGCTAATTCAAAATTCAGCTCACTACCCTCGATTTCATTAGCTGGAAATATGTTCTTCCCCCTCCTAAAATTCCTCCCTTATTCTTCTCTGTCAACGTTCTTTTTTCTAATTCATTCCTAACGACGCCCTAAGAGCATCCGCTGGTACCTACTGGATGGTTAGGTGTATATGTATATATATATATATATTATATACTACATAAGGGATAAAAACTAGCGTACTGACGACTCCATTAAAATTCGCGCAGCCAATCCCCTTGCTACGCTCATCTACATTCTCCACGAGTTTCCCGTAGGACTAAGGGCTGTACCCAACACCCATCCAACCCTCCCTACAGGCCCCTCTTGGGGCGAGGGTCGAAAATCCTCGTGGACTTTCAAACTACCCCCCAAGTACCAGGAAATTGGATCTGAATGTTCTTTCATGGAAGAGTCTGTGGACTCGGAGCGTGGCTTCGTGTCTTTCACTATTTTCACATTTTCATCCCCTAAATGTTTCAGCGGGAATTTTCAAATGTATCGATGCTCGTCTTGTCCATTTTTTTTTGGTTTCCTCCCTCTCTCTCTCTCTCTCATTTTTTAACATTCAACACCCCCCACCGTATCAGTCCAGGGACCATTATCAATAACCGACGCCAGAGACTAGTGCTTACGGGGTACGAGAGAGTGGAAAAAAATCCAAAGGATCCGCCGGCTGCTGAATCCCTCCTGAACTCTCATCCACGTGAGGGCTAACTCGAATCCCTCGGTATGCCGGATGACGAATTGGCGGCGGCTGTTTGCTCTTCCACGTGAAAAACGCTCCCGCGGCATAAAAGACTCCAGCAGGAACAGCCGGAAAGATATATAACGATTTCGGCCAACATCTCGGTAGCTGACTTGCTTATCTGCCAAAAGGAAGAGGCAGCCATGTCTCACTGACTATACACAGTGTATAAACACACTATACACATTGACTATATTACACACGGTAGAAAAGCCGTAGAACCTGAAGTCGACTGTGTCCTATAGAAGCGGCAGCTGAAAGTCTGCCATAGCACTAGCTGTACCTACTGCACGGTACCATTCACATGGGCGTACAGCTACGTTGTCCCGTGCTCTAAGATACATACAGAAAAGATGACTAGGTTAGGTTAGATAGAGAGAGGTACATACGCAGACGTACAGGATACGTACAGCATCCACCGTAGCTACACTTTATATTTCCCAAAATATAAAAAGAGATTGCATAGCTGATTTATGTAAATACGACGGTCTTCGAATAAACGAGCTCCGGGAGAGCCTTTGGATATCAGGAAGATGCTGGGGAAAAAAAAAGGCCTCGATATATTTTCTTCGCGCTCTCGCTTCTGCATCCCCCGTAACGTCTCTCTCGCTTGCTTGGGCCGCTTTTTCGCGAGATAAATATTTTTCCAGCTTGTCACTCGGCTGCGAGGATTTCAGAGTTTATCGTATTTCGCGCCTAGCTGCCTTTAGCGCGCAACACCACGCGCAACCTTCGTCCTAGGAGACGACGGAAGGAGATAAGGAAACTAGAAGAGGATTTCGAACCGGTCGCGACTATCGCAGCTAACTCCTTGCCGAGGAGTTTTAAACGCGCTGGGAGGGGCGGGGGGGCACCTTAACCTCGTCGACCTTATTTCGCCTCTCACCGAGTCCCTTACTCTTCTTTACAGGCTCTTTTAAGAGTATCCACCCTTGCAGCCGTCTATAGTCTACCGGGCGCCTTTGAGCTGCCACTGAATTTACACATGGGAATAAGGACGGGGAAAATGTTGACTGGGTACGGTAAATGTAAACGCGACTGTATATACCCAACTGCGACCTGTAACCGTCTACTGAATTAAGGTCGGAGTTAGAATTTAGCTGACGTTTTGATTCGAAATTTAGAGACGCCCTATAGGCAGACAGTTTAGCGTCGTCCCAGTCGCGTTCAATATTTTACCAGAGAGACTGTGTCTGTTTTCAACGAGCGTTCTCATCCTGAGCGTGTAATCGTATACTATAAATTCATTCAAGAGACACGCGAACTGTACTACTGATCACGATTATAGGAGAAATTAATAGCCCGGTCCCTATTTCGAGGCAGTTTCCCCATTCAGCCGAGAGGCGGCGAGGCGGCGCGCGAGTCGGTCTGGCGTGTATGCGCGTGTAAACGCAGTGCCGGCTAATTACATGGCTAGACCCGGGGCAACATTGCCAGACGCAACATTACTCGACTCTGCGACTGGGTAAACCCAACTGTGTGTTAACATAATGCATCAGGTTAACGCTTTGATGTCAGGAATATTCGTAAATTGCAAAGACCCCAGACGTCCCGGAGTACTTTTGCCTATAGAGCTTACATACCGTAGAGTCGAGCAAGGTAAATACGTGGCAGACTGGATGCGTGGGAAGACGCTGTTAGGTAGTTGATAAGTAAGGTAGTGTAACGTTATAAGAATGGAATAGAAAAAGGAAAAGGGAGGCTGCGAGATGAGGCTGTAGAATTATATCATGGTTGTAGGGTGCGCACACGTGACGCTCGGAATTTCGCAATCTTCCCACGAGTTCCTGCATCTGCAGGGTAGCCAGACTTGCTCGTCCATTTTACCAATTAACCGCTCCCCAAGAGTGTCCAGGACAACCCTTGAGGTGCACGTAGAATAGAAATATGACGGTCCAGAGAAGAGAGGCTGGCCGTCTCGCTCTTACTGGTTGAATGTATGCCCAGCATCCCTCTCAATCTCTGTCGCTCTCCCACTCGCGGTTAGAGTAGACGGGGCCGAGAGTGCGCAAATGTGCGAGGGGCTGTTTTCACCCCCCTTTGGTCACTCCATTACTATACGCTACTCTCTTTGGTCCATACTCTCTCTCCGTATCATACCTCGAACCCGTCCGCATTATAATTACATCAGTCTTCTCTCTCTCTCTCTCCTCCCCTCCCTCTCTCATTCTTTTGCTCACGGGAGAGCTATATCTACTACGCCACTGGCGCCCTCTTCGGAGGACTGACAGGACATGGCAGCGTGTCCTAGGACATTTGGCGAATCTAAGGACCATACGGTCCTTATGGGAATATTCCCACCCATAGAATTTTCTAACTTACAATTAGACGCGAAACAATACAGTCTAGATGATTTTCGCATAACGTACAACAGATACCAATGTTATATATTGTCCTGCGCCAAAAATCATCCTGATGAAAATCAAAAGGGAAAAATAATCCCTAGTCCAACAGATACCACTCCTCTCAGAAGGCAAGATGAGAATTCACGGAGTCGTACTATTCAGAAGCTCTTAAACGCGATACCATATCGAGCCTGGTGGATGCTGGAGAACCGTCGGGGTAAGCCGACTGCAACGAACCATCCCCCGTTCCAACTCGGACAAGATACGGAAGTTTCCAGCAGCGAGAAAACTTTTGAATATTCAATACGTCCTGGGAAAGAGGAAAGGAGAAAGAGAGACTAGGATGTGCAGGATCTTTTCTCCATTTCTCGCTGGTTCCTTACCTAGGGGATGGTGAGATATAGCGAGAGAGAGATAGAACAGTGTAAGAGAGCCGAGTGTTTCATTTTTCTTATTTTCTCCCTACGACTCACCCTGGTAGTACCTATATACATATATAGGTACATATAGTAATACAGCGCTAGCGCTGGCTTAAAACAATTGTGAATCGCGCTATCCGTTTGAAGCAGCTAACTTTTGCCTCGCACGACTGTAACTCCCACCACGGTAGCCATGACCCACGGAAATCATTAGTTCCGATTGGTGCATCTTAAATGCTTCCCAATTTAAAAACTATTGGAAACTTCGATAAACGCTCCACAAGAGGGTACTCGGGGGATCAGCAGCTGTCATCCACTTTCTCATGTAAAAGTAGTTCCGGGACAGCCTAAGCAAACTAAACATACTGGAGTATAGTTAGGTGCACTGGCCAGGATATCTTTTATTCCCAATGCGTCTCAGATCCAAGCCGTATCAGTCGTATCAACCCCATTGCCTCCCACTCCTGGTTCTTAGGTTTTGACGCTTCCCTTGGGAGAGCGAGGGGTCTCCACGAGGGTTAGATGTTTTTGGATGGATCGATTCGAGTCTACTTCCGCTATGCAAACTCCTTCCTTGAGGAGGTACCTACTTTACTGAGCTGGCGACGAGTCAACGGAGTTAGCTACGTAGGTTGATATACATACAGGATACGAAGGACGACGAACGAGCTTTACTCGTTGCCTTTTTATATTTCTTCTTCGTCTTCCTCTTTTGCCTTCTCTGCCTAAGACTCGTGTTCTCCTCCCGCAACTGTAGATCTACGGTGCTCCGCCTGGACCTCCTCCGGCGCTTCCTTCCAGTAACGAAGAAGATTGGAATTGCTGGAAGGAACTCTTAGACAAACCGTCGTCTAGAATCTTATTTAGTTTTTGAGCTCATGCACCGATTCTAATTTGAAAAGTGATAAAGATAAGAAATTTTTTTTTAATTTTAACTAGGTACGCACCTGGGTCCTTGTGTACTTGGTTCAGGTATCTATTAGACAGATGGATTTTTATGATGCTGGGTTGGTATGGTAGAATGAGAGCAGGTAGGTTAGGTAGGTACCTAGGTTGGTATCAGTAGTAGCTAGGCACTCAGGGAGAAATTCTCTGAGAGTTCTTGCTGAGAGCGAACCAGTGATCGTAAGGGGAGCCATTGGGGGTTCTTCCGCGTCTTATCGAGGTCTGAGAGAGAATCAAGCTGGATCGTGAAGAGACGGGGGAGCGTCGTCCAATTGTCCCGATAACGTCATCAAAACGCATCAACCTTGGCCGGATATGACCTCATCAAAGTGTCCCAGTGTATCCGCTTCTCGCACAGTCTCCACGAAAACGGAGCTCCGGCATGATTCTATCAAAGCCATTCTCATCCCTTCGAAACTAGGCCTAGACGTATCTGCCACAATGGAGAGTAGAGAGACACAAAGGAATGAATAAATATATAATAAATATTTAATTGATCGCTCCCAACCAAGTATAAGGGATCATAAAAATATTGAGACCCCAAAAGTCACAACCCTACCTTCTTGCGACACAGTGTTATAAATAAAAGAACTGAAGTCCCTGGTAAAATGGTATCAGAAAAAAGAAGGTAATAAAAGTGGGTGAAAAGCAAGCATAGAAATTGCCAAAGAACAAACGCTCGACGAGCAAGAGAATCGCCGCTTGTAAACCCAACCCGAAGTACGAAGTTGGCTCCGTATCGATTTCCGTTTTGGCCCAATAACGTTACTTCCATTTTCACTATTGCACCGGCTACCGCTGAAAGGATTGCCGGGGTTATCTGCTCAACAATGGCCTCATGCATAAATACGACGTAACAATAAACAGAGCCGAGGATGAAGAGGCGAGGGAGGGGGTAGACTCGAAAAGGCCACTGATAGCCAGAGGATCAGAAACCGATATGAGATTCGCAAATGTATGAATGATGTATCGCGCCACGAGGCTCCCGCCGTTTTCCCTGCTGAGCTTCTTCTCGGTTTCTCAAATACATGGCGATTGTGATATATCGACGGTTCGGCTTCGCCGAATAAGCGTTCCCGAGAAAATATCGCCTTTGCGTCCTGCCTCCCTCAGGACCCCCGTCACGACCGACCCGGGTCAGCCTTGGGACCCATTGAGAGGGACGAAATCCTTGAAAAGTCTCAGGGAGCCGATAAGATTAAAATTCAAAATTATCAAACCCGCGAACACACTTAATCCTAAAACATTTCTAGGTTAGGTCTACATAATACCCGGAACCCGTTCCCGTTGGTCGACAAGTGACTAAATCGAGGGCAGGAGACGAGGGTTTACCGTGAAACTTTGGCAAAATCGAGATCTCCCCGGCGTGCTAATTCAAATCCATTTCTAAGCCAGGAAGTTGAAGCCGAGGAACAGGAAACGCTGACGGAATCAAGCTCCGTTCCTGCCCATCGCGAAGAACTTGCTCCGCTGCCCCTCAGGAGAAGCTGCTTCCAAGAGGAGCGAACCGTGGGATCCGGGGTCGTACGAAACAAGCGCCATTAATTAGCGTTTGGGTCGGGTCAGCTTATTCTCGTCACATAACCAGCCGAAATTAACAATTTAGGGGTCCGAAGCAGTAATTGTATTGTGGAGGGAACTTGTTTGCCAATGTAGCTTTCAAGGAAGGACGTTACCGTGGCTTTGAACCTTTATCTTCTATTCATAAATAACATAATTAAGCGATACCAGACGTGGCTATCACACCCTGCAACAATGCTGAATTCAATCAACCAACGATAATGACAGAGACAATGATACGTCCTAATAATACAGTCTTTATTATATCAAAAACAATAGGCAGCCACGTCTGTAACTCGCTGATAATCCACTGGCTCTATATGCACCCAGACCCACCCTTTATTCTTCGCGTGCAAACAAATCGGACGCGCAACACATGCGCGTTGGTCCTGAAATTATCACAGCAATTAATACATACAGTCATTGCGGATCATAAATCCACTATAGTCAGATTCAACACAATTCATTTCCACTTTCACTTTTTAAAGCTTTCACTATACCCCCTCCTCTACTTTCCTCATCGCCATAGTTTTACGCCCGACTAACTCTACATCCTACGACCATCCTCGATCCATCCAGTCCGTCTCCTGCCATTGACTGGGATCAAGGTTTCTTGAGTCAGGATAAATCTGGTATATATATATATACATATTCCATAGCCATACTATATGTATAATATAATACATAGATACACGCACTACGGAAAAGGGCCATAAACTTAAAGGCGCTACAAGGAAATGGCGGACGAAGAAAGTGCAGTAATAGTTTATGAGAAGAGTCGTTTCTCGCGCAATCACGGTAATGCTTTGACGGCTAGTGTATATATATGTTTTTTTTTTTTTTCATTTTCTTTCCCGTTTGAATAAATAAACATCTTACTTTTACCTTTGGGAACTACTCTGTCTCTCAGTTTCTTATCCGACTAACCGATTTATCGTATCGCCATGTCTTCCTGAGGTACTTCGGGCTCGTCAGGTACGCTTCGGTAACCAGGACTAAGTAGTTACCTGCACGGCTTACATCATACGTACGTACATTATATGTAGTGCAGAGTAGCTGCATTGCCGGCAGCCTTAATATTTCCACACGGTAATACAAATCCAGTGTGTGCACTGTGTCGTAACTGGGTATTCGGGTATTACGGTCATCCTCGTCGGCAGGCTGATCTTGATTTCCCTTTGATGATGAATTCTTAGTGCGAGGAGACGCCAAATTTGAAGCGACGCCCGTACTGCGTCGCAGCGGTGCTCTTTTCTCAAGGCGTTTCTCTTTCGGATGACGTGTACGTGGTACAAGGAATGCCGGGTTACGATTTTACTTGGGTATAACGAGAGTGACTCGCAAATAAGAGGAGGGAAGAAGTCAACTTTATTTACCGCGTACACAGAGCTCTAGATGCGAATTAGAGTCTTGTAAACTGTTACGACGGGTGACGCTGGTACGTTCACGTAGGACGCAAGGTTGGTTTGCTACCTTCTACCTGTATATAGGTATATACGTATTGAGGGTGTCTGAAGTAGCAAAAGGGTTGAAAGTTTCTACCATGTAAAGTAATTAACTACTGGCAACCGTTGACAAACACCTACACCTTTTACTCTCTTTCTCTTACCCATTGAAATAAATTTGCAGCTGGCTCACTTTCTCCTTGGGACTTGTTTTACCTCCCTTGGTTATAGCTTACTTTCTCTCTCTCTCTCTCTCGTACTTCCTTACTGGTCCCTCTAGTATCCTTCTCTCAAGTGACGCAACTTGCCGCACTTCTTCCTTCAGTCACGTTTAAGAGCGACATGAATTTTGTATTTTTAATCAGTCTCCTTTACTCTCGCTACTCGAGGACTAAGTTTCCCCATTAAGCGGATAACCTGTTTAGCAAATAATTAACAACTTCAAACAATGCGGAGTAAAGGCGTTCTGATTGTCACTTTAAACTCAAGAAATCTCGGACAGTCTTCTGCGCCCGTTTAAAACGCAAAGGCAGGTGGGTGGATGAGAGAAATTTAAAAATTTGGAGAGACTTCAGACGCTAATTTTTTTTTAAATCTTATTCCATCCGATCTTCGCTCGCCAACTTGAACCGGGATCGATCGAACGACTGTGACTGAAGGAATAAAATATAAAGGCTCGTGTTCGGATTGAATTACGTAGAAACTCGAGGCTTCTGCGGGCACAATCTACGGACCCTATTAGTTATCTCTTAGTTGGGTACACAAAAGCCGACTAGCGTGTGTTGTCTCAGCGAGTAATTTCCCTGGTGGCGAACGCGGAATGTAGCAACGACGTCGTTCACTCCAGGGACACCCTAAAAGTTACGGGTGCAGACGCCGTTGTGCCGTCACTGGGCATGGCGCTGATTCCAAATTTGGTTCACACCAATGACGATGTTCTGGTGCTTCCGGTAACCCTAAAACGTACAGTACACTAAGATTTGCTTGTTAGTTGTAATTAAAAGACTTGATGAAAAATTTTATGTGTGAACTCACCTAGATATTGTCATCCTTGAATTCGTTTGTCCACCTGCTTGTCTTCTGATCAGTGATCCTTGCTTTTGACTCTGCAATTATTTGGCACGTCCCCAAGGACGGCGTCGGTTCAGGTGTCGCGGATTTCAGGATAATGGATGCTCCGTGGGATTAACGTTCTATCCGACTACCTTATAGGCACCGACAGAGTCGTATCCGCGTATATATATGTCGCCGGCCCATGCTCCTGAAATTGCTAGATAGGATTGGCGCACCAGGAAGAGGTGGTGCACTAGGAGGCAATGTCGTTGTAGAAGGGATTGATATAACGGAAGGTGGTAGTTTGGTAGAAAAGGATGGCGCAATAGGACAGACTCAGTGGGATGACTGGGGTTTGTTGATTCTTCTTCGTGAGCAGGTTGATGGGATTCCCTTCGAAGGATTGTTCTCGTTCAGTTGCGAAATCGAAGGATCCGATTCCCACTTTCGTCCACTGATTCTCGAACATTCCCAGCATCCCAGGTAGGACCAATATCTTTTTGGTCCAGTAGGTACTTTAACGAGGACCCCATGCCATTTTCTTCTCGATCCTGAAACAGTTTGGCAAAGTTCATTTTATGGTTGTAACGTTGGGTGTGACGTATTTTTGATAAAAAATAGTTTGGAAAATTCTTTTTTATAGAGATACATCCTTTTTTTTTTCTTTTAATCGTCATAGTTTCTATGGTTTAGTTATCAAGTTAGAAATCAGGATCGGAAAAATTTCTTTACTGGATCTTCGAGGCACGTAGGCTGCAAAAGAAGAGTGAGGGAGATCTTTTCCCTTTTCGAGTTAACTGTCGGAACTTTTCCACTCTCGTCTCCATTACTCAAGAACAGCGAATGGGGCCAGGCAGGACCGTAGCTAGATGCTCGTAAAGGGTCGGGAAAGAAGTTTCGAGCATGTCTGTATAGAGAAAGAGAGAGATAGAAGCAGAGGAAGACATAAAGTGAAAAAGAGAGGGAGGGACGGGAGAGAGAGAGAGAGAGAGTCTGATAGCACGTTAGTCATGCAGACAACACATTTTTTTCCCTTTTCCACTCACTTGCCTTTCTCTCCTTTATCCTTCCAAGCCGCACCCACTAATCCCTGGTAATTGCAAAGTCAAGGTCGCTAGAACCTTATAGACCGTAAAATCGCGCTATCAAGCGTCCTTTGTAAAGAGCAAAGATGAAAAAAAATTTTCGCATGCGAAAATAATTGCAAAAGAAAAGAATTAAAAATCAGTCAACTATTTACTTAAAAAAATATATTTCATCATGAATATTGAAACGCATTCAGATTCGATGTTCAACCCTATTAATCCTTTTTTCTTATATTCGAAATAAGGACATCTATGATCATTGATCATTCATGATATGCAATAATAAATATAGGTACCCATCAATCGCCATATATTTCACGTCCTTTTCTTGTGTACGAAAGCGACTCAAGGCGTACCTCCAACGACGACGACGGTAAGTCGACGTCGAGGTGACGACGCATAATCTCCAGCGGCTGTCGCGAAACTCGACGCAGGCCTGTCAAAACCAGACATGCCGTCGAAAAGGGGACGATTAGCGCTTAATCGAGCCTGGTATAGAAGTAGGGAAAGGAAGGAAGGAAAGAAGAAAGGAGAAACGAACGGATGGAGGAGGCAACGAAGAAAGTTTCCTTGGCCAATGTAAAATCTTCCACATCGCATAAAATCCGCGCAAGGTCAGCCCTTCCTCTCGCAGGCGCGCGATAATCTTCGCTGAGCGACGCTAAATCCGTAAGTACGCGTCGCGACGCCGATCCCGTCTGGTCCATGGGCTCTCGGGCATAGCGTCATTAGTGTGTAAAATCGATGCGCCAAGATTTTGCGCAGCAAATATATTCGCGGATATTCGAAATCGCGATGTTGGAGGGACGTGCTCGTGCCGTGCGATAACCTACGATACATATAGATATATAGAGAGTATGTGGAGATATAATATATGCATATATAACATATGCATATGTATGCATATATATACATATACTGTTACATGGAGAGACCAGTGTACCTACATTACTCGCAATATCCTGATATGAACATTTTCTACGTAAGGGGTAGATACCTCGAACGAGAAAAGAAAGTACAAAGATGCAATTTCAGCATTTTCAATTTGCATACCGAACTGAAACGCTTTTTCAGCTGAGGTCGCAGAGGCCATCTTGACAAATCGAGGAATGAATGTACGGTGATAGCACGGCGATTACTCATACAGAGTTATCAGACTAAACGAGGAGTATTGCCAGGCATGAGAATGGTAATTTTGAATGATCGATTCGCAATAACTTTTCAATATCTTCGTTAAAGGCGAACGATTATAAGTTATCCTTCGAAAAGTTTCTTGCTTGTTACTTTAACTCTCTTGACGGGTGAGGATCTTTTCTTTTTTTTTTTCTTCTATTTCTTTCTTTCGCTCCTTTCTTTTTTATACTTCACCCCATTTCGAATCTCGTACGAGAGCTTGAACGGCGTTTAAATCTTACAGATCCTGCACTCTTTACGTTACTTCCATCGAGAGCGATCACGGCGAAACTTGGTACTTTACGGAAACGTCGACCATAAAAATGCGTTACTGACGGTCGCGCTGGGATTGCTTCAGCAATGCTGAAATCCTCCTTGTGGCTACACTCGAGTTGCGCGATCATCCATTTTTCATTTTATTTTATATTTTTCAAGGTCCCAGATCGGCGATACTGCAGACCGGATACCACTGATAGTGGGTCGATCGAAGGATAGGTCATATGAAAGAAATATAATATTGCCAGAAAATAATTGGATATTTTGAATGAGTCAAGTGGTGATTATAAGGTCGTTGCAGCAGTCTAGTCATACGTTGCTATAGCGGAATCCTTGCAATTCAAAATAGGAGTGGTTCGTCTCACAATGTGCCGCATACAATATTTTTTTTTTTTTTCTTCACTCCGAACTAGAACGACCATCCCTTGTTCCAAGGGATGATATACTTTGTCCCATGTCGACAATTTCCCACGAGGACAGATTATTTTCGTCAATATTGACTTTGAGCCAATCCTACCTCGACATACCCCACGCCTGCAGTTTCGTTAAAAATAAAATTTTCAATAATAAAATATAATACAAAAAAAAATAAAAAACAAGTATCCTCGTAACGAATAGAAATTCTAGTGACGAGTTCAAGGATCTCGTACCGCGATACAACTGCCTACTCTAGTTAGAATTTATAACCGCGCGAGGCCTTTGTCCTCGAGCAAATAGCAAGATTCTATCTTGAAGAGCGTCTCCTGTCGTCCCTTTTATTTCATGAAAATTAACGGCAACCGCCAAGTAATTGTCGGACATTAAACTCAGGCAACGTAATTACGAGGGAACAAAGCGTGTCGTTGATCCGGACGAAGTAAAATACGTAAAATATAATATGACAAATTTCACTACAAAACATCGGACAGTGCGTCGATCGCGCGACTCGTCTATCCGCGTAAACTGTACGTGTAATGAAACTTTTTTTTTTTTATACGAAGTATCCAATTACATAAAACTTTCCGTGAACGTTCGAATCCCAGAATCCATTGCGCGCGACTATGACCATCGATTTCCCATCGTAGACACTCGTATGCTGTACGTTCAATTTCATCATGTCATCGGATTTAACCGACAACACTCTGGGTACCAGAAAGCTGGCGCAGGCGTACCAATGAACTTGACCTTGAAACCCATATAGAAGCTTGCAAATACTTGAGATGCCTACGTCTCTCTGATTTCACAGAGAGATGGAGACATTGAGATAAGCCACAGACATACAGTGAACCTTTTGAAAAAAAAATATATATGTACATATATATATTCTATATCAATTAAATAATTGTTTAATACAATTTTCTCTGTTAACGTAATCTACAAATTCGATCTCTTGTCTTTCAATTTTTCATAGTAGATAACGATTGACTTTGAAATTTGCCAAAATCGTATTTATTGCATCTATTGATACCGGTAATTTGCCGTATCGTTCCAGTTACTTGTTACCGATAAGATTTAAGAATAATATGTATGTGTATCCTATGGCTGTCTCTTTCTCTCTCTCCTTATAAAATCCTGACCCCTTTAGCCTAGTCGTTTTCAGGAAAAAAACAGACTGAGCGCACCTAAACGTCTGTCAGTGGTTATAAATAACGCGTTATCAAATAAATTGTTACTAAAAAAAAATCAGCCTCGTAACTATGACGTGATTGCATCGTTTTTTCTAGTCTTACAGATGGCCTATTGCTCTACGTTCTAGCGTCTAGTCATCAACTGGTCACTTCTACGATCGGCAGCTCTGGTAACTATACAAATTATCAGTTTTCGTGATGAAATGATATAACAAAAAGTTTCTTGGTCTTAACACTAACCTTACCAGGTTAGTGTAAGAAGTTTGTTTAAAAATTCTTCATAAAATCTCATAGCTTTTTCTGCCTGACTTACATGACTTTTTCTATAAAATACAAACAATTAATTTTTCAATATCCAACTTCATATTTTCTTTCATTCGCCCTGATAAAGATATACACTTATCCTTATCTACCATGATCGGTTATGATAGAAATAGGTTGTATATAAACTTTCGGTACGTTCAGTGTTATACTATTTATATTACTATCACATCATAACTCGCTTATCACCGTCTATCATGAACTTAAATAATAATATTATCGGAGAAGAAATAATTCTCAGTAGATAATATATATACAATACATTCAGCAGATAAACCATGTATAGATGCATAGGCCTGCGTCATGATAAAAATGAACGAAGTACCTATAGCCAATATCGATCGTATATCGACGAAGATCGCGCAGAGTAGAATGACGTCACGTTAAAAGCGACATCAGTTTCCCTTTGAGGGGACTAATTAACGTATCAATTCGTAAGGAGATGGCCCCTTAATATGGAACTGCTATGACGACGTAATTGCGTAACATACGTAAAGGTCAGGTAATCAGACAATAGAGTGTCCGATGACGTCATCGTCTAAATGCGCAGAATCGCTAGTAGCCATACCTCTTATGAGTCAAATCTTATGAGTAATTTACTTATTTCGCGCTTACATTTTTGCAGGCTGTTCGTTATTGGACAAGCAGCGAACTTCTGACGTCATCACACACTAACAGTTCAAGTTCAGTGCGAATCTGTCCAGAAGACGCGACACAGTCTGCGTACCCAGGTGCGTTTATTTTTTGTACTCTTTATCTCCTTCCCAAATCCTTCTTTCTGCGTAGTGGCGAACCTGTCGCCAGGATTAGCAGTGACAAAGATTCTTAATGAGAAAAGAGTTCCGAATTATTTACGAATGGGTTACCGTGTATTGTGGGCGAGCCGCGATCGCTCGACCACGAATTTTACATTGAACAGTGTCGAGCAGCTGCGGGAGGAATTGAGTCCCGGAGCTCGCGTTCGGAGTTATGTTTAGTTCGGTTCGCCTCCGAATGACGTTAGTAATCAATTCCGGCGTCGGCGCTGATCATCGTACGAGCCGGCTCGTCAGTCAAGGCTTATCGCGAAAACGAACGAGCGTGATCGTTCGTTTTGTTTATCGTTCCTCAGCGAAATCGCAGTTGACTATGCATTCTCAAGCAGGTAAAGACTTTCCATATTTGCATGTGCCTGTCAACAATATTGTAATCGTAATTGCGAACGAGTGAATCACTTTCGGCATAGCTATCGAACTTGTCCAGACGTGTTTAATTCACTCGTTCGAATAGCCGCCTATTTACTCTTACGTAGTAGCATCCAATGTAAACTCATCCTTATGCCTTGGCAATGGCTGTGAGTATTTTATTTATATTATTTATCGATTCTATGTATACGTATATACTGATATCCTTGACGGAGTGTAGGCTACGACCTAACCTCTATTTAACTATTTACGTACGTGTTCACAGTAGCGTCGACCAGCGCCATCAGGAATTAATCGAGTGTACGAATACGTGTTTGATTACTGGACATACTGTACAACGGATATAAACCAGCAATGGAGTCTACGATAAAGAAAGAGCCTGCACCTTCTTCGCCTTATCAGCCTACGCCGCCGTTATCGCCATCCGTCCAAAACGACCCGTATTTGCAACAAGACGCCGAATCACATTTTCAGCCAAGAGCTTCTTCAATAGAGCCTATTTTGGCACCACCGTACAGCCCGACACCCAATGTCATGATCATCCAGCAACCTCAGAATCGGCAATCCTCTTGGAGGAATCAAAAAATTAGTGAGTCAGATGTCATCGTGTTATGGATTGACATATTTGACGAATTGATTTTTATTTTTTTTTTTTTCAGTACTCATTCTCGTCTGCGTCATCGTGGCAACGGTGATCTTCATTAAAACCATCTATTATGTTGCGATGCAACACTGACTTTTTAAGCTGACTTACCATGATCCTGTTCCATGGTACACCGAATTCGTTAGTGATGAATCTCTAGACTTTAAGGTTATTTTTATTTTAAAGGAAAAGATCCGAACACAGTCAAACTTCACCTGGTTTATCCTGTAGAGACATGTAAGTTATTTGAGGAACGAATCAGATACGAGAAACTGTCACGACGTTTTCCTCTCTATCTACTTATAAAGTTCATGACCCGATGACTTGTTCCTTGGGATCATAAATCACGATTTGTATAACGACTTCTAATTTGTCCATCTAATTTTCCCTGTACTCCCCTAGACGATCCTTCTCCTGTGGCAAGGGGTAAATGCGGGGTAAAAAATAGAGACGCTATAGAAGATAGTTATTCTGCAATGGAACGGGCAAGTATAGCGCAGCCCGACAATAAGGACGGCTTCCATGTAAGCGACAGCTTAGAACGGTTAGGTATAGCTCTAGGTAAGTATAAGTAATAGCACATACATCGTGAACATAGCGGGACGTCACACACATGGTCCACGCTATACCATACATCGGACCTTTCATTATCGGTGCAATAAAAGCCCGGCAAATGAGTAATCATTTGAAACTGGAACGGCTCTCAGAGTCGAAGGCGTCCCGCGGCGCCGTCGTCGAGAAATAACGAAAAATGGTAAACAAGTTCAAGAGAGCCGTCGCGACACTAAGCGACAGTAGTAAACCGACGCCTTCGTAAGCGCTAATAAATTTTACTGAATAACCACCAGGTAGAACAGACAAAGAGGATGCTTAAATTACGATCAAAGAACGCGAAGTCATCTCGTTTACGGTCTGAAGGCAGCAGCGATTACTTGATATGCATATACAATACCGTGAGCTTTAACGTGATAGGGAAATTCGCGAAGCACTTCAAGGGATGTAAAATCCTAGCGTGCTAACTGTCTACATAGATTTCAAAAGGGTGAGCAGATATCGATACGGGGTATTTGGAAGAGGGGGAAAAAAAAATTGTAACAAGAGTGAATCAGGATAGATATCAGTTCTATATATATATATATATACGTCGCCAATAAGATTTCAGTAAATAAGATCAATAATTTGCGCAAAGAACTTTATCCGGAAAGATACCTATAACCTGGATGGGAAGGAGACGCGAAATTACAGAGGAAGTGAATTGAAGGTGGCTGCTAGTCGAGGATGGCTGACTGCTACAGGGAAATAGCTACTTCACGGGATAGAGAAAGAGAAGAAAAAGTAAGAGCTGGAAGGAATTTGAGGAGGAAAGAAAAAAAAAAAAGCTAAGGTGAAGAAATTTACGTGCTAAGGGAGTCGAGGCGAAGGGAGTATGGGAAGAGGGTGCCGATAGAGGAAGGACTTCAATCCACACTAATCCCTGGCGACATAGCTTAGATTCCAGATGGGGAGGATCAGGAATGGATACAGGGCCTGGAACAGGGAGAGTAATAACATTATTGTTATCAAGACGGAGATGCGTCTAAAACGAATACCGATCGCGATACGTATATAGTAGATGGTGCAGGACGTGCGACAAGATGAAAATAAAATTACAGACTCTCTCGCTCTCTCGCACCCTCTACGCCACTCAACTCGATTCTATCTCCGTCCTCCCTACACTTACAGCCACACTCTTATCCCATCACCTTTACCATGAACGACAGAAGGAACCACCCGCTGCTCCTTTCTTCCCTTCGACAACCCCGGAACTAATAAAGGTTCGGCCTTTAGAAAATATTCTCTCCACCCTGTATAGTCTCGTTCTCTTCTCCCGATTCCCATCTTACACGTGGATACCGCCATTTTCATTTCTTTCGACTTCATCCATCATCTACTTTCATAAGATATATATATATATATATATGTATATACGATCTTTTCTCTTTGACTCTTCAGTGTTTATAATTTTTCTTACGTATATCAAAAATAAATTTTATATTAAGAAAAAATGCATATTTGATCTTTAAATCTTCAATATCAATTCGTAGTCAAACGAACGATGCACATTTCGTATAACCATTTGCACTTTGGGTACTTGATCGTCTGTTATCTAAGTACTTGGCAGTGTATGAAGGCTGCCGTGTTTTCCTTCAGCCGTTACTACAGGGAAATTGCCGGGGGCCCAGAAAGTAACAAGTTGATTGCACCAGCGTCGAAGACAAGGCAGGTAATTAAGGGCGGTACAAAGGCGCGCGACGACGTAACGCGCGCGATAACGCAACGCTTCGGTGAGCCAGAGTGGGACTCTCTCTTATACTTTCTCTCTTTCTCTTCTTCGCTTCTCCACTTCAAACCCGTCACCATCGGCATCCACTTTCTCCTTCAAAGAGAGTCTCATCTAGGGACCCTAGAAGTACCGGAAAACGGAGAAGAGAAGAGTGAAGAAATTTTAGGCGACATCAGGGAAATTGATGGGACCGGCTATAACGTACGAATAGGGTATAGATATCGAAACTTGTGCATTTGTATACACATATGTATAACTATATGATACTGAAGGGATATCCAGAAATCCTTGAACGTTATATACAGGAAAACGATATTCGGGAACCATGAGATACCTGAGAGAGTGATTTCCTATCGTAACGGCGAGGGTGGCCGGTTTTTGTCGCGAGGCGCTTTTTGCAACGAGATATTGGATTTTGGCGCAGCCTAATAGCATTGCCCGTGCGCGTAGGCTTAACGTTTTTACTAAGCCTTTTTCTGATAATTAATGTTTGTCGGATTGGCCCGATGGGGGTCAGATTAATGATCATTTTACCCGTTTGCCGTTACATTGGAAAGGAAAAAAAGGAGGCACGGCTTTCGCTCACGAAATGGGAAAAAAAATTGTCCAACCTGGAAGTAAAGGGTGTCGCATGATCCAATGAGTACCCACGTAGGTATGTATATGTATATACATACCTACTTTTCGCACCCTCGTCGGAAATACCAAGCCTGACCTCCACCGCAACCACCATAAGCACTGCCCCCTCGAATTCACCACTGCTGCCATCGGTGGAAAAAAAAAATCATTTTTCACCAGCCCTGTAAGCCCCTTGCTTATCTACTTCGTTTTAGGCATGTCGGACTTAACACTCATGTTGGTCCTGCATGCACGCTTGATGCCAGTTTGTGTTCGAGTTACCTTGGCAGGTCCGCGCGCCCTTTGTAGCGTGTGAAAAATTAAGGCGGTTTCACACGAAAACTCTATTACTATTCCAACCTTAGAAACCTAGGCTCTACCAAGACTGAATTGTCGTTCAGTTTTTTTTTAATCCTGTCCGTCCAATCAGTGCACCACAGTCCCATATCAATCGTTGTTGAAAAGTTAATGAATAAAAAAAATTTGTTTTAATTATTCCAATTAAAATCTTTGCTTTAAATATTCAACTGACCTATCGCACTATAATTTCTACCCTATACGATCTCGAGAACCAGATAGAAATTAACTTTCGGGAAATCCTTGTAAAATAGACTCGAGTCATTGTCATGAATCGGGTTAAAGTCTTACGTAACATCGGGAGATAAGGAAATAAGAAGAAATAAAATAATAAAAGTAGCAATGAATGTTAAAACAGTTGATACAGTCTCTGAACGTCTGACACGGCTAAGTGGATAAAGCCCGTTTAAAGGCAGACAGGCGCGTGGATAATTCTCGGTCCACTCAGTGGAAGCTGGGAAAATTCAAGCTTATACTAAAGTGCGTCAGGCTTAACGGATAAACGGTATAGTTGGAAACAGGAAAGTCTAGCAAGACGGCAGGACCGTTTACTATAATGCTCGAACGAGCTTGAACGAAATTAGTTATGATATGAGAGAAGATCGTCTCTTCGTCCTGCTGGATGCTGTGAGGTATGTAAGCATAACCGTGCTTAGATCTTACGATGCAGTTTCAAGGGATCAGGACGGGGGCTCCAGGCGTACAGATAAGGACTCGGCGGAATAGGTAGGTACCTTCCAGGATCTCCTAAAGCGATTTCCTGCAGGATCAGACTATTTATTGCTGCCTGTTGCCCGACCTCTCTCACCCTTAGTCACCTTTGCCCCACTGGTATTGCGCACCCTCTACCCTCATTGATGTCTATTCCGAGTAGCATCGCTTTTCGAAAAAGAAAAAAGAAAAAAAACTTACAAAATCAACATACCTATCGTAAAAACTATTTTCCATTCTGAGACGGGAATAACAAAAATAATCCTGAAAATGAGAGACGTCACGCGACTACAAATAGAAGTTATTCGGCTATTTTATTTGCCTGAATCTCGCAGGTCTTGATCAGAGGGTCAGGATTGAGTCAATGTTTGTCCCGGTTTACGGTTGTCTCTTTTGATGTGATTAGATTTCGCCCAACTTTATAACCCGTAAAAGAATCTGCCTCGGTTATTCTTGTCTCTACCCCTGTGCAACATATATCCAGTCGGTTTCATCCCTTTGCTATGCATCGCGGGTAGCGAATGTTTTGCGATCGATCGGTTCCCTCTGCTCTCTAGGGCTTCGAGGGGCTGATGGCTGAGGTAGTATATAGGAGGACCAATGTCGACCTCAGAAAGTGACTTTTCCTCGGAGAAGATGTATCCATTGATAAGCATAAAATAAAATTGAGGGTGCTTGTTTTTTACGAAAATCGCGCGTCGTTGCCATTTTTTCAGATACCAAATACAATTCACATAGTTGTTACTTGCTCGCATAACTGTTCTCTATTTATGTGTATATACATATACATATACATATATATATATATATCGCAATGAGAAAGTGCAAATCGCAGAGGATCAATGAAACGTTGAAACACAAGTTCGTCATGAATTAAAAAATGCACAAGGTTGGTAAACGGTGGAAGATTCTAAAAGGAGTAATAAAAGTGATCGCGAACTCCGTGGAATATTGGGTAGAGAATTTCCCAAGTACGTAAATTATATGCGAGTTGGTTTTGTTATCTTATCGTAACGCGGCGGTGCCTCGATAATGAAGATGCTAATGACGCTACTCCTATTGAATTAATTACCCTAAATGGCTAGAAAATTTCGATCCACTTCATGAGAAACTTAGCGAGGTAGAGTGGATGAGGTCGATGGCGCCGAAGGTAAGGGAAGAGTGGCTGGTTAGAAGTAAAGAACATTAAATAATGGTTGGGCTGTGCATGGATCGTCGAAATTTCACGGGTTATTTGATTTTCGTCGCATCCCCTATAAAATAGTGGTTTTCGTATATGTTATATCAGCTACCCTACTCGACTCCTTTGTACTATATATAAAAGAGGTACAGATGAGAGAACGGGGCTGAATTTTCGAATATTTCAGGGCTTCGTGAAAACCCATTTACAAGAACGGTAGGAACCAGCCCTAACTAAGGCAAGAACTTAATCCAACGTAAACCTCGAAATTTGCCGACGGAAATGTGCAGTCTCGAAACTAATACGTGTATCATCGCGAAGGAAGTCGTGGAGGTTCCAGGGACGTTACTGGGGCCAAGGGCGGTTAAGTTAAAAGGGGTTACATATAAAGGGTGAGTAAAGGGTTGCTGGCCGAAACGTGCTCACTCACCGACCAAGGCGATCACTTCTCGCCGGTAATATAATGCTATATATATGTATACCTAACACCCAGTACTGAGAAAATACGATCGATACTCGCACGAGATATCGACGTGGTCGATAGGGGTAGTTTTGATAAAAATAAAATTTCAATAATTATAACAATACACATGACGGTATATTTGCCGAAAAGGATATAAATGTCAACGACACCGTAACAACCCTCTTAGGCATATCTCCACTTACTGGGCAATAAGTAAAACAACCCCTATAAGAGTCGGCCATTAACTAAAGTTACGTTCAAGAGTCCCTCAGGCACTTTAAACTATTTGCTATGTTTCTCCCACTCTACAGTAGTCATAGGTATAGAGACTGTGTGAAAGTGCCATAGTGTAAGTGCAGATGGGTCCAGGAGCCTCAAGAGTAAGTTGCACGGATGCTGTAACGGGGCGAGTATGCAGACTGACAAAATCTTTTGAAGTAAAATGTGTCTAACTACCCATAACTTTTAAGTCCATTCTAGCTGCATGGAAAAAACATGTGCGACTATAGTTTCTATAGAGGCGACATTGTATATATGTATATAGTGCACGAGGATAGAACAAGCCGTGCTCTATGGGCACGAGGAAGAGCATGCCCGGTTCTGTACGCCAGGACCACCCTCTAGGTCTCCTTGTCGGCGTACATAAACGGCCACCCTGTATGTACCCGGCTATGTACACCTACCCCCCTCTTACCCTAGGAACTAGCTACACGTGAAGTCATAAAGCCTGAATTGCTCGGAACATACATAAACCCGACCACCTTTGGGCTTGGATATCCAACCCCCTATAATACCAACCCCTTCGAGCATCTTGCTTATTTGCTTACCTCCTCCAGGAATCGGTTTAATTAGTGGCGTCGGGTATTACGAAAAATGGCCGGTTTGAGTGTAGGCGAATTTTCGGATGAAAATCGGCCTTGGTGAATAAATTTACAGATTCTTTGGAGAGGGGGATGATTTTCAGGGGTTGTATCTTTGATAGAACGTTATGAATAATTGTGATTATTTAATGTGGAGAACTTCGGGATTCGAGCGGAGTGATCGAAAAGGAAGGTTTGTACAATCGAGAAATTAATTACAGGTAAACGATTGTCTTGTATCGATTTATCATTTAATTGTTCATTTAAATACGTGTTTGCGGCAAGATTGCGGCATGCGCGGGTGAAACGGAACGAACGGTCGTGACCCGACTGATCCGGGAAATGTCGCATGCCGTTACAAAATCCCGTTACGAAGCTCGGTTGATCGCGACACTTGGAAAATATCGTTTAAACTTTCCCAGCATTACGATTGGTATCGCGATCTGCATGATTTTACTCACGATATTTTGTTCCTTTTTTAAAATTTTTATTACGGCTCATTGCATACTAAAATTTAGCAAAGCAAAACATTCGAGCGACTACAACGAGCTTTATTTCAAGAATCATCTTAGCGGTTATAAATCAAACAATTAATCGAGTGTACTAATTAAAAACTATCGTGATAGCCCTTATCGCTGCAACGATAATAATTGATCAATTAATCGTGTAATATTTATGTATTTCTTTGATACAGTCTAGATACAATAATGAGTAGTTCCAGTATCTGGTGTCAATTAAATCCAACAGATGGCGCCACATTACGCGATGAAGAAACGTTACCCGCGACTCGTCGCTGCTTCAAAACTTTCCAGTCTTCAATTCCTAATCAGCAACCAATCCACACGTTCCTCCTAATATACCCAGGTTAGGCGTATCCGTCGCGACCTAGTTTTAACTCGACTAATAACGCGTGTGTAAAGGCGCAGTTATTGCTGCAGTGAAAGGCATGTTTTACAAAGTCAAAAGTCAGCCGCTCGTACGCAGATAAATACGCGTGAGGCAGATTCGTGTGGCAAGTGCAATTTTCGCGTCGTGTATGCGTATCGCGACTCGGCGTTGCCCGATAACGCTATAACGTGTAACGTAAGTCGTTGGTTAAATAAGATAAGAGCGTGGCAGGTCTGAATCGGCAGTTATCACTGCGATGGCGAACGACACACCAGATGTCGATATTCAGGACGGCAAGTTGCTCCGGGTCTCGTGGCAGGGACTGTGCGATTTACGTTTGCAAAATAAAAAGATAACCTCAATATCCAAGTGCATTTTTGAAAAGGCACCGAGTGACTTGGTCTGCATCGACCTCCGTGATAACTGTCTCAAGGAAGTGCCAGACTTTGGAAATGCTCGTAGCGCGAATACCTTACTCCTGTCCAGGAACGAGATAACCAGCATCCGCAGGGAGTCCTTTGAGTCTCTGCCAAATCTTCATGAGATCAGACTGACGAAAAATTGTCTCGAGAAACTGGGAAGCCGGATCTTTGCTGATCTTACTTATCTGTACACACTGAACTTGTCTTACAATGATATATCGAGTATAGCTAATGATGCGTTCGCAGGTTTGCACTTTCTTAAGCATCTGGACCTAAGTCACAACAGCATCCCTGCGCTTCCCGATGACGTGTTCGCTGATCTGAGATCATTGGAGACACTGTTATTATCTTGCAACGTTATTGCTGAGATCAATAAGAATAACTTTCGCGCTCTGGATCAGCTTATCGAACTCGATCTTCATCTTATCAGTATCACGGAATTGCGGGATGATATATTTATTGATTTATGTAATTTAAAGAAGCTCACGCTCTCATGGGGAAAATTGTACACCATATCGACAAATGCATTTTGCGGATTGGAGAATCTGGAAGTGTTGGAGCTCAACAGGAACCTCTTGACCACGATATCCGGTGGTCTCTTTCGTCATCTGATCAAACTTAAACGACTTGTATTACCATATAACGACGTCACGGATATCGATCAAACGGCTTTTGAGGGTTTGACAAGTCTAAAGGAATTGAATTTAAGTCGTAATCAAATATCGTACCTGTCCGATGGTGTATTTACGAAAATACCAACACTCACCCATCTCAATCTCTCCTGGAATCGATTATCGGATGTCCTGACACCTGAGATCTTTCAGGGCCTAGATAACTTGGAGGAGCTCGAACTCTGTCGCAATGGCGTCGCTACCCTGGAAAAGGGACTGTTCTCGAATTTGCCTAAATTAGTCACCCTGAATCTATCGAACAACTGTATTGCTACCATAGAGCCAGGTGCCTTTGAAAATCTGAAGAATCTTAAGGAACTCAAACTGAGGTGGAACTATCTCGAGACACTTCCTGAGGATGGTTTTCAAGATCTTTCGTCTCTGGAGAAACTCAGCCTCTCGTACAACAAGATCGCTGACCTCACGCCCGAGATGTTCGTAGGCATAGCTAATATTAAGGAGTTAGACTTATATAAAAATAGATTAGAAATGCTACCCGATAACGTATCGCGTTTACTGATTCGTTTGGATAAATTGAAAATAACGTAATTTAAGGCAAAAGTGCACATTAACATTGACCATTCAAAGAAATCATTATCCAAGAGACAATAGAGACTGAAACGTATCTTCGTTATGACAAAAATAACATTTACTCGTAATCGATTAAGATTCACATATTTCCTCATATCGTACCGCCTAATCAAATCCGACGAATCCCTTCATCACTGTACAAAGAGCATCGTATTCCTCGAAATCCAGCCTAATCAGACTGTATCAAGTATAATTTATCTTACACATATCAGCATAAGTCTCAAAGCCACGATTAATTAATGTCGCCTGACCAAAATAATTTTTACGCAAAAAAAAAAGAAAGAAATAAAAACAATGATGGTAATAATGATTTTTATTAAAAGAAATAATTTTTTTACCTCAATCCCATCCTTGGTACAGAAAAAAAAAAATTTCTACAAAATTTTTCTATACGCAATACGTTATCTCAATCCAATAATTATATCGATAATAATCAACAACAAAAAAAATTACAAAAATTTTAAAGGTACAGGCACCAGGGAATCGGCACAGTACCTGTAACTAGGGGGTGGTAAAGGGTTACCAGTGGATGCAAGACTATAACTCACCCCGGCAATGCGTTTAACCGGCACATTATCTGTGCGCCAATTAAGTACCAGCATTGTAATACGCCTCATAACTCATCCATCCACCCTTTTGATATTCGCACAAGCGCGCAGCTGGCCCATATAACTCGCGGCGTAAACCGTGGAAAGGACTGAACGTGACAGGGTGCTAGAATCGAGACGTGCTACCGGAAGTAACAGCGACCGGACATGAATTGATTCGACCCACTCGATATATACATATATATATATATCCATGTATATACATATACATATAGGTAAATATAGAAAATATAAAGCCAAACAGAGTATGAACTATTAAAGTAAGTACACACACATATAAACATGCCAGTAGTCAGTTTCCAGGACCATTTCTGATGGGTATTGGCAGGTTCCAGGACATTTGGCAGTTTCCAGACCGGTCCTGGAAACATCCTATATACAACGTATACTTCCAGGGCCGTTGGCGGCACTCACACCGAATTTTCGAAACAAATTTGTCTGCTGGACACCCGGAGTTGTGATGGGCTAAGATATGGCCACGACAGGTTAAGATAGGTTAGAACTCCAACGCCACATGTCCCAAGGTTTAGTTTTTTTTTTTAAACATGAGCTTGCCGTTGTGAACGCCGCATGTCCTCGAAACTGCCCTTGTACACGTTTATATATATATATATATACGCAAGAGTCGAAGAAGGAAATGTTTGGGATGACGTCGAGAATTCACTATAGCCCTGACTAACTCAAGAGCGATAGTAAACTTTGTAAATTCAGCTAAGGGATGGTTTAGAGTCTCCTATATATATATATATATGTATACAAGGGTGGTCAACGGGGTCCATCGAACTTTCCCAACCCTTACGAAGAGACTGAACGAGATTAATTCATCAGTACCTTGCGGTCTCCAGGAATTTCATCGCGGACGGAAGTACTGAAATCGGACGTCACAGTATCGATAATACGATTATCCGTTCTCGCTGCTGAGCTTCTTTGGCAAAACAAGAGTTTGTATTAAGGTGCGTTCACATCTCGCGATAGGACCGCATCTCCGAGCGATCTGACCAGCAGTGTTTAGTTTTCATCATCTTCCGTGTCTCCTGTCTAGTTTCCAGCGACTGCATAATCGCGTTAGAAGTTATGGCTGGTATACATGGTTAGGAGAGACGTTGGTACTCGGGAGTACCAACTTTAGTTACTCGAATCGTATACCTTGTTATGCACTTGTTAAGGGTTGACATGAAAGTTCGGTCCATTTTGCTTCTTGAGCAACGCAGATAAATGTCCGTTTAACGAGGGTGAAATACGGACTGTTGAGCATCCATTTTCTTAACGAGATACTACCCCCTTCTATTCTGTCAATCTCAACCCCAAAAATGATACCCATGAGAATACAGGCTGTTTTGAATATTGGGTCATCAAATGTTAATTAACATAATTAACTATCTAATTAATATCTTTTTATGTCAGCAATATATATATATATACCTACAAACCCTGTGGAATTCTTATGACGCGTATAAGACTGCCCCGATAAATTGCGATTCCTTGCACGGACTTCCAGTGGCGCAAACCCCCGGGCTAGTTCGACTGCCTTAAGAGAAATGCTTTCTCGCTGTATAAGGGTTGGCAATAACTGCAGTGGGTCCGATGGAAACGCATTGCTAGCAGCAACATTGGCTTAATTATTCAATCGTCGCATTGCGGTAAAACTTACCAGACTGGGCAGTGCTCCCGATTATCTCGATACGACTGGGTGTATATGATGACATTGAAATTTAAGGGTTGTAATAGGGAGTTGATTTTCCTATTGCTAATTGTCAGTAGGTTATCAAGATTTTCATAAGGGACTATACCCTGTTGTGTAATATACGTATAGACCGGGGACTCAGGCGCCAGTAAATGTGGGTTAAAGCCTTCTCGGGGCTTCCCCGTTTCTTCAGGGGGTTGCTTCGGTTTTAGGGGTGAGTTCCCAGCCCCGGGCAGTTCCCGCACAGCCACCTGTTCGACAAACCCACTATAATAATTACACTGACCAGAACCAGTCGACTGTGGGGAGACGACGTACTGTAAGCGCATTAACGTAAGGCGCTTATCTAATTGCTGACCAGCGCAATTACATATATTACGATTAGCCGGTAATACACGTTGCACTGTGTCGAATGATCGCGGCAAGGATATAACTTGGGGTTACAACGCTTTTCTGATATCGTTTGGATAAACTTGACGTTTTAGTACGGTACTTTGTTAAACTTTTTTATTTTCTTTTTTTTGGCCAATTTCAATCCGTACGTTTGTTTTTCGTTCGAAAAACCAACCATGACGTTTACATGTAAATGCGACGCGTAATCCCAGTTGGGTACTGGAAATAGAGGGAAAGCGAGAGGGGACCGTGTGAAAGGAAGATCAAGAATGGGGCAGGCAGGGAAGAGACAGGGATGGCGAGAGAGTGAAATCGAAATAAAAAAAAAAAATGGAGGACGAAGGGTAAGCCCACAAGAAAAAGTTCAGCATTTTTACCTCATGCATTATGGAGAAGTTAGTTATTAGACATAAGACGAGCGTAAAGAGAGGAGGAATCCATTTCCAATAGCGCGACATATGTGAATCGCTCTAGAATGGCCAGGCTGGTATAGATTTTCAATTCAGCGAGATATTTTCAATATCGTTGTCGCACGCTTTCCCTTACAGCTTGTCTGCATGCCTGTGCCGGAAGCGATGGATCTGAACGGTGTACGAAAGATTTTGTTCCGGAGAGAAAAAATATTCTTTGCGGATATGCACTCGCGGGAATTTTTTTCGTCAGGAACCAACCACACGATACTATTATCGTTTGGACGTATCGGGATAGAAATTTAATAATTATTTTAAATTTTTTACGAGTGGCGGGAAAAAATTAAAATTTTGAATCCGCAGACTACTCGTACCCATCGCTCATCACGACGACTGTACCCAACTCTTCCCACTAGATTTCTCTTCCTCGATCTCCATCCGCTCGGTTATCGTATTATAACACGCCGTCGATATTAAATCTATGTAAAGGAGTATCTTTGCTGGCTCTGAATTCTGGCCTGATAATATATGAAATATCAAGATAGTCTGGTACACTCTATAGGACAGTGTGCATCCTGCCGTATGAATTTACGGCAGTTTTTAATTTCACGAAAATTCATCTATGAATGTATCACGAGACTTGATCGTAAGTCACTATATGTATATTTCGGCCATTTCGGAGACGATTTCGATATATCATATATGTATATATATTTTATATATTTTTTATATATATTTCATAGTTCACCACAGCAGAAAGAATCCTTTAGGAACATTCCCCGATGTCACGTTATCTGTGTACCATGATATTCAAAGATTACGCTTCGTGCGTATTTTGAGAATGATCCTCGAACTAGCCTTACGATCCAATGTACCGGCAATAATTTGAGAACACACCTCAAAATGAAAAATTCAGGGTGCCTTGAAATCGACTACTTGAGAATGTATATTTTCTGACCAGATCGCAAAGCAGCCCATAAACTAAAATTTTTTCGAGTTCCGAACCCAAAACAGCCGCAAGTCCTCCGAGTATTCGATTTGCTGAAGTAATTGCGCCCACAGTAGTCCTGCAGTTGAAGTGAAAAACAATTCTGTGAAAAGGTTCAAAAAGTTGGCCAAGGTAAAACGTCAAAGTACAGTTTCCAATAAAAAAAAAAAAAATAAGAAAAAAAAAAGCCGAATAAAGTATAGAGGAAATAAAGAACCAAAGACGATTCCAAAGACTTCCTCTCGACACTTTACGACATCTGCAAGGAGCTGAGCTGCGAGCGCACTAAAAGTAGGTATCACGGGTTTCTCCAGTTCCGGTTCAGCAGTTCAATCAGGCAGGTAGGCAACAAACCACTGCCGTTAATTGGCCACGGTACCAACTCCGGTTTTACGAGGCAATCCACCTAAATTATCCGACCTGCATTTCCGGCTGACCTAGGCTCCCTGTAGCCCCACCCCTAGAAATTACATCAGCCCTTCGCCATGTAGTTTGCACTATACGCCATACCTGCAGGAAGCACATAAACCCCCGCTACACTTAACATCCTAGAGGAAATGCTCACAAGACACGTATAAGGGTTAAAAGAAGCCCATAAACAACCAAGATACCTGCCAGTAGTCACGGTGCGTGCCTGGTCGGCCATCGTAGAAAAATTATATATAAAAAATTGTAAGGACAAAATCTATTCCCAAGCATTGGAATTCCTTCGATAAAACCAAAAAGTATATCGAAAACCTATAAGGGTGATCGCACCTCCAAGAACTACCACCTATACCAACCCCACCATCGTGAACGCCAACGACTTCGGCTTTACCGGAAGCAGTAGAGCGCCCCTTGAAAGTACTTGATTAAACTTAACTTTCCAACTGTCAGTAACAGCAACCCAGGTCTGAGAGCGCGAAGCGTAGAGACTTCATCTCCAATGAAAATGGAGATAGTCAATCCCATAGAGGATCGGTCGACTAGAGGATTTTCAAGATAAACGCTTCGAATCGAAATCCACCAAGTTGGCAAACGTATTGCTGCACTGTGGTATTACTTAAGAATTCTATACGCTGCAAATATATAGACACAGTTATACACGTGCTATAAGCCTATGAAAAAAACTTAATCAAAATTTTCCATAAAAAAATATAACTAAAAAAGAGCTCAAATCCTACCAACGTCTAAAGCCACAGACTATACGTACTTACGTCGTCTTGGCTCCAGTACGCCTTGCGGCAAAAAATAAAGCTCATTAAGGGAAGTTCTTGCCAGGCACGAAACGGCAGTACGTAGGACAACCAACACGTAAAACGTATTGTACCCGGTGAGGCGTGGAACCTCGTCCTCCAGGAGCAACCTGGTTGGTTATGTCGTGCTAACATTCGCGTTACTTCTTTATGGCCAGCGCAGAAGAACCTAGGCTGGATATACTATATGCATCTAGTGTATGTATATACATATATATGGGACTACGTACGCTGCAACGTCTTAACGTTCGTACGCGCTCCATAAAACTCATCCCTGGATCGTGACGGTGCATTGACTCGTAAGGCGGGAAAATACGAAAAATCTGCCGGGATAAAATTGAAAAACACTTACGTAAAAATAAATCTGATACGTTATAAAAGAGATTCGTTAGTACATTTTTTATTGTTGTAAATATTAATTCCATTCTTTCCGTCTATTTATATATTTTTAACCTTGATTCTGAAATCTTCGCTCCGAACGATAAGTCATTGATAAAGCATTGATAAACCCCAATTAATCGTTTCCAGGGATAACGAGTCCAAAAATTTATTTTAGATAATCTATCTGACACTGTTTGACACTTTCCTTCTTTGAGTCGTAATATTTTTCAATTGATATTTCGCTATAGTACACGCGATAAACTGATAACGTCGCGGGTGATAATTGGTTCCTTTTTTTTTTCGTAATATTTATATTTCAAAGTACTGTACTCAGCCGTGTCTCATATTGAATATACTTATTATCGTGATAAAAAATTATATTTTTTTTTTTCGTACAAGTTATATCGTATGAAAAGAAAAACTGTTTAATCCGATATTTCAGGCTGATCGAACAAAACGTGGTACACGTTATATTTGATATCGCAAAGATAAACGACCGATGAAAAGGAGGCAGACGACCGCTATACTTATAGCATAAGGGACGCCGTGCGTCGCGGGTATCACACGCGTCGTCTGTTATTTCAAAGTAAACACACTTTGAGTAGATAAGAGGTTAGACTTAAGTGGCAAATAGAGGGAGGAAGGAGCAATGGCGTTCGAGTGGAGTCTCGTTTTTCTTATACGACCTGTCTTTCTATGCCGTCAGTCCCCAAGTGCTTATTCTACATTTGATAAAGTGCTCGTCATTAACGAAGCATCGAAGGGTAGCTTCCGTATCTTTTACCATAAAGTGTATATATATATATATATATTTGACGAGTATCGAAATAAGCACGAAACAATACAATAGAGATCGAAAGATCGTATCCAAAAAAAAAATGATATATTTGAATAAAAAATATTTTCAAAAATTTTAGTATAAGACATAGTGATAAATATAACAATATATTAAATGGGGAAATGTATTTCTAGATACTTTATACTGGTATATGAATTTTTGATATTCAGCTGCTGTGGTACGGGATGGGGGATAAATGAATGTAAGTAGTAGAGAAAATGGCGGATAATATAGATCGAACCGATGAGACGTACACACGCTCCCTATAGATCGTGACAGTTTGGAAAATGATGTAAGCCGCTTATACGGTATCCGATAACGTTGGAAAGCCACAGGAGCCGAGTAGGAATTTTACTGGGTGGAACGATAAATTATGTATCCGCCGCAGGAACATTCAGATTTTCATATTCGCCCGGACAAATTTATTCGCACGGTCGAACGAGCGATCGCATTAAACTCAAATAGAGCATCGCCTGCGACCGCGTAAATAAATTACAGTGCGCTCGCGATTTCGCCATTTGAAAAGCGATTTTTCGTACAGCAATATACGCATGGTAGGTATAGCATTGTGATATGACAATATACGATAGATGTATATAACGGATGGACATGCTATAGACAGAATATGTTTGCGCATGAATTTTTTTTATACGGTTAAAAATAGATGGAAACGACATGCGCAATGGATCTGCGCATATTTTTACCGGAAGTAAAAATAAAAATGAAGGAAAACGAAAATTATAGCCCGAAAGTCGGACGCTCGACTGCGCTTTCGAACGGTGTTCATACCCTCGTTAATCGAGAGTGCAAATTCCGCTTCGCAATTTGAAATGTGCGATGCACCGGGCGGCAGTCTGTAATCCCGTAGCCGAAAGTGTAATCCCGAAACAATATTTGTCGTCCGTGACCCGATCCCTATCACGGGCAAATCTATGCTTTCAGTTTTTCCCTTTTCTCTTTTATCCTTTTTGAATGGGTTCAAAACCGATTTGTAATTGAAAAGCACTGTTCCGTCGGGACGCCCAGCGTCACTGGGGGGTCGGTGAACGACGTGCCGGTACGGGAATGACGCCGTGGGATAAAATGAGAAAGAGAGAGAGAGAGAAGAAAAAGGATGCTGCGATGAAAATCAGTAGGACCAGACGCCAGAGAACAGTATTCATAATTTTCGGAAAAAAAAATTCAAAAATTTTACGTAAAAGACACAAGAATTTTTTATTTTTTTCAAAATATTTTTATCCTACAAAATGAAAGAAACAAGAAGTAAAAATTAATCGTAAGACGCGAATCGATATAAGAAAAAGAAAAAAAGAATAAAAAGTACCTGTACGCGGGAAGAAAGATAAAACGTTATAACGCCGAAAGAAGAATCCCAAAACCGTCGACGCTTCGTAAGCACGGAGGGTAAAATTTCTCTCCGCGAATTCGCAATTACGTGTCGCTACTTTCCCATCCAGCAACGAGGGGTGGTTTACGAGTGCCGCGGATTCCTGCAAATTGGAAGTAACACGTTGAAAACAAAAATAATAGCGTTACTTTGCGGTCATTTACTACGCACCGCGCATATTGCACCAGTACTATTATTATGGTCCATATACGCGTGTATTTACTTCCACATATGTTACCACGATACAAAGTTCCCATATCGATTCGCATGTTCCACTTGTATCTAGAAAATAAGGCCACGCGAAAAAAAATAATCATAACATAACAATGAGTACACAACCAACGCTGATAAATAATATGTGAACGTAACAAAGAAAAAAAATATATATATCGATCTCTCTGAGATTCTTCGAAATCCCGTAAGGAGGCCCTCCAAGGATATAACATATAGTTATAAGGGTGACAAATCAATGCCGGATGGCAGGGTAGGTAGCAGCATATGAGCTCCTATCTTATCAACGCATTATTCAACGACGGAGGCTGTTCGGGACTCTAACTGCCTGCATTTGCATAAATCCATAGATCTCCAACCCGCTCGGCTGCCTAGCCGTGTCTATCCATCTCTGAATGCATGCATACAGCAAATTACAGTTCCGCGAGCGGAATTGTGCTGCGGTGCCGAGGACTCCGGGCCGGCACGGGACAAGGCAATATCCACTCTAGTTACGGCTTTGTATTGGATTGTTAACGACATCTCTCTATTTTCGGCATGCAAACAGATGACCGCCTTTACGGTCGGTCGCCGACGTCACTAGACGGGACATTGTCCTGCTTGAGTTTAGGATTGTCATGTAGATTAAGTTTAACATCCCCTTCGATGTTTTCCCAAAACCCACCCCTATTGTCGCCAATCCCATACAACACCGCAGGTAACACTTGATACCCGCGTTTGACAGGATATAAAGAAAAAAAAAAATTTTTTTTCTAAATAAAAATACAGCCTCCACTTCCGCAAGGGATGAAAAGTCAAAACGGTCCAGTTACGAATTTGGATATCGTGATTGTTAATCGCTGAAAGAATTAAAACAATGCGAGTACGGAGTCAAGAAATTTTGATGTCCCGAACAACCATAGGGGTTGGTTCTGGGTATAATATGTACCTGTGTAAGGGATGCCTCGGAACAGGGGTACTTCTTAGGGGCGGTTCGTTAGCAGAGAAGCCGGTAAGTCGTGGCGCAAATACCGTCGTCGACGGGGATGGTTACGTGTTCCGACGCTCTACGCCCTGAGCAATCCTCGTTTCTCACTACCACCCCTCGCTCCTACCCTCCCCGCTCAAATCCCCACGTTGCATATGACAAATGCAATCTCACGGCAGACGCGCAAAACCAAAACGGGCGTCTAGCTCAGCCCTCTGTCTGCCTCTCTCTACCTACACGAGCGCAAACCTGCTCACGTACGACATCCTCTCAAAATTTGTCAGTTGGGCTAGCGCTACGCTATATATATATATACATATATATATTGGGCTGCTACCCCCTATAGAGAATCGGGACTCGATCGTACCTCGGGCAAATCGTACGCATTGGCCGACGTAATAAATTCTACATTTGTCCTGCGTGTGGCAGGAATTTACCATGTCGGACAGCCGTTCGATTGATTTGAAAATGCCGACGTGGAGGTTTCGGTTGAAAATAATGCTTTTAAAAAAAAAAACTAAATACGTACATACCTGACTATTAAAGGAGACAATGGGTATAAATGAAATTTGTATAAAACCGGAAGTAGCACCTGCGAATCTTACTTTCTCCCTCTACATCCGAAACTCTCTATCTTCACTTTCTTCGTAAATCTCAATATTGTCGGGTCTGACACTATGTTTATTTTATCTACTTTCGAAGATATACAGTGTGACTTGAGAAATAAAAATATCCCTGTGGCGTCTGTTCTTGCACATGAAATTTGGAGAAGCGATGTGTCTCTGCTTAGGTGAAAATAACTACCAGGGATTTCAGAGCCACACCGACCTCCCGTACAGTTAATCTAAAAGCTACGGATACACCTGCAGCCGACGACACTTACTACACGTAGCCATCGTGGAGAGAGAAGCTAGGCGCAATAATCCTGAAGAACGGAGTATAATAAAGTTGATTCGCGAGTGTCCAACTCCACGAACTGTACGTGGCTGATCCGCTGTAAATTTTCCCGTACTCTTCCGCTCGTCCTGTCTCTCTCTCTCCCCCTCTCTCCCTCTCTCTCGTACTCTCGCTCTCTCTCTCTCTCTCTCCATCCAGCAATCTCTGCACTTAATCCCTCTCCCTCCTCCACACGTCCCGAAGAGTCTCGACTCACACCAGCGGCACACCACGCGCTCGTCCATTTTCCAGGATTTCTCTTTCAGCGGCAGGATGCGAGTACCATCGTAAAGTCAGATCCTGAACCGGAGGATGCTGCGCCAATAAGAAGATGGTCAGCAAGGCGAAACTCCCTGAATCCTCGTGGACGTGACGTTCGAACTTGCATCCCTTTCCGGTACCGGTATTTCCGGCAAATAAATACCGCTACTGGATTCATGAAATATCCTCCGCCCCCTCCCGATCCTCAAAGAGTCTTAAGATCATTCAGCAGGATCTACCCTCGTACGATATGCTCATTGTTATACATGAAAGTTCTCATTGGCGGGTTATTCGAATCGACGGTCTCGGAATTATTTTGAAAATTGTCACAGTTGATAACGTGACCCAGATAAACGGCCTCGGCTTGACGTGTCAGGTATAATAAGGGAGAACGGGATCGGGCAGCCAGGTTAAACCGAGCCCTTCGCTGAATGTCTCTGACGGGTCCCAGACGAGTAGTTAATTAACACCTCCCTTGCTCTTACACCTCCAACCTTCGACCACGCTCGAGATCCTGTAGGCAGAAGCCAGTTTCTCCAGTATCCTGCAGCCCTTAGACTACAGCGACGAAACCTCAGCCACCGTGGGCCACCCTGGAACGACCTGACTACCCCGTGCCTCTCGACATTCGTAATTAAGAAGCTCTCGAGGAAGAAAAGAAGGAGCGCTCGTCCGGGAACTGCGGCGTCTCATGTATTTTTAATTTAGATAGTGCCTAGCTGCGTTCAAGATGTAATAAGACACGAATAAAAGCCCACTTACATTGCCCGACGGGGAAGGAAAAGTCTTGTTTCGTTAATTTAACCTTACCCCGGCCACTTCCGTCCGACTTTTTATACCAGATCTTTTCTTAACGATATCCTCTGTACAGGAGAATCTACGCGTATCGTCTGGATGATGATAATAATAATAACTTTGAATAATGACAATTTTTAATCGCATTTGTTTCTTGAGCTGGACCACGTGACTCGCTTGGTCGCGTACTACCTATACCTGTCGAATATCAGATACTTTTCAAATACTATATATGTACAGGATGCAAAAGGTATTCGCAAACTCGAGCTTAGATAACAGAAGTAATCCGTAAGCCTTAGTTTCATTTTTCAAATCCCAGCCTCAGGTGTTCGCAAAGCTCGCTTTTCCATCCCGTCAAGGATCCCTAACGGGTCTTAGCTACGTAGCTAGTGTCTCCTTGAAGATACCCGACGTCGGATCCTGAAGAATCGTTTTCTGTGTATACACGTACATCCAAGAAGCTTCGATTCCGAGATGAAGACTGGTGTATACTGCAAGTCGGGGGATCCGCGAAATTTGATTAGAAAACTTCAAAATCATCCAAAATGGTGTTAGCATATTTATAGAAATTTTTAAGCAATTAATAACCCATCTCTTAAGTATACGCGGTGTATCTATATTACCATCTAAGTCGTATAGCAGTGTGAAATCAATAAAGATAAACGAACCCTTTAATCCAAGAACGGGAACTCAGGGTGCATCCAGCCAGTACTCAATAGCTCCTTACCTATCCTTACGTTCCTTTATTGATTTTCGATCTAGGCGTCGAAGCGCGAGAAGCACCAGGCGATAATGCGACTAATATCGTAAACGATAATTTAATCGCGCTTCATTCAAGCAGCCATGCCTTCGTCGAAGGAGCGGATCCGACCAAGCAAAATGGTCCAGAGGCAGACTTGTTTGAGGGATGCTGATCCAATACCTGAATAGACAATAGGATGTAGCTGAGACTAACCTAACCTTAGCTATACATATATATATATATATATATATATATATATATATATAGAGTCAAGAATCTGGTTGCTTTCAATTATGCTTCTTCCACCCCAGCATCCGCTATACACATTATATGTATTTTGCGATACAAGATGCTGTTGGTTTCCCTTGATACAGTAAGAACTGTCACGATACAAGGGTAAACTGGGAAGAACTTGAGGAAATGGTGGATCGCGATAACAACAGCCCCTTCCAGCAGCGCCTACCTAGCATACATTATAATTATGCGTTAACTAGCCGTTAAGCAGAAGTTCCTTCTAACGACGTCGTAACGTCCCACTAACGACGTACTAATATAACAGTGCCAGTATATCCCTACTGTCTACCAATTAGAGAAAAGTTGCGAATCTGCTTAGACGCTACAGAAAGTCGCAGGACTTTCTCGTTCAGGTATATATATATATATATATCCACAGTGAGGATTACCCACATTGGTAGATATAGCCATAAAGATAAGAAGCATTTAGTTACAGGCACCAATCATCAAGCTAGGGGTTCATCCTCTGTCCAGGTTTTGTCAGTGGGCACTCGTCATCGCATTCCCTGACGCACTGGCCTTAAAGTGTGAGCGCCGCGTTAACGTCCGCATTGGGCTGGGACGCTAATTGATCAAATTACAGGGCAGCGGATACCGCGAACGGAATCGAAATTGCAGCCTGTTTCAGATTCGAAAGGAGGGGGTTCATGAGGTCTATACGGGAGGGGGGAGTGTAGGTGGTATTTTCGACTTGTTTAGGAAGGGGTTAGCTGGACCGAAAGGGATCCTGCTGAGAGAATCACGACGCTGGGACAGTTAGAGAGGTGATCAGGATCAGTGAGGTGGCCAGGATGATGCTGATGGCGCGAGGTCCTTGATTCCACCTCCCCTCCTCAAGGATACGTATATTCGCGACTAACCCCCACCCTCTACTTGGATATCGGGGGATGCCGTTTCACGAGCCTCGACCGGTCAAGTGTTCATTGCTGGTTCATTCGCGTAAATTCCGCTTTAATTAATGACTCCGCCAATGATTGATCGACAGTATCGCTGATTGGTGGTTGAGTCCTGTTGATTTGCGGCTGAATTTATCTCGAATTCTACCACGCTGGATAGGAGGGACTGCTGGTGGAAAGGGGTGAAACGGAGGATGGGACTGGACCGGGGTGGGAGGGTACGGAACGACGAGAGGGAGCGTAGGGGAGTGGGAGGCTGCATCCGACGCTGACGCCGACGCCCGACGTCCGTTGTGAAACCACCTCCCCCCCTTGCCGTCCCCTTGGGCTCAACAAAACGCACTGTGACTGCTACCCGTCAAGGTGTAATTTACAGTATAATTAACTATTCCATCCACTGACGTACCGCATGACCGTCGAACTACTTTTTTTTATTTATTTTTTTTTTTTATTTCACCTGGACAATTTTATTTATACATACTTTCCCGCTTTCGTGATCTTTTTGTTTCACTTGCGCCTTTCGCGCGATCGACTGATGCGAAGTTGAGGGCGAAAAATTCTCGATTAGCAGTCGAAGTATATCGGTTCGTTGTGTAATGTGTTACCTTTTTAAAGGAATATCAGGCAGTGAAATAGATTTTTCATACTACCGACAGTCACTATAGATCTTGACAGGTGTGAATCTTTAGGCCAATAAAATTACACTGCGTTATACGTAAATACATACATATATCTACCTGACCGCGATGTTAGAGAAACGATATGGATATGAGGATAAAGAGTAAGCGGGAAAAAAGAAAATGGCGCGAGTCGAGTTCGTCGAGGGTTAAATCGATTTAGGAATACGTGTACCCACGTGAACGCACCTGCAGTTTCTAGTTTTATTCGTCGGTTCGTGCGCTTTAAATTCACTGACTGCACCATTGCACTGTCTACATTGATAGAGGCCGGGCATGCTTCGGAGGTAAAAAGCTCGAGAATTGTAGGTAGGGAGTGTAAGAGAGGGACATGAGAGGAAAAAAAAATATATATAGAGAGAAAGAGAGAGAGACAGAGTTTATATGTGTGGAAATGTAAGAAAAGAAAGAGGAGCGAGAGAGAGGGAAGGAGAGACGAGTAGTCGGAGAAAGCGAGAGAATAAAATCTTGAGAAATCGAAATTGCAGGTTTTCGTTGAAACGCTGGACTGGTCGGACGTGACCAGGATCCGAAAAATGCAACGAAACCCGCTCGGGCCAAGATAAATAGGATATTCCGGGATAAATGCTTACCTACGTGCTTTCAGGGCTATTTCCGCGGCGCGGAAAGCGGACGGTCGTCCCGACGCCTTCCCATCGTAGAATTTACCTAGGAAGCCAGCGAATGTCGCGCTTCGCGAATTTCCCACTGGCTTCCGGAATTCCGCGAATTAAATGAACCGAATAATTGCACTCGGAGCGTGCTTCCCTAGCCCTGGTACCTTCCCGACTCTCCACGAGCTTCCTTCTACCCTCTCTGTCTTGACTGTATCCAGGCGTCCCGACGCCTCTGTCCCTTGCCACCCCCCTTTCCACCAACTTCTTGGGAACTCGGGACTTTTTCTTTTCGACGCTTCCCGAAAGCGACGTTTACCTCGCCACCCCTTTTACCCTTCCGCTCAGTAAAGAACCCGGACTGTACTCCATTACAGCCACGTATACCCGGTGCTCCTGTAAACACGATCACCGGTAACTCCCTGAAACTTTCGAATTCGCAGGACGTGAGACGCGTCGGATCAAAAAGGCGACAGGAGTGGTCATCATCAATGCGGAAGCCACTTGGACACTGATGGATTAGCAGTGTCAGGTGCGCAGAGACGTCACTTCCGGATGCAGGAGGCAAAGTAAGTAAGATTAAGTCACGTACCGCACGTTCGACCTAGGGAGGACGTTAGCGTAGCAGCTAAGGGACGCAGAGAGAATGAAGCTATAAGGGACGCAGAGAGTACGAAGGTGGGTGGAACAAGTGGGAACCGTAGGGGTTGCCAGTGTCAAGGGAAGTAGAGAGAACCAGAAACAGGGGTCGGTGCGAATAGATGGCAGTTTGACAGGGAAGGGTCGTGAACTTTATGTCCATCCATCGGTCGGTCGGTCCAGCCTGGCCAGCGACCATCCCTTCGTCACTCGAAACATTTGGGTAAGCTGATTGACGAAGCGTTCCCGAGGGAGACCATCTGCTGTAGCGTAAACCAAAGCAGGAAGAGAATCGCCAAGCGATTTTAGCTCTGGGTCCTTTACCATGTGGATTCCTTACGTGGACCAACTGACCTTACGTTAGGTCACGCAGGCGTACAAGGCTCGGTCAAGACCTACCTGGGGGTGAAAAGAGAGAAATCTCTTTACCACCCCGGTGCTTTCATCTCCAATTGCGATATAACACCCACCCAACACCCATTTCACGAGGCTATGGTAAGGGACGCGCCGCGACGCCCGGCGATACTCGACGCCTACGCTGAGTGGAACAGCTTCCCATCCGGCGAGACGCATTAATCAAGGAACAACTTGAAATTTTCACCTCCACCTTCTTCTCCCTTATTTCCGACCTTCTTCCCCTCTCTCGCTCCCTCTCTTCTTACTTAACCCTCTCTCCTTCCCCCTCTCTCTTTCACTGTCTCTCTCTCTCTCTCTCTCTCTCTCTCTCTGTAGCCCACATAGTACAGCAGCTATGTTCCCTACGCTCCTTCTGTAAGTCGTCGAGTTTTTGCGGCCTCCTGGGACTTGACAAAGGTCAGGCCGATATTAATCAAATAGTCTAATACCGGTGCCCTCGGCGGCCGTTGCAAAAAGTTTCCTCGTCCATCATCCGACAATTATGGTGGTTCGAAAATTCGGTAAGGACAGTTTCGTTACGGCCGGAAGAGCACGAGGCAAGGGGGATGGAGACGAGTCGAAGAAGACGAGGGAGAGTGAAGAAGCAGGGAAGAAAAAATGTATATATATATATATATAAAATTTATAAAAAAATGTGGCAGAGAAAAAAGTAGGGGAGGAAAAAGTTTCTCCAACGATCGAGATCTTAGAAGCCGATCAGTCAAAGTCCTTCGTATAGTATTTATACCTACCATCCCTTCTCCTATATCGATCCGCTACAACGTTACACTCTAATTCCAGTTACCCTGCGGAAGATCCTGGAGAACACGCAGAACGTCTTACGCACTGGAACGAACAGCCTAATGCCGGAGGACGCCTTGCTACAAGATATAAAAATTGAAGGGTGTGATTTGCCCTCTTTTATGGCGCCTCTATATTTCCACGTAAAAAGTTCCCTTAACGACCGCGAGCAGCGCTGTTACTCGTTGGGAGTTTCTGCGAGTGCGCTTCCTGTTACCAAGTACCGAAAGGACATCCGCGCAAGGGACGATGGCAGCGCTTGTCGATTTCCAATAAAATTCAGGAAGATCATAGATCAACGCTTTACCTCATATAGTACAATCTCACGTAGCTATAGTACAGTCCGAAGACGATAGGAATTAACAAGCGGCATATACGGTACGCTACTATTTTTCTATCACGCTGTACCTGGGTACCAATTACCTTGATGAAAAAACATTTTACTACCCGGTACTATGGGGTTCTAAAATTCCGCCACCATTTTTTCCACTGACAGTCATGAACGTAGTCGTAAGTTACAATGGTATGTGATCGTAAATAGACTAAAGAGAAAATTGACGTAAAAAAAGTTAACCTAGTCAAATATTCATTAATAGCACGAATTATTAGTCCCGTATTAATTCAGGGTATATTTTTGGAGTAATTAACGAGAATCGAATTCGAAAATATCACGTGTTACTAATCAAAGCAGAAAGTGATTCCAGGGCTGGAGCGAGGGTGGCACCTGCGCGAGTGGCGATTTTAATAAGTCTCCCCAGGTGTAGTCCAACACCCCTCGACTCGTGGAGGGCGCGATTGTTTAGAATCGCAGCGGAATTGAATTACCGTCGTTAGAGGGTGGACCGAACGATAACGAGGAGGATAATGCAATTTTGAATTTCTGAAGCCAATTAACGCTATCCCCCCGTGGTAGTTCCGATGAAGTCGGATTCCCGTCCGTTCCGACGTGTCAAAGGTAATTGTAGCTCAGGGTGATAGGGTAGGTGGGATGAGCTGAGGGAGGGAACACTAGGATGATATAGGTATAGGTGTTAAGGTTTGAGTTAGGTGAATACGTAAGTATCTGTATATTATATATATATATATATAGAGAGAGAGAGAATAGACACAGGGTTCACTCTGCCATGTTAACTATGAATTAAATATATGACCCGAAAATTGAATTTGTAAAATTTGAAGTACCGCGCGCCACCAATTAGCGATTCCTCGAAAATGGCTCGCCAAACGTAATTAGCAGTTAGAGTACGGATTAGGATATTAGGAGGACTCCTGGCCACAACCAGCCAAAAGACGCTATCTCAAACCGATTACATTCGTGCTGGAATCTTCCTGGCATTTACCACGGCCGGTAAGTTTAATTGAAGTTGCCAGTGTAGTAGGCATGTAGCCAGAATGAAATTGAAGATCCATTATGATAAGATTACAAGGGAGACTTATCAAATTTCAAAATTACCTACTCTTACCAGATAGCAACAATGAGCCAAGCTTAAGGAATTAGAAAGAAAAGTAAAATATTATTATCAACGTGAAGTCTCGCCATGCGAATCACTTTTCAGCCAGCGCGGCCCTGTTCTCATGTGCTCCGCGAAAAATGATCAAAAAGCGCGTCGCTAAATAATGCATAAGGTCATGAACCGGCCGAGGGCATATTTCTCCGTTTCGATCAAGATCTCACAACAAAATTTGCAATTTAGATGGGAGACGTGAAAGGGGCACCCGCCCAACGGGTGGGTACAGTGCACTAAACTCACCGCAGGGCGGTAGTTGGTACCTACTGCACAGTAGCGTTCACTACCAGTGCCAACTTAATATTATGGGTGCCATTGGTGGTAGCACTGGATATAGAAGGGTAGATACAGTAACGACGAGAGGCTATGGAAATGGCAGGAGGGTAGTTCTGGGAGTCCTTGGAGGCCGTGCTAGGACAGGACGCCAAGAGGTACGAGACAAATGTTTCGTGAGCCGGAGAGGGGACGGAAGGGGGGTTGCCAGTGGCGTCGCAATGTTAAATAATCACGTCGCCGGCACGTTTTCGCGTAACGAGGGCGTTTATCAGGGCACCCCGGCAACCGGGAACTGATTTACAAATAGGCCCCGCGAGGCGACATCCTCCTCTTCGTCCTCATCGTGTTTACCTTCCTTCGTATAATACTCGGTATCGTTCCACGCTTCTGGTTCCTTCCTTTATTCATTTCTCTATGTCTTTATTCCGTGCCCAACGCATTCCATCATTTCTTCGCATATATCTTTCCACCTCGTTAATAAAACGTCGTCCTGGGGGAGCCGCGAAGAATTCAAATTAAAATCAGCGCATGCGCACGGACTGATATCTTTTAAGCATCGAATAAAATATCTCACGTGCTGGATCGTATCAGTATTCGTACTACCTTCGCAAAATGGGACACTTGAAGTTGCATCTTGTCTCCACTGTTTGCGTGACGACTTATACGTTTGAAGTAAACCAACTTTATTAGTATTATATGTGGTGATCCGAAAATTTGAAATTTACTTTTTTTTTTTTAATATTTAGTTCCCGATGCGTGGTATTAGGACTCGGAGCGTGTATGAAGAATTTTTTTTTACAGTGCACCAAGTTCAGGTATCCATTTCGAATGGAACACACTGTATGCACGAAGCTGTTCTAGACAGTGAGTGTATCCATCAACGTGTCAGCTATTTCTTTTCCTATATACAAATGGACAACGCGCGTCGTTCGAAAACAGATAACGCTAATTCGTAGCATTTATATTCCGCGCGCATTTTCGGAGACGCCAACCGCGGGGACTCTGAATCCTCCTCGCAGAAGTACGCAGAGGGGTTAATGTAAGACACGCCGTCTGTTCCCTGGGGAAATCATTTTCATTTAAGATTGGATGACATCGCTTACGACAGCATCGAAGTAAGTTTCTCTCTCGCTCTCTTTCTCGGTCTCATCTCCCTCTCTCTCTCTCTCTCTCTCTGTCTCTCTGGTATCTGCCCTATCTCTTATCTTTCTCTTATTTTTCTCTTCTCCAGTCTGTCACTCTGCTCGCCTTCCATCAACGTTTTTCAATCATCTGTGCGTCTCGTCTGGAATAAATTATTCGAAAAATAAAAAGAACCCTGACCATAACAGCCCCCAACCGAAGCGTCATATAATTGCAATATAATGAACGAATGTAATTATTACACAATATGCATATCCTTTAATATAAAATATTTTTACGCATTATGTCTATCCCCTATATATGTAAAGTATATATATTACACACTACCTCAAGTATACACATAAAATAATTTTTACTATACTACGTCAATATATCGTTTTCACGGGGTATTCATTCTTCGGGATCACGAAGTTTCCACCGACGAAGACTTAAACTGAAGAGCTTGAAAATTTTTGTTTAAAAACCCTATGCCATTCAATAAGCACGAATCCGCTTGAAAAGATGACTCCTCAAGGGACTCCTAATTCCATTCATTCCAGACTGTATAATTCCATGTGAACCCTCCTGATATATAATTTTGAAATATATTCCAAGACCCTTTCACCTTCAAAGAAATACATATATATATATATATACCTAAGGATCATCCTCATACATAAAAATTCTCATGAAATTTCATACTGTATAGAAATGCACGTTTCAAGTAAGAAAAATGATTTGCACCCGGAGTACCTATAGCGTGTGACTTTTGACCAAGTGCACGGTAACGTACAGCTCATAAAGCTTGGTCAGTGAAAAAGCGCAGTAGGGGAAGAGTGTTAAAGGGGCCAGTAGAGAAGGCGCAGTGCATAGGAAAATGGTCGAGATAGGTGAGAACAGTAGAGAGATGGCGGAAGAGGAGGACGAGGATGAGGTCAGGATGTAAATCTATGCATAGCTTTTGTTCCCTCAGCGTGGCCCGGCGGCAGAAGTTGTCTTATTGGCCGAGCGGATAGGATAGGAGCGCCAACGGATTCTACTGGGTGTTTTTCTTCCTCCTCGCCGGAATTGTGGGCATTACGAGAAGTGGCGCGGAAATCCGTTTATGTACTCTGCTAAAGCCTGATTTATTTAGTTATTTATTTTTGCGAGAAACGCTACGTCCCAGCAGCTCTTGAGAGCCAGCAACAGGGTCTCTCTCGCTCTTACGTACAAGAGCCTCCCTTATCTCTCTCCGATCCCATCTCTCGATCTCTTTACTCTCATTACTCCCTTTACACGTAGCTAAACGTCCTCGCCCTCCCGGTGCTCATCTACAATAAAGAAAGAAGAGGTTAACTTTGTAACTCTAAGTACGACCCGAAGGTTGGTACCCGTGCAAAAGGGTACAAAATAACGTAAATAAAGCCTTCGCGTAGAACCGCCCTCCTATTGAGAGAAAGTGGGTTAACGGGGGAGGCTGGGGGGTTGGTCCCTGTCAATTTAATAGTGGTAGCGACCCTTGGAGCTCGGATGACCCATTCGTATGATAAATGAATATATGATGAATACCTCGTGCCTTCGTAGTCAAAATTATAAACTATCCCTAAGAGGGCTGGTTGTATCTTGAAATTATGCAATTTCCCTCTAGGGTAGCCGCACAATGCTCTCTCGGAGTTGCATCATCAGTATATCTCGTTCTGGACCAGAGAGCGCCAGGGTCCCCAGAACGAGCCTATATAACCAACTACCGTAACATTCAGCGTCTGGAGGATCCGCTGACGCCGGTTTTTGAAGACAAGATGACAAACCGCGCCCATAAGAATAAAGGCAGGCCACGTTGTTAGGCACGCAGTGCGTAATGAATGTGAAGTAAAAAATGCCAGGGCATTTATTTCGTAAATTGCTCGTAACTCGGCTCCGTTTTTCATAACTTGAAGTCTGATTAATGTCCCACCCACCCAACGCCCTTTACAGAATCCGCCAACCTTCCTCGTAACGTGCATCAAACCCCATCCACATCACCTCCTTTATTTCCCTACTATCCCGCGCCTAAGCCTTGCTTATACAATCTTTTATGTATCGGCTTTAACTTTAACAACGAAATCCGTATCAGGTCCGCAACCTGCCCCTTCGGTGCTTAAAGCATCGCGAGAGACTTAAAACGTCATTTTCATTAAAGTAATCGTCGCATTCAGCCGAGTTAAACATAACGACGACATCCCTTCGCCCCGTACTTAAACACCTTGCTGAAAGTACCGCCCTTAAGTTCAGGGCACTGTCGCTCATACAACGGAATATATATATATATATACAAATTTATTCAGGTGGTGCAATAGTCCTGAATAACCGTGTATACATATATTATATACCAGGGCGAACTTGAAGAAAGGTAAACTCTTGCGAACTGAAGGTTGAAATACACTGCGAGCCTTTGGGGTTTCCAGTGTGTATATATATGTGTGTATATATATATATATATAACTTCTGTATAAGAGGGAGATTTAAAGTTCCAGCATCCCCGGAACGAAACTAATCGAAGACCGGCCCGTTGGAAGTCTCATCCGAGGCTTCTATTGACTTAGCAAAGTTTAGATTGCCGTATAGGTAAGACGTGGTGGAGTCAGCAGGCAAACCGTGAGATTCCAGATACACTTGGTAAAGGAAGCTGCGAGTAAATCCTGAGACTGTATGGATTCGGATCGACGCGTTGTAGCTGAAGGCCACGAAAGGACTACGTTAATTCAATTAGAGACGCAGTCTCCAGTCTCTGTGTACAGAACACCATTACGATGCTGAATAAGACCTGAAAGATAGAAGTAGAAAAAGTCTTTGGTTGATCAGACATCATTATTTATTATTCCTTTTCTTGTATCTTGTATATAGATCGTGACGTCATTTTTCAATTCACGGTCACAAGACGACTCCAGCTACCGATACAGATAACGTTCTCGCTTTCTGGTTCCCCTTCGGGGCGCCATCCTCTCACCTAGCAGCCTTACCGGTCGCGCATTTCCGTAACCGTAACTTACGGTTGGGTCTCTCGATTTTACGCAGCCCAAAATATCGACAGGATCCGTTAAGTTATCGCCTTATCTGACAGGTCCCGTCAGAGCTGTCGCTTTGCCGAAGTTGGGCCTGTTCCACCCCCGCGACTCCCAGGCTCGTTAATTCCTGATGAAAAAAGAATTGGCCGCCTGGCTTCCAGATGCACGAGCGAAGGGTGGACCAGCTGAAGGTAAAGTAGGTTAGTTTTCGGATTTTTCCTTATCAGTGTCCAGTTAAGAAATATACGCTACAACATGTACACCTTATATCTACCTCTTGTCTGGTCACTGAAATGCATCGATGCATCGGTGCAATGCACTGCGTATCTAATACTCCGTCTCGTTAGAAGCCTCTTACCTTTTTTTACCGGTAAAAAGACACCAAGGACCCTTTCAAGATGGCAACTCCATTCAGTCACCGCAGGACAGTCGATCCTTTCATTCTTCGGGCTGTACCAACCAGAACGACCCAGGAATATAAATAACTAGAAAAATAGTGAGTGAACCCGATGCGAAAAGATAACGACCTACCCTATCCAGCCATGCACTACGTACTGTAAGGAATTCTGTCTCCACTTCTCTATTTCGCTTCCCACCGTTCGACATTTTTCTTTTCATTCCATGCTATTATTAGATCTAACGAATATACAGTAAAATGATTGTACGCTCCTCCACTTGACGGGAAAAAGAGAACTGAATTAAATTTATTTAATAGCTGAAAAAAAAGAATCGGCTGTAACCAACCCACGTGGTCATTTTAGGATGCGTCCTAAAATGAAGGGAAGTCACGAGGGCTAATTCTTAAAGGATATAATTGACAAATTTACTATACGAGTCTAGACTGAATTTATACTTCAGGATGCACCGATAAAAAATTAATGGTCAGTGTTGCCAATCGTTACTAGATACTATGATTTATATACATATATATATATCTCTCTATTGCATATCCTAGTAATAATAGGAGTAATGACGATGATAATATTCTACCTGAAACTCAAGTGTTACTTTCGTATTCTCGTTACGATACGAGTGGGAGCATTTAAGCCACAATAAATGTCGTTATACGACACAGCAGCTGTCGTAATGGCTGGTCCGGTATAGGGAATTAAGTACCGTACACACCTGTCGTTACGAGTGGATATTAACCACATAAGTTTCATACTCCTCTGAGCGAGATTGCAAACGCTTCAGAATGGATACGTTCTACGCGAGAGCAGTAGCCATTTGAGAGTCTCCATGAAATGAAGACAGTACAATTTCAATGAGATAGAGAGAGCAAGAGAGAGAGAGAGAGAGAGAGAGAGAGAGAGAGAGATGCGGCAAGGGGAAACGAAGAGAAAGAGAGGAATATAGATTCGTGTTATGACCGCAAGAGGGAGAATGGCACAGAGTAAGGGGCTGAAAGTAGACGGGGTTAAATTGGTATTGGGGATTTCCGATTATGGCAGATCACGATTTCCCACGATAATAAATAACTATCGATCGGCGATCGTTAAATTATATGAGGTAATTATTAATGCCCTTACAATGGCCCAGTGTTCGCAATCACGTTCGAATTTCATTGTTTGCCAAGCACAATCGTACCGCGTGCATTAATTTATGCCTCTGCGACATATACACATGATTAGCATTATTAATGCACGGTGGCCGCGGCGTTACGGGTTACATACGCTTTTCTACTTTGTAAAGGGCGGCAATTTCAATTTGCATTTATCTGCGTTCGGTAGGGGGATTCAGTTTGATATTCCAGAACCCTGTTGTAGTAACGAACGTAGGTCATATTAATGGCGATTCGTATGAAATTAGACGAACGAAGAAGCTTTTTTTTTTTTTATAAATGTAGAATCTTTTTATCGATAAGTTAAATCATCAGCAGTGAGATTCGCTTGAAATTTTTATTTATGCGCTATCTATGCCGGTAAAGTCATTTTTCCTGAGTATATTCGAAAATAGCAACTCTTACATCTGGTCGGTAAAACAAAAATAATGGACGCCATTATTAGGGTAGAGATATTTTTTATCTCAGTAATTTCAATAATTTCGTTAATTACCATTAGGAATATTAGCACGAACTTACGCCTCTACCTATATACATAATGGATGAACAAGGGCGATGCTGCTGCCATCCCCTTTGCCGAATTAATTATGAGGAAAGTCAGGGGTCTTTTCTACTGTTTTCTACAATGACCCCCTATTTCGTATTTTCCATAGGTATACCACTTAATTGCACATTCCTTAAAATTATATTAACATCTTCCCTTATCAATCTGCAAATATGATAAGGGCGTATAGCGAAAATATAATCAGCAGGAAAATAATTGATAACATTCCTTTCTCAATTATTTCATATATCATCCCCCATTAGTCATCCCCCTTATGCGTATTATTTATCATTCTCCAAGCCACGACGATCGGTATGGGCAAAAATAATTAACCCTTTCTTGTATTGTCTGAACGCAACCATCACGAGGGTCTCTCGTCGACGAAGGGCGATTTCGTTGCCTGTTGGGGTAACAACTCTCGTTTTTAACCCTTTATGCAAGTGGGCCGAGATTAAAGGGCGGCGTTGCCGCTCAATTTCCCAAAGTATCTCGACAGTCACAGGAGGAGCCACTTCCGGTTAGACTGACGTTTCAAATCCCTATCACTTCTTCCCGTTACTTTAGGCTTATTGCGCTACCCCTAGCGGGTACCCTCTGCTACGATCACTGCCACCCCTCACTGAATATACGGCCACTGCTCTCGTACTGGCCTTAGCGTGTGAACGAATGCCGCCATAAGAACCAGCCCCAAGGACCGTCGACGATTTGATTGGTCTCGCGTGGCGGCGTGCATATTAAGTCGCCGATATTTGAATATCAAAAGTAGCGCGACCTGCCAATTTCCATGAGAGTCAAGGCCGACTATAGGGAAGGGAGGACGCTTCGTCCTGGCGATCTTCTTCTACGAGGCTTCATGGGGCGCCACGGTCGACCGAGGGTTGTTTGCGGTTCTCCAAGGGCCAATTTTCTCCTGGAAATTCCGAGCGACGAGTCACCCCTTAATCATCGTTCACAATCGGCGAAAATTAACCAACCAGAAATTGCATATCCGTTTGCGACATCGGACTGCGTCTGTTATATCAAATGTACCATGGATATACATATTTTTATAAAATCGAAAAAACTGAAAATTTAAAAGCGAAGCTATGCCATCATTATGGCGCATATCCATGATAAACAAAAAGTCTCAATTCTCTTTGCATTTTGTCCAACAACAAAATTTAGACTGGTTATCTTATCACTTCCGCCAAAACCCACGGGTTAGGTTCCACAGCCACCATTGACATCAAGGCTCCTTTATATTTTCGATGAATCCTTTTTCAATCTCGATATTGATCCTTATCCGCAGTCTCTTTGTATCTCATCGGATGCCTTTGAGTATTCATCTACCTAAAAAAAGTTTTTTTTTCTTTTACATTATTTACATAGCTATATTTATATGCATACTCGGTATATAAAAATATATACGATTTTCCATAGCCTAACACATAGTACCAACCCCATACGTCAGCTACTATATCCGGTTGCTAGTAACTGGAATATTTTTCCAAAGAACTAAAACTCCAAGCAATGTCCCTGTATAGTTGGCAACAATGTCAGTGTTGTTATTCGAATCGATAAATAATCCAGTAAGAGCCCGAAGTACGCGACTGCTTAACGTATCTTTGCCATATTTCAGAGGCGCGCGACGCGTTCGAACTTTATTCGGGTTTACCGAGAGCGGAAGGACTAAGAAGCGGGAAGTAGGACTGAAGAGGGAAACGGTGAAGCTAGGTAGAACAGCCTGTTTAAGGCTGGCTGTACGAAGGAGAGTCATTCCGTTATCGCCCTACGCGGAAAACTATTTATCAACTTCCAGTTCCGCCTTCTATTTACCCCGAGCGAAAAGTTTGTCCATTTTTTTTTCTGTGACCACGAAGCCTTCTGACGAGGGTCTGACGTATATTAATAAAACAGTCAAATCGCACCGGGCTAAGTTATCGGTACAGGTTATACCTAGTGAACGTTGCCGGCACCTTAAAGGTGGGCATCGATGTCGAGTACATGCGGTATAAGGATAATGTCCAGCAGAAACATAGGCAGCTATGTACATAAATAAAAATCGCAGACTGGAAACAACCGTAGACGCGTCGCTCTTCGCTACAACCCGGTACGGTTGACGAGGTAAAAAATGTCCAATAACCTGAGCAAATTACATAAATATCGGAAACGAAATGTAAATAACTTAACCGTGAACGAGCAATTTGCCATAAATTTATGATAATTATGAGCAAGGAAAAGATCAACAACCAACAGAAAGTGTAGAATTATTTTACGATGTTTTTACTGGCTGACATGACTCGGGACGTATCTACTTGCTAACGGGACGAATCAACTATATGAAAGTTTTACCAACTGATGAGAAATATATTTCTGTATAATGTGTCTGTGTATACTTGGGTCGATTTTTGTTGGGTGATAAATTTAGTATTCGCGAAATACGAGACGAGCGTGTTGAATAAGATGGCGCAGCGATAGATAATACCCAGAGAGCCAGAAGGTTGCTCTAGTGAACTGACACAATGAGAGTTGCCTAAAAGCTTTTCTTTGAGGAGAAAGGATCAGATTCATTAGACACTCTCAATGACGGTCGAGGGCAACGTGGATCCGGGGAAGAATGAAGGAGGGTGAAGAGGTGCGACAGGGGGCGCGGGGGGTGGGGGGGGGGGCGTGTGATGCTCGAAAGGTGGGATTCCAGGAGAATTTTGGTATCATAAAGGAGTTTCGTGTTTCTGCGTAGCCTTTTGTTCTACCCTCGAGCTTTTGCGTGTCTTAGGCATCCCCTTCTTCGTCACCCTGACTTGCCGAAAGAAAGTCTCATTGTTTTATTGTGCCGAGTGCCAATAAGCCGTAGGGATCTTCGTTTCTTATTGGACTCCGACGATATACCTATCTATACCCACTTACACCCACCTACCCCACTGGCAGCTCTAATAACGATAACAGCCTTACTGTATCTATAGGGGAGAGGAAGGTGACAATATAGGCCGTAGAAAAGGGGGAATACCCCAAAGTATGACAGGACCCAAATTTCACAGTCAGATAGATAGTCCTGGAAAAATATTCAATTTCACTAGAGATCATCCTTATACCTGAATTTCGGCGTCTAGTCTCTAGCAGTTGAGCGGCAAGATAGGAGCGGAGAAACGTGGCGCAAAGGGGCCCCGCCGAAAGCCTCCAGAATTCATTCAACTAATGCGAGGGGACTGACAGCTCACTTAGTCTTTGTCCATGAGCCGCGCTGATATCCATCCATCCAAGTATGCCTACTCTTTGAGGGTAGTTAATCTGAGGTATTTTTAGATCGGGATTCTCGTCCTTATAAAGAGGAGAGAAACAAAAAGAATGAATGTAGAACCTTTCTGGAGATCCGATCGGGAGTAATCATTCTCTACTGTACCGACGGTGGATAAAAATAATAGCTAAAAAATTTTACATCGAAATTCACATAAATAATTTTCGCTTGCATTTTTTGCGCGTTTATGATAAAACATGAGAGAGAAAAATCATACGTCACTACGTACGTGCTACGGACATTCGTATGAAATAAATTTTTAAACAGCACCGTTAACTTATCTGTGGCGCAATAAGGGACGTGCCGGACGATATGAGAAAAGTTTAAATACCTGGGACAGCGGTGTTTAATGCAAAAGCGCGCTTACGAAGTAAGTTTTTTTTACTGCGCCTCACCCGGGATTTACGATTTTCTAAGCAAGTACTTATAGCGCGTAACCAGCCCGATAGACTGTGGAAAGGAAGAAAAGAAAAATTCAAATTTTTCGCAGCGTCTCGAAGGATAAGAAGCCAAGAAATTCTCGTGGCGAATACACTCGGACCCAGTGCTCATAGAATTACGATTATATTTCAAGTACCTGAAATCTTCTCTGGGCAGTAACCGAGTACCTGGATACAGCGGTCAATTCCCGCGTCAAGTGACGCAATTACCAGGAACGAGACTTCGTTGGACTCGGAATTTCATGTGGTTTCCGTTAAGGCCGTCTAGGTGAGTCGACTCGGCCATGACTCCCGTTCATAATTGGCCCTCAGCGAGAGTAGCTGGCAGCTTCATTACGCAAATTGACCAGCTCGTAAGTGGCGCGACGGCTCAAATCGAAAACCGCCACTTATACACCGCCGTTAAATCCGAGAGACCTTAATTCACTTAGGTAAACCAGAAATTCAGTGAAACAGCACAGTTGACTTTGGCGTCTTGAAATTTCATTAGGTATATTTACAGAGGAAAAAGTGACGTACCTGATGCATATTTGCCCAATGACAGATAGAGAGAGAATTCGAAATCGAGATACAGGTGGGTGAGAGCTCAATAGGAAAGCAACTGGAGCAAGGACGAGGACTCCGAGGAAAGACACAGAAAGAAGGTCCTTTGAAATTTCTCGAAATTTCGTCCACAGACCCTTTACGAACTACCTCGTGAATGTCTCAAACTCCTATAGAAAATATTTCAAGCTTTTTATGGGGCAGGTTAATTCGAATTGTAATCTGCTTAGTTCCTCGTTAGAAAATCTTTTTCTCCCTTTTTCTAACCCTGATTTCTACGAGATTCCGTCACTCCCTCTCCCAGCCTCTCCTCTGTCTCTCTATCGCTCTCCCTGATGTGTCACTGGACTACCCTAATCTTTCTCTCTCGTTAGAACTTTTCTTTCGCCAACTTTTCCTTTTCGATTTTGGACCCTCCCCTTCCCCTCTACTCCCACACAGCGAACTCCGAAAACTGCGTGTGGGAAACTAACATAAAATTCTACAACCGTATTGAAACTTTTGGATAACTAGGAGTTAGGGTGGCGATGAAGGTGATGAGATAGGAATACGAGTGAACGGAAAGGAGATGGTTCGGACGAAGATGAAGAAGAAGAGGAAAAGAAGATTCGTATAGATCGACTCATTCGTTGTGGGTTTTCATCCACAGCATCTTCCGGCATACCTATTTCCAGTCCTCTCAGGCGCTCGGGACGTCCCGTCGAGGCGTCGACATTCTCTCTCTGTCTACTTTTCTCTCTCTCTCTCTCTCTCTCTCTCTCTCTCTCTCTCTCTCTCTCTCGCTTTCTCTCTCTCTCTCTCCAACAACACCATCCATGCCGGCTAATTTCGTATTCATGCTATCATACTTTTTACAAGATCACAGCTTAGACCTCGAGATATTGTGCAATTTTCTACTCTCCTCGAGCCGTTACCAGGATCATTTTCATTCGCCGGGTAACACAGCCACATAGAACGCAAGACGGAATAAGCCAGTAATCGAAAGAGACCAGCGAATGAGCCCCGACTAAGGGAAACGTTCGTAGCGTAATTCCCAAAAGAAATGCAGCTATTTAAGTGCATCCAGAGAGTCCTCTTCAGTATTTTCGACGAGTGGAGTACAGCTATACATGTACGGCACACCGTCTATAGGGTCTGGTATACATATAGGTGCCTCCTCCGCAAGCGATTCGATACCACCCTTTGAGCTTCGGAGCAGAGTAGAAGGGTGGTTAGTGAACGGCAACGGGAGCCATCCCCCTTGGTTCAACGTAGGGTCATTATCCTGGGGATTACAAATTTGTGGACCTGCAGAGATAGCTCGTTTGCCAGCAAACGGTAGCCGCGTCTATACATATATATATATATATATGTATACATATAGTTGCTATACATATATATACGTATAGCTACTTCGAATCTCTTGTATGAAGAGGAGAAACCAAGAGAAGAGATGTTGGCAGTTGGTACCTACCAGTAGACATCGACTGTTTGGTCCTAGTACGTACGTAGCGCGCAGGGAGAGATCACCATGTGCAGGATGATGCAAATGTGAGTATTGTGCGCTTATCAATGGATTCTCGGTTATATTGTTCTCGGATGAGTGACGTTGCATTGTGCATCGTACGAGATGCGAGGGTGCCGTTTTGATTGGAAATGCACGCGTACCGCGGTCTCCGAGTCCTTCGCGGATTCGACGTAAAGCGTAGAGGGTGGAATTAAAATGCCGCAAGAGACGCTAAAGGAGGATCCACAGTCTCAAAGGCCCCATGGGAGAGGCGTGAGATTAAAGAGGAAAAAAAAAAATCAAAATCTGCGCCACAAGATGCTGGGGATATAAGGGAGATGAAAATTGACCGTGAATCGATTATAGGAGGCAGAATCATCCCTGAACTGCCCTCGCTGCTACTACCCCGTGCTTCTTGATGTCTCTCTGGAGCTCGAACAGGCACTAGGTATTTAGGTAACGTACCAGCTCAGCGTCTCCTCAGGAAGTTGAGCGGCCCTTGCGATGAGTGCGTTTGCCCGGTACCTTGAAACCAACAGGGGTAGTAACAGCTACCAGCCCTAAAGCGTTGTCGTGATATTAGGTTGCCTGAAATGTTACACACTCCTTCCAGGGAGGGTGGAGGGGTGGATGAGCGAAGGGAAACGGGGAAAAAGCGTGGTGGAAGGGAGGAAGAAGCGAAGGGGAGGTACTTTGACGCCCTTGGCCCTCGGGCTACGCAACTTGTAACAACCTCTCTCTTAAACTCCCACTCTGGTGGTGCCCGAAGGGCTCTTACGGTCTCGCGAGGTGACGCGAAACCCTCGACCAAACTGTTGTTTGTCATCGTCAATGTCAGGTGGGTTCTTTTGTGCTGCTCTGCGGCGTTACTACAAAACTAATTAAAACTCCCCTCGATCCTTAAATGGTGAGAATAATTTCAGTAAAAGGTCAATCGTAACGATAGCTATATACGAACCAGTTATCAGTTTGAATTCAAAGCCGGATATTATACCTCTCGCGAGATCTCCATCGCCGCTCCATGAAAGACTCCAAATATGAATCACGGAATCTTCCGAACGAGTTTTCCACCCCGAAAAACTAGCTCTATCCAAATTCCTCGGGGTGTCTTAGAATGCGCTGAGAATTCGATTTACCAAGCAAATCGAATCGCGCACGCTGGATTGGATCTTCTCAAAAACTACCTCTTGGTCGAGATGGCTATTCTCCCGTCAGATATGCTGACGGAGGTGGAAGGGCGCACAGCTTAGGAAGGGGCTAGTCCTAGTGCACATAATGAAACTATATAATGAACGCCAGCTCCTCGTAAGATTATTGATCAGTGCCAGATGGAGAATTCCGAATTCAGCTCAGACAGCCAGCAGCGCGGCTTGGTATTCACGAGGCGTCACGACCGGATGAGACCATGGCTGACAAATGCGATGTGTGCGTCGCACATATATCGAAAGGAATCCGCGAGCCGGTTGGATAATCGTTTGTCCCCACGATCCCTTACGAGCGGAGCCTCACTTTGTATGCCTCAAAGATCTAGCACTTCTAGCTGGTCTAGGCATAGTGCAGAGTCCTACTTGTAGGCTATGTACTTATGACTAATCGTGTTATGCAATTATCATACCGGTACGACCTTTTGAACGCGCCTTATTTTTTGAGTACGAGTGAGAGTCTGGGATGGACCTGAAATCGATCTGGAATAGACTCGGAGAACTTGGCTGTCTAAAGGACGTGTCACTCTCGCACTGACCCCACATGACGCAGGTCGCTCCCATAAATATATCAAGTCGCCTTAAGACTGTCACTCGGAAGCTTTTAAAAGTGGTCCAGCTTCCGCGACTCGTCCGACCCTCTCTACGTCCCGTTACGCAAAATGAAGCTTCTCAGGACTCGCTCTTCGAAGAGGTACCCTTAAAATGGGCACCCTTAGAGAAGGTTCTTCGCCTGACAAATCTAAAAGCGCTTTTGTAAGAGTTGTGGGGACGGATGGAGCTTTTGCCGGGTGGTAAGAGTGGTGAATCTTGGAGAAGATGGGACGGAACCTTCGCACGATGAATAATTTTATGTAAAAGGAGTGCGGATGAGATGCTAATTTTTTATGTCCTTATCAACTCCGTTCTTAATCAGAAGCGAGGGGTTCTTATATGCCGTGGGTATGGAATTCCCCTTTTGCTAGGATTAAAGGTAGAGCATCGATGACGTGAGGTTCGATGGACTATTTTATAGGGGTTGAAAATGTTCTGCTCGAGGATTTCATTGTCTGGGACACGTGTGACACTTCAGTAGGGGGTTGTAAATGTTCTACTAGAGTAAAGACGACTCGACAATGAGGATCACGAGGAAATGGAAGAGGGTAGCAAGTGCGCAGCGGAGGAATGTCAAAATGAGAAAAAAAGGAAAAGGGTTGACGAGTCAGAGGAAGCATACCGTTAGGGGTGGAGGACCAAATGGGGATGAGACGCAGGGTGGTTTGGTTCATCCCTACTTTTCATTCTTCCCTTGTTGTTCCATTCCCCGGAAGATCAGCGGTGGGCTTATTGCCTCATGAATATGTATAGAGGAGGTCGCTGCCAGTAGCGTAACAAGTGTAAGGTGCCGGTTAGGATAGGTATGGAACACAGGGGTGCCATTATGACATCAGAAAGGGATGATAATTTTTTTCCTTTTCTTTTCTTCATTTAAAAATTTCACGTAAGAAGCATTATTGTCGATTTTCCGCAATGCTGATTCGTCATATAGCATTTGCTACTTTGCAGGGTTAATGTTATCAGCGACATGGCAGATATTATGTAAACGATGATCAATTAGTAAAACAAGCTGAGTGGTTTAAAAAAGGTTTTTCTGATTTAAAGAGATACGCATGGTTCGAGAGAGTGATATGTGAATTAGCGAACAGGCTGGTCAATTTTGACGTACGCTATTTTCTATTTTTAAAAAAGGTAGTTTATTTTGAAAAAAAAAAAAACTCTCGCAAACGCGCCTTAATAATTTTGTCTCTCACTATAGCAAGACCTGGCCCTGACTGAAGAGTCTATAGCATTAAAACGAGGCACGAATCGAAGGAATAATCTTTTTCAAGATTTCCTTGCTGCAACCGTAATTGAATCCTCGACGACATTTTTCTCGTCTTCTAAAAAATTACGTGGAACGACGTCGCCGTCGTCGACGTGTAATCCAGCTGATTCTCGCAGCGTTCGAGGATGAAATCATGAACGCCCGCGGCTATCATTAAGTGTCGCAAGATTTTTATCGGAAACTCACATTCTGATAAAAGTTTTGATCTTTTTATTTCCCGTTGAAAGCTCTTTCACTCGGTCCACTCCATTCATGAGCAAAAGTCTCTTACACGGGAATCACCTGTCACATACGTTCATATATCCGAGCTCCACAATTGTGTTGCACATTTAGGAGACAACCCACTGACTTCCGGTTAGAAAATTGGTTGTCGCGAGACAGTCCTTGCCGGCGTCGATTAAATGCTAGGTTAAAGGGTTAAAAATATTAAAGAAAAATTTTTCAGGATTTCACCGTTTTTTTGTTTTCTAGGTTTAACGCCCATCCAACCAGCCCCTCGGCAGGCTACATTTTCAAAATTAGACACTCATAATTTTATATATGTATATGCTTGTGTCCCGGTCGAGGAATTCTTAAGAACCTTATACCCAGTTACCCAGGTACCTAAACCACCCCTAGCTGTCTACCTATACCTACCCCACTAGGTTGACCAGGAACGTCGGCGCTTAAAGCGAATGCGGAGACCCAGACCACGAGGCTCCTTAGAAATCTCGGTAATATCGCTGGGAAGAACTCTTGTTCCTGAGAACAAAGAATCTTGAGGGACAGATAGACGTGCACGGTCCTCTGCGTAAAACAAGCAGCTTTTTGGTAGGATCCGTAAGAGAGCGACATGAAAGAGAAATAAAGAGAGAGAGCGAAAAGTAAATCACGAAGAGACAAGTTTCTGGAAGAGGTCGAGGAAACAAAGAAAAAAAAAAATTCTTGAAAAGATGGAACGAAAAAAGAAATATTGAAAAGCAGAGCCAACACTGGAAGCTGCCTATCTTAAAAGACGAAAGACAATTCATTGAAGGGAACTTTTTCTACGTCCTAGGTCAAGTCCGACGAATGAACCTGATCCTGTAGGAGATCCGTAATTTTGGAGATGGTCCTGGCGAAATCAAATCTCGTGCCGGGATCGCGCATGGACGTTGATCACCGAGCGGACGGTCAAGGGTGAAAATTCGGGTACTCTCGACAAAAAATGGCCGACTTCAGACCGATGCGGCTAATCATGGACTCCAGCAGTGAACCGTGAGAAATGACCGGATCCGTTTGGGGCATCTGCTCTCACCCAGGACGTAACGCGTCTGCTTTTCTTGTCGATCTCCCACAGCGAGAACTGCCTCCTCGCACGTCACGCGAGAGAAAAATGTTCTCCTAGACCTACTGATCGTGTCCAGTAAGCTAAGATCGATACCGAACAGTGCGACATGTTTTTCTACCTTTCCTAACCCACAGGGAATATCGATTGGAGCCTACATGCTAAAAATGGTCCAAGCTAACGTGCCGCGAATTCAAAAATATTTTTCATTATCACTAACGATACTCTGCGTGTGTCTGAAATTCAGATAACTCAATGTCAGATGTAGATCACCTTATTCATAAACGTGAATTCCGATACACCTCGTGATTTGAATGTAGCCGCGAACGTGGCGGGAAATTTAAAAGATCCATTCGAGACCCCGCCAGAAGTAAAAGCAGGATATTATGCTTGACTTTATGAATAAATAAGTATAAGTCTATATGACTTTACTCGATGAAAATTTCAAGTGATTTTTTTTTCTTCCTAAATCTTAAACGACTCCAATTTTCTTAATATAAAAAAAAAAAAAACGAAAGTACATTCCCTGTACGCAATTACGGAGATAGCTTTGCTTTCAAAGGGGCTAAAGATTCGATCCTACTTTACCGACGGAGGTAAAGGATATTGGCAAAGAGGGGTGTGGAAGTTGTGGTCGTTATTGCTGAAAAATAAATATGAGACAATGCGAGCGACAGGATGAAGTGACTATGGAAAGAGAATTTTCCCATAGCGAGAAAACTTTTAGAAAATCCTCAGAGCTTCTGTTCCCTGTCTAGGGTGAGAAATCTACGAGTCGTAATCGACGTGAGAAAGGCAGGATTAAATGACGCGTAAGAGGCGTCCCTTTAAAATGTCAGTAAGTCCTCTTTCGCATAAATAAAATTGCGTGCTCGTTGCAATAGGACGAAGGAGATCGCGAGAGCGAGGAAAACTATCGGGAAGCTCCTGGGTATATTCGTAGGAGTTGAAAACTTGTACCAATAAACCTGAAAGTTAACCACTCGAATTACGTGAAAAGGAAGGCGAATCAAATCTCCTGTAAAAGTCTTATAAGTTGAGAAACGACGTCACTGTTGGGCGATACCGATTCCTCGGAGATATTCAATATGGATACCGACGCTCCTTGTACGTACACTTACGTATCTTTTAAAGCATAGAATCCAGTAGCACGAATACTCGATAAATGTAAAAATAATAAAATTCTATAAGAATAGCCTTATCGTCACAGACTTCGCACAGGCAATATGACGTCTCGACTATAGATATCTACACGCTACGGCATACAGCGCGCATAGCACACAGAGAGAATCTCCTTCGAATTTCTATCCTGTTTCCGGTGCATCTCGTGTCGCGACTGTATCCTGGCATCCGTTTTATCAAGCAGTAACTGTATCCTGGCTTATCGTTCTGGATGCATAACAAGAATCCTAAAGCGAGAAACCCCGAAGCATCAAGCCTGTCGCTCACTCATTTGCTATACCGGATCACGTGGATTCACATGGAAAGCTTCCGACCGGCAGTGAGTAACGGACGCCGTGACAGCGTCACGCGCCAAGTCAACTTGTACGAAGTACAAATTGAAATTTCGAACGCTGGTAAATACGCTTTTTCGTATCGCAGCGTGCATTTATATTTGTGCTAAATAAACAAAAAGCCATTACGCATATTGTCACGAGGGAAATATTATTTGTAAATAGTGCTACATAAATATTATATATAATCGGAACGATATAAATATTATACATGCATAGTAACGGTTTATGGCAGATACAAAAATATTTTTAATCTGCCTGACAGTTATGAACTCGTATGGAAACTTCCATTTGACGTCACGTAACGGTATCTCTGTTACGTGGGACCTGTGTAGGGATTCTTCGCTAGGGGCAGATTTCCGAAAATCGCAATGCCACGTCTAAGCGTCTCGGGTCACAAGTCAATAAGGGTTGTGGTTGAGACGGAAGGAAGGGGAGGTAAAGGGGGAGGGCCGATAGCGGCTAAACCCAAGGAGCTATGCGGGAATATGAGGATTGCCGCAGGTCACGTCAAGCTTCATTTAAAATAAATAAAAGCGAAAACGCACCGAGGGTAGAAAACTGGGATGAAGCTAGTGGGTAAACGGATCAAAGTTAAGCCGATGGATCCTTATATCCCATGTTTGCGATGGCGGCCAGGAACGTGATTACAGCAGATTTATGACTTCTATGGTTATATCCGTGGTTATGAAAAGTGTACAGAACTATATGACGTAAAAGAATATACAGAAGAAATTTTTTTTAGAAATTCCTAAAATATATATATATATATATATACAAATGAGAAGGGTTGTTGTCGATAAATAAATCATCCCTTAAATTGTAGAATTTTATGTCTGGCACTTGCTCGTGATACGAGAAATGGTTGCCTGGAAGAAAAAAAATTATGGCGACGCAGACGACGTAGCACGAGGTCGTCGTCGATCTTACGCGGGTCGGTAAATTAGAAATCTACGGTACCGTCGGATTTACGAAATTCCGGCAATGCGTACCGAGCGTCTCATATACAAGGTGTACACGAAATATCGTGAAAGTCGTATAAAAATGATCACGTGATACCCGTTGGGGTAGGTCAGGTCGTTACCAACTTTACTAACGTTTGCCAACGTAAGAAGAAGGGCTGATCCTTCCCCTATCTCTCGATACCCAATAAAATATTTGATTCGAACTTGAATTTTCAGGGTTCGAATTCGATTGTATTGTTTACGCGAGCGCCCGTAGGGAGCGACGGCTTAAACAGATTTGCTATAAATTTGCGGGTACGTCGTTGTGGCAATATGGAAGAAAACGACGTTCTCCAAACAGTCGACCGATTTTATTAAAGGTCGCTACTGGAGGTTGAGCATAAATTTAAAAAAAAAAACTTTACTTCAGTTTTTCATAAAAATAACGAAAATCAATTAAAAGGATCCTGAAGTTGTTACCGCGACCCCGAGTGACACTCTTGACCAACTCGATCTAGAAACACTCGATCTATTCCTGAATTTATCATCCCGAAGATGAGCTCAGCTTTCTCAATTTACGATTATCAATTTCCCTCGTATCCAGAATGTTCTCGCTCTCGCTTTATTCCTGACAGCCTTACAAAGCTTCGCGCTTTTAATATTCAGGACGTGGTCGCCTGTACGTAACCATTGTTATTCCAGAGATCGAACGAAGAGGAGACCCGACAGAGGAGAAACGGTATGCTTAAAAATTCAAGGATACCAACGGAATAACTTGCGAAGAACCATCCCCTTGCCCAAAGCAAACCGTCCCAGCATCCTCACCACTTCGCAACCCTGACCGTCCTCTGTCCTCGGTCTGCTCCTCTCCCTCCCCCACCCCGCCGCCATTCACCCATAGACAAACCCATCCAAAGAAATATTTATAGACAATCGCCGCTGAGAAAAATCGATAGACCCCACCGAGCACGGAACATTCGAACAAAACGAATCAACGAACTACCGGGATGATTTCTTGGTAAATGCAAGTTCATCGATCACGGGAAGTGACGTCGACAGCGGCTAATCGGTCTAACATCCCCGGAACAATAAATGTAATATACTGACTGGTTCTTACCTATACATACCGGAACTCCATCTACTTTACTACACTCTCGTGCCCTCCTTTTCCGCTCTCTTGTCCCACGAGAATCTCCTCCGTATTTATATATTTCCCAGCCGTGTTTCCAAAGAGATTTGTGACAGCAGGATCCACCGAAAATATCAGCCTCGTCGACGAATTCACGTTGAAAAAGTTATCTTTGACAATACATACGAAATCCAATTCACGAAACTGTCAATAATAATCGCGGGATCGATCTGTTCTGCTTATCTTATCTTTTCTCGTATATTTACCAAAAATATCGAGACAAAAAAAACAACAATATTATAAAACGCTTTGGCAAACCTTTCGTGCTGTGTTAAATAACGGCGGAAACACTGCAGACCAATCAGACTGAAGTTCCTACGGAAAGAGCCAACGGCCGTTCCCTCTATCGACATCCTCGATTAACTATTTAAAACGCACTGCGTAGTAACGTGTTGCGTAATGAAATCAGCAATGCGCTCGTTACGTGGAAAAGAGCAGAGTGAAAAGAGAGTCCAGGCGAGAATGGAAAGTGTCGGCGGAGGTATCGATCGTTGGCGAGGAAAAGTAGCTCTTGTTACTGGCGCAGCATCTGGAATTGGTGCAGCAATTACAAAAGCTCTGCTGGGACACGGTTTAACGGTAGTTGCGGTAGATGTGGACAGTGAAGGACTGAATCGTATGAGAGAGCAATTACGAACTGACGATCTACATCCGATCGAGTGCGACCTGTGCAAGGAAGAAGATCTGAATAAAGTATTCGAATACCTAAAGTGTAATCTAGGCGGAGTGAACGTGCTGGTGAATAACGCCGGAGTAACGGATTACAGAAAAATAATTGGTAAGCCGAATCGAGGCTTAAGAAAAGAAAAAAAAAAATAAGTAAATAAATAAATTTTCATTTATCACCGCAGCGAGGGACGGGTACGACTGGTGAAAAAAAAAGTGTATATATAATGGTCCACTAAGAAATCTTTACGGATGCTGTGAGGGGGAGGGGAGGGGGGGGGGGCAGCAGAGGCGAGAAAATTGATGAATTAACGCGAGAGAACGAGACTCGTGCGTCGCGACGTCAACCTGCTTTTGTATTTCTGATGTTTCTTTGGGCGGCTTTTAAAAATTCCATAAATTATTCTTTCAGAGAGCGACAGGGCGGTGTTCGCAAAGCTGCTAAATATTAATGTCCTCGCGGTAGCCACGTGCGTCAGCATGGCTGTACGTATGATGCGAGAGAGCAATGCAGAAGGTCACGTTTTCAATATCAACAGGTATCTAAGCAAACCTTAATACCTAAACCTAACCTAACCTAATCGCTATTAACTATTTAGTAAATCTAACCCTTATTTCGGGTGGCTTCTCGACGATACGTTTATATAAGCCCGTCTTGTTAATCGGTGTTAATTAACGCGGTCACGAGGCTAAACGCTGGGTCGCAGCTGCGTAGCCAATTCCACCCTCTATTAACGACCTTCTTCTCTCCTTCGTAACACTATATATGTATATATGTTCTTTATTCACTGGACCAATATATATAGATATATATATATATATATTTCTTTCTCTTCTTTTTATTTCTCTCTCGCGTGAGTAAACTCCGCGTGTAACCATGTATCCACTTCGCTCAATTGTTTCCTCGACGCAGTTTACTGGGCCATGAAATTCCTGAAGGCGTCCTCGACGATGTTGACGGCTCCAACGGATGGAATTTATATCCCAGCTGTAAGCATGCGACTGTCGCCATGACGCATACAGTACGACGTGAATTGGCTAAAATCAAAGTTCCAATCAGAATTACGGTAAGATTGCTTGAGAAACGATGATTTTTGTGTATCGATGAAATTTTATTAATCGATTTTTTGTTTCGATACAGAGCATCAGTCCTGGGCTGGTTAGAACGAATATCAGTGCGCATGCGCCGTCTCTCAAGAAATTCTTTGATAAATTGGAATGTCTGGAACCAGACGATGTGGCCGACGGTGTCGTGTATGCACTGGGTACACGTAGCAAGGTACAGGTACGTAAAGTTGGGAGAATCGAATAATTTTTAATGTGCAATGAAAAATTCCGGCATGGAGCTAATGTTAATTTATGGGAGAGTTAATGAAGTTAAGTCGTAAAAAGTTTTTTTTTTTTTTTTTTCTTGTTTTTAGATAACGGAACTTACGATACGGCTAACCGGTGAACTCTGAAGTAAATATCTTGATGAGAATTTTCGCAAGAAATTCTATGGGGGTTCGTTCTCGTCTGATTATAAAGGGATAGAGGGCGCTGGATGGATTTTACTTTTCTCACTGTTATTTTCACTTCCTTCAATTAAATGGAGCATCGGCCCAGAAATCGATTCCTCGTCGAGGACAGGGAGGGTCGTTTCTCATGAAAATCACGCTCCCCCCGTTAAGCTTTGTTATCGTAACAGGTCGACTTCCAATTTTATAACAAAATTGTAATTGCGTTCTTGACGAAGGACGAACCCATGAAATTTGAAATTCCAAAGGCAGACAGTTTTTTGCGTACTGGGCTTTGGGTTGGTATCACATTGCCCGGGTAACAAATAAGCAACGATATCAAAATCTTCCAAGAAAGCCAAAAAATGGATGCAAAATTTATATCATAAGGCGAGAGAGAGAGATCAAAAGAAATTTACAGAAAATTTCGTAGCTTCTGCGTTGTAAGAAATTCCAAATGATTAGAAAGATGAAAAAAAAAACATCGCGGACACCACGTAGAAATATGAAATTATGACTATGTTCTTAATAAGAGAAAAAAAAATGAACTATGTTTTTCATGTCAGCGTATACAACATAAATGAACCGGATACTCAGTGCTGTAGCTCCATACGGTACAGCACGTGGCACCACTGTGTACATTTCATTATCGGCCCTCCGTTTCTTTATTTGGGTTTCCCTCGATATTCTTGCCTGATTATTGTTTGTTTTATATATTAAGTAGGTAGGGGATCGGCTGCCGGAATCGGGACCGATAGAATAACGCTATGGTGGCTCATGGTGAGAAGCCTCGCGTCACGAGAGAGACAGAGAGAGAGAGAGATGAGAATAACAAGGCTTTTATAACGCAGAGAAGAGCAAGAGGGGAAGAAGGGAGTCGCGTTTCCGCTGTCAGTTATGTCAGAGCCAACTATTGGGTATAGGTACCTTCCGGAAGAAAGGGTAATTGGATTTGTTCCCTCCTGGCAAATAATCTTTATTCTTTGGCAAAAATTCTCCCCAGTCTATTTCTCCATCTTAAGGATTCGTAGAGACTCGATGCCCTTCACTTACATCCTCTCCCTAACCTTGCCCCCATTCCGCTCCTATTGTCTCACCAAATTTTACTCCGATAGAGAAACAATGCGATAGACATTATTTCATCAGTCTCATGCGATATACTCTGATTAGTCAAGACACGTGCTTATCACACGAAGCGGATAAAAATAAATAATCAAAAAAGGACAGAATTTATAAATTTTATACTAATTGCTTTATACGATATCGAAACGTTGGACCAACATGGTCCAATTGGTCCTTCGTGGCTATTTTGATACAATGGTGTTATATATGGATGACGTATGGACATAGTCCTTGTCAAGGATCGCAGTGCTTGTGATGTGCAAAAAAAATAGTAAGGCGAACCGACTATAGTAATTTCGTAAAATGAACAATGACAAGCATCAGGTGTCCGAGGAAAGTCCGTACATTAAGAAAGCAATGATATAAAGCGCGACTGTTTCCCGTTTGCAAATATAAAGATTATTTATAGTTCCAACACAATAAGCCTCATAAATTGCATTTGTGTCGCTCGGGAGAGCGCGGCCGTTATTGCGAGGAGCTCAGGATTTTATTTGCTAGGTATTTTTCCCATCTATATTTCACCATGAGGAGCGATACCAATGCGTGAGGGTAAGGGCTGAGCGAACTCTGTCGGAGTATAGGAGAACGAAGTACAGGACGCTTCGAAGAGTACAGAGAGCCCGTGAAAAAGGGACGAAAAGGAAGACAGCATAATTTAGCTGTTTTCAAGTATAAGCAGCGATAAATTTACATATTTTAATATGAATTCCTAAATACCTATATATACCTCCCATACATATGTAAACGGCAGGCCCCGTCCTTCTTGATCATTGTCATACCTCCTACGCAGCATCCCTCAAGACGTCACGACGTATATGAAAAAAAAAAAAAAAATTGTACAGGTTAATCCAAGAAACGGAAAGACAAGCTGAAGAAGATAACTGAAAAAGAAAAATAAGGTCGAGCAAGAGGAAAAATATTGTTACGTCACCATAACCTTCCAATAGCTTGAAGCATCGTCCACAGGAGCAAGTACCAGATACACGTATACTCGAGTCCGACTGTTACCAGTGCATCGCGAAAAACTGTTACTACTTCATATCATATACGATGTTCTCCTGCCGTTTGCGATCGGTCCATTGTAAAAGAATATTATCGTTTTCGCAGAAGACTTTACGAGCACTCACAAGCGACGATGCCTGTACAGAGTAGAGCAAGTTGAAAGTGCGCCTTAAAATCTCGACGCGTTTCATGCTTGTTTCATGGCCGCGAAAATTCCCGAGTAAAAAGAACTTTAACATTTTGTAACACGAGATAAGGCTCGATGCTCGAAGTAAATATCATTTTTCTACAAGCTGAAGAAAACAACTGCTTGTCAGTACCACGCGCGCGCGATGGACACCGGATAAGATCATCGAGATTAAAGTTGACGCACGACAGTCAACAGGTCGGCCAATTGAGAATTACGAAAACTTATTAAGTTATTACATAAGAGCAATACTGATACGATTAAACATATTATCCGTAGATAATTACTGTAGATCCGTATCGGCATAGAAGTTATCGAGGCAACGGGAGGATTAATTAATATAATTTTTAATAAGTATCGACCAATGAGAAACTCACTGTTATTTATGAGATTATGACGTATACAAATACATATAACGATTGCATATCATACGTACACCCGTTACCGTGTAAAGTCCGCTGACAAATTCATGCCCCTTTGGACGAGTAGGTTTAGCGCGTAGCTCCCGACTCTGTGTATAAACAAGAAGCACGTATCCAAGTAACGACCATCCAACTCGGAGCAGTCTCGCGGCCCATAAGCCACCTTGGCGCATTACTTTTACCCAGCAGCCACCACGGCTTTCATCAAGAAATACAATGCCGACGTTAACCAGCCTTTCTCGTTCCGTTTAACATCGTCAGTAAACATAACCTAGCAGCATACAACATATAACCAATCCCCACGAATAAAGCCAGTAGCAATGGCAAACGTACAAAAAATAAATTGAAAAAAGAAAAATATAGAAAATTCAAGCGTATACATCTACTCGCGTAAATCCGTAGAAATAATCATAACAACAATGAGCAACAACAACCGAAAGGTCTGGTCTGGGCCGTAATCATCCGATTCACTACAGCATAGAGATTCTACTCGAAAATGGTGCCCACCTTGCAAATTGGATTAGAGCGATACGTTTCCCTATCCCATTCCCCACCGTCGGCCCACGACCAACTGGGAACAAGCCGTTGCATCTGGCGGTTTTGCTGCGGCGCGCCACCCCAGTTTCACCCTGTCTAAGAATTCAGTGCAGCTTCCGAGCGCAATACGATTTGTGGCTCGACTCGGAGTCCTGGAACGAGTGGAGTCGTGGCGGCGAGGCGAAGGAGGAAGCGCCTGAGGTTCCTACCTACCTTAGGTAGTGTGCCAGTAGAGCGCGGAGTAATGGAGAATAGAGGAATATGGCAGTGGGTAGAGGACGGAGGAAAAGGCGAGGATGGCTAAAGCCACCGCGATGGGTTCGTTAGCGGAACGCTGCCAGTGCAAACATACCCACTTTAACCAGGGCCGTACGTGCGAGGCTGTGGTGTCAGATTCGAAGTGGTTTGTGGCCTCGCGTATGGCAGTACGAAAGAGCTGTGTCTCCTTGAGTGAAATTACGAAACCTCCTACCCGGCGAGGCTCGAGATTTTTATACGCGATCGTCCTAGAGTCCGTACGGTAAACGGTATGCTAGAATGCCGATTGATGCTATATATGTGTATGTATATAGAGATAACTCAGATAACGTGCTAAGAGGTATATTTATAAGGTAGCTCGATGTTTTTACACGAGGATTAACGAGCACACTTATTCTTAGCGTCGCTTATACGCGATTCCCTTGGTCAATTTCGTTTAGTCCGTGGACGAATCTCGAAACGGAAAACTCGCTCTGTCTCTCGAGTTAATGTACGTAGGGTCCGTATTAAAAACCATAGCCAAGTATTTGACGATCGTCAGGACGCTAACAGGTTGTGTGTGGTACATGGGGTGTTGAGGTTAGGTGAGGTAAGTATTGATAGAAGGAGACGAAAGGAGGAAGTGAACGTCAAAGTGTTGTAATATAGTTTATGTATATGCATAGTGTGTATGTATGTATATATATACCGTTATTCTATATAGTACTCGAATGGATGCATATAATGCGCACCTGGCCTCGATACAACACGAGTTGTGCTTAGCGACCAGCTTACGAAATACAGTTTCGAGCACGCGCGTTATCTCACTCAGCTTAATACGCAGTTATGAAACTGCGAGGCGGCAAAGTTACGGAACAGTTTCCGCCAAGTATTAATTTAATTGTTCCGAAACCTTTGACCCCCGCCCACCCTCCCCCACTTGAAATTGCACCTTCGACGGCAGACCGAATAGCTTCGTCCTATACACACCTCGACGCTCTATCTCCATTAGACCAGAATGCTTCGTGCAGTTTATTTTCTTTTTCTTGCTTTTTCTCGAGCCGTTTTCAAAATAAAGATTCGTTGCGTAACTCCATGCGCGATCGTTACGATTGTATTTTTTTTACGACGAAGATCAAAATCTTTTCGTAAACCTGACGATCATCGAAGCGGAAAGATAAGCAAGTCTTACCCATATATTCGTGTTTAGCTTTCGATAGTGACTGACAGTCATCGGGACAGAGTAATCCTTCCGGTCGGATGGAGTATAAATAAAATTGAAAAAAAAAAGAAAAAAAAAGAAAGAGGAATTCGAAGTACGAGGGGTCGAGACGAAGCGACAGAGGAGATGGAAAAAAAAAAGATTTATTATTGAACCAGCGAGAGCGGAAACATTTATTCAGCATTTATTATCAGCCGTCGCCAGGAATCGTTCACCTGTCATAGGACGATTCTCGCAGGGAAAAGCAAAGTCTATAAAAGCGTCTTTCGACGATCGGGAAGACGGATTTACGGTGCGCGATCTTTCTCGAAAAATTTCACAAGACCGCCTTGCCCCCCCCCCCCCCTCCTCCTCCCAAAGTCCTCCCTTCGATACGACTAACGCGTATCGGCACTGCGACCATTTACGATCGGCCGATCCTAGCAAATCGTTATTTACTTTACCACGTATAGAAAGCGAGACGACACCTCGAACGCCGCAGCTCTCGACTCTATGGTTTTATGACCCTCTGTAATGGGATTACTGGATCATCCCATAAGCTGTTTGGACGCCCTATCCAACGGAATATTTCAAGCCGGGACGCAGCAAAAGGGACTCCCGATACAGCTTCGACGCTCTCTATATATAATATGCTAACTGTTGAATCCAACCTCAAGCGACTGGCCCGTAGCGTTACGGAAGAGCAGTCGTTGTTCCGAGCATGAGATAAACAGAGATCCAATAATAACAGATAACAGGAAGCTGAGAGAATAAATCGAGTCGTTGACTGCATCCCCTATGCTGTGCAGCTCTAGGTAGATGTCCCGCAATACCGGAGATATTTCTATGACTCGATGAATAGTTTCGGTACAGTGGGAATCCAGCACAGGATAAAAGATACAGTTGCCTAAAAACAAACTCACCGATCCGAATGTTCGAACGTGCAATTTTCCAATGCTCCGCGCGACACGGCTCGCGCCGCTGTACAGGTTATGTATAACGATGCGGATACACCGACCGCATAGGTATTATATGTTATATTCATACAGGAATCGACGTAGAATTTCGTGACTGCGTTGAACATTGCCGAAGGTATATTATACTTTTAACGGTACGTTCGACTGAGCGCAATTTTTTTGACAAACATAACGCATTGATGGAAAAGGTTCCTCGCAACGACCACAGTAAAGGGTTGTTCACAGTCGTCGAAACTGTTTAAATTTTCAATCCCAGCACAGATAGCAACGGATCGTTGGGATTGAATGCATTTTCCACATCTAGCGCTCCCCTCCTCTGCCCTCTCCCCACCACCGTTCCGCCGCCTTCGACTCACTGTCAAAACAAATAAATGGAAAGCATCAAGTAGAGCTTATAACGCGAGGGAAATTCCGTAAATTTTCCATTACGGTGAACATTTTAATTGGCCGTAACTAAGCGCTTCTGGAATTATGGAACATGCTGAAATTCACTTAACTCTCGATACAGGGAATACGATGAAGTTTTATGAAAATCTAGATAAATTTATTAGGAATTGTATTTTACGCTTATAATTATTCGTAGGCAACATGCATGTCTGACGTATACATATTTATAGCTCTGATATCTCATTATCGGTCGATGTACATTAACAGGAGAATCGCTACCAGTTAATCAGCCTGCTAACAGCATGTGGCGCGTACACATCGTGGGACTTATTGTTATCTTCTTGTCCGCCATCGGAGAATCCTCGGATAGCGGTGCAACCTTTTCTGCAAATTTGGGAAAGCGGAGAGTGCATCTTAAGGAAAACGGAGATAATTTCTCCATCGAGCTGGAGAAAGCTGGTAAGTCACCCATAATTTCTCCTGTCTCGCAGAGAACCCACGTTCTTTATAAACGGGCAGGACGTCGTCTCTAACGCTGACTCATATTAACGTTATACCGTACAGATGGCACGAAAGCCCTAAAAATCCTGTTCGTCTCCGAGGCTAAGTCGACGACCAGAACCAGCCCTAAATTCATTCAGGATTGCCCGGAAGAAGCTGTCTGCATCCAGTCGAACGATCTCACCCGAATCACCCTGACTCGGATCGACAATGAAGTCGTTAACGTCGCCATGCACAGTACCGGAAACGACACGACGTATCGGAATTGCATCAAGCTGGATGAAGATGTCCAGTGGTTCGGCTGACCTCAGCAGAAGAAACAGTTCTGGCCAGTGCAGCACATGGTGTATCAGGATTACGCCTATTTGCCTATCGAAGATCAGAATGCCGCCATTGTGGAGCCTTATTGGCTGAATGGCAAAGGAACATTTATTTACGTTAATAGAACAGTCCCACTTTTTATCGGTAAGCTTCACTTTCTCTCGTTACTATTTCACCCAAGAGACGCTTCTTTCACCTGACTCTTTTCCTCGTGCAGATCAAAATATTTACAAGTACCAACATCTCTGTCTCGTCGCCAAGATAGACACACCGTACAGAGCTCGTGGATACGTTCATCTCGATTACCACATAGGAACGTTCGCCAATCCCAGAATCGCCCACGAGTACGCAGTTCGGAATTTCCTGGGAAAACCTACAGGCATTCCTGATAAGGCTATGATTACACATCCCATCTGGTCCTCCTGGGCGAAATACAAAGTCAGCGTAAACGATTCCTTGATGCGTGAATATGCCGAAGAAATTCTTGCCAATAACTTCACTAACAGTCAAATTGAGATCGACGACCTTTGGGAGACCTGCTACGGTAGTCTCACGTTCGATAACTCGACATCCAAGTTTCCTGATATCCGTAACCTCACAACCGATCTCCACAATCTTGGATTTCGCGTGACCCTCTGGATCCACCCGTTCATCAACGTAGACTGCACCGAGTATTACAACTTAGCCCTGAGCAAAGGCTACTTGGTAAAGAATATCGACGGTTCCGTAGAAACTTCCTGCTGGCAAGGATCCAATTCCACGATCGTCGACTTCACAAATCCTGAAGCAGTGACGTGGTAAGGAACGATTTCAAAAAAAAGCAGCTGCTCATCACCGATCCCTTATCAATCCAAGTGCATTGTCGTTGAAGGTTCACGAATCGTCTCACTGCTCTAAAGGAATCATCGGGAATAGACTCCTTCAAGTTCGATGCAGGGGAAACATCCTGGCTACCTAAGCCGGCAGACTTGACTGGAAACCTAGAAGAACAACCAGGAATCTACACAGCACTGTACTCGAAGCATCTGTCTGAATTTGGAGGCGCGATAGAAATAAGATCAGGCTGGGGGACCCAAAACTTACCCAGGTTCGTGAGGATCATCGACAAGGACACAAGGTGGACCTGGGACAACGGTCTCCCGACCCTGATCACAACCACGCTGATTATGAACATAGCTGGTTACGTGTTTGTCCTTCCTGATATGGTCGGCGGGAACGGGTACGTCGGAGACGAGGCATTGATATCGTCCACACCTCCTGAGAAGGAATTGTTCATCAGATGGTTGCAGGCCAACACCTTCTTGCCAGCGATCCAATACTCGTTCGTTCCTTGGACCTACGACCGTGAGGTAATTCCTTGAGAACAAAGAAATTACACGAACGTCAAATAAATTAATATCCATCTTGAACATTTGACAGACCGTCGAGATATGCAGGAAATACACTGATCTGCACATAGAGTACGCAAATCTCATTATCGACACAATGTCGGAAGCCGTGTCGACAGGAGCACCCGTAAACCCACCGATATGGTGGATGGACCCAGAGAACAAAGAAGCCCACAAGATTTCAGACGGTAATGTCTCGTTCTAATTGAAAACTCTTCCAGTGTCATAATTTAATACCGTGTAGATATTTAACACACTTTCGTAAATCTTTTACAGAATACATGCTGGGTACGAAAATTCTGGTAGCACCGGTGATCGAGGATGGCGCCGTTAAGAGAAACATTTATTTGCCATCGGGACAGTGGCGCGAGGAGGCCTACCCCAAACACACCATTTACGTGGGACCGACCTGGATTTACGATTACCCAGCCCCGCTCGACGTCTTGCCATATTTTACACTAGTAGCTCAAAGCAGTAGTACGGTACACATGGCCAGTACACTGTTTACATTGTTAACAGTTATCGTAATTAATATATGATGTAATCTAATTGATCGTATCTAAAGATTTTTAACTATACATGTCACATAGTAAAAGATAAGTTTAAGTACTGGTTAGGATCTTCTTTTATCACATTGCCTGGGGGGGTCAGTCGCACCTCATCGGCCAATACGTTCCAGTATCTCTGATCTTGAAAAACGTTAATACAATTAACGAGATTACTAGTCCGGATTAAAGATATCAATTCGTATTTCCTAATACAGATGATAAATCCCTTTTTCATTTCCTTGTTATCTCAGGATCCAAAGACGTCATCCGTCGTACCAGAAGGACTCGGTTAAGTGCGCAGCTGGCGTATCCTCCTCGGTAAATAACCCGCCGTCGCCCAGCAATCATTCTCGCAAAATGGATCGGCCGAGTCCTTCGTCATTTTTCAAGTCACGGGATGCGTCCTACAGACAACGATACTTTGTACTTCTACGAGAGAGAGAAAGAGATGGGAGACTGCCAAACCACCCCCAAGAGGGCTGCACGTCTTATCGGTAATGGCGCACGCACAGCAGCCTGTAGCCATTTGTTACGCTAAGTGGTAACTGTTATGCAGGAAAACGGCAAGTTCGTATTACTCTTGCCACTTGCGGTAAAAGATACTTGGGAATAGAGCAAAATTAAAGGAAGTATGCTTTTATATTTCTGATCCTCGGCATCTCTAGCTGCCGTGCACCATGGACCGAAAAGAGACTCTAATATATTCCACTCTAAACATTCGCTATATTTTACCTTTGCCCGTACCTCCGGTAAAGAGGCCACGGCTATGGAACACGTAGGGATGGCAAAAGTGGAAAACAGAGTTGAACGCATTTTAACCTACGTGTACGTGACGTCTGGTCTAGTCTCCATTCTCTTCATGGTTATCCAAAGGTTCTATCGTACTTTCATTTCTATTCTCCAGTCTCTTTTTTTTGTTCTCTCCTCTTCCTTGTATTTAACTTCTTCGAGCCTCGCGTGCTTCCTCATGCTCTCCAGCCGTGCTGAGATTAAGTCGCAGTCAGGGTGTTTCCAGAGAACGAGAGGAAGGACGTTCTCATTTCCATAGCAGCAATCTGGGAAGCACGTTTTCGAAATTAACCCGTGCACGGGCGAATTAACCCGTTTAAAATTCATCCTTTTGTTGCTGCATGTTAATTCCATTCTTACGCCTCCTTTGCTAAATGTCTCTGCGGTTCCGTCCGTGACGCTGATGATGATGATGCTGGGCGACACTGAGTTTTGCATTGAAGGTTCTAATCGCCAGGAGCTAAAGACAGCCGAGTTGAATTCAAAATAGTGACGTAACCATGAGCAAAGGACACTTTAGTACCATAAAGAGATAGGCTAATTGTCTATGCACAGAAAGAGACAGTGAAAAAGGTGGGCAGACAGGCAGACAGCCATCAGGGTGAACGGCGGGTAGGTACATCCAGGATGATAAGTAGGTAGACATCCTAACGAACCAGACTTGAGTTAAGTGGCGGAGTCTCCGAGACAGTGAAAGAGAATTTAAGGACGGAATAGCCGAGCGGTGCGAAAGTTCAAGTTACGTTGGATTGCCAAGCGATATTTTAAAAGAAATTGAATAAAGCCCCAAGCAACCAAGGAACTAGGACCTCGTCTCTGAAGGACCGAGCGACGTCAAGGGGTTAGTAGGGTCACTCTTATAAACCGAGTAAGTCGACCTCCTCTCGTCCATAAAACTCAGCTTGGAAGGTCTCCTTTGTGTGCTCCCCACCTCTACATCTTCTTAGAGCGACGGTAGTAAAAGGTACCGAAGGTCGTGGAGCTCCAGGAAGAGGTGCGACCGTAGGACGAGAAGCCAAAGAGGAATAGGAGGGATTGCAAACACTCGACGCGGGTCAACCCTGCTTCTACTTAAGCTTCCTCTGGCGATGCTGCTGCCGGTTCCTTCCGCCTCTTGCCTTTAGCCAGCGTCACCCTCGTCAATTGATTATTTAAGCCCACCTTCCCGACCTGCACCCCTGAGATACCAGGCCCAGCTGCATGTCCTCTTTCCTCGCTGTCCCGTAATCCTTTCGTTTGGACAGAGGAATCCCGCGCACTTGAAAATTCAGTAGACCGCCGCCGTGGACCTGGTCCGTGCTGAAACGAAGAAAGAATAGTAAAGTCGGCCTAAAGGACCAATTGGAAAATTTATAGAATTCAACCCCTGTACCTAAAGAGCCGGCACGGTATATCCAGTGGAATCGGGGAGAGAATAGTAAATTTTCGTGGTTAGTCAAATTAGAGGGGACGCTAAGCGGCATTGTAAAGGGTCCAAGGGCCAAAGGGCTCTCTAATAACGTTATCAGAGCTGGCCCGAGCCGATCGTACCTGGCGTCTCCAGTGGCAATATATGCGGTACCAGTAATGGCAGAACGTCGGGACGTCGAACTAGTCGCGGTATCGCGCTGCAACGCGCATACAGTGTTCAAATTGATTGGAATTGTTCCCGGCTGATATCTCGTTCCTGGCGGCTCGTGCAGCTTCGGGATAGACGTAGACACCTAGGGATGGTACAGCGTGAGGTTAGGTCAGGTTAGGTTAGGTTAGCCCAGAGTATATCCGCGCCGGTACTGTTTGCGAAGTGGCGGGTACAACGGGAAAAGGGTTCTTCACTGGAATTAATTCCGAAGCTTCCGCCGAGAGCTCCACTTACTACGCTTATCGCATCACTCGATGCGACGCGGGAGCGTTACTATTCTATACCTGTGTAAAAGTAAAGGGTGGTCCGTAACTACGGGCACTCGGTAGATCCTTGCCCAGGCGTCTACTAATACCCGAGAATATACTGAGCTCGATATCGAAGGGATGAAAAGGAACTTAACATTCGCCGCAAGGCCGAGACAGATTCGAGAGACGCTCCCTGCTCCTAGCAGCCCTTTATTAATTTGGGGTAGCTATGTTAATTTAAGGATTATAACGCGACCGCCACCCCTGCTAAGGACTGATCCATTATAAAATACATTATTCTCCACTTAACTTAACAACTCGTGCCCACTGCCGAAATTCAGAACACGGATTATGCTCGCCAATCGCATACATATTCATGAATCCCACGAACCAATATTTATAACTGCTCCGAGTATGATGGTCGAAATTTTGTACAGCGTCGACCCCTCGAAAACCACCCCTTCGCCCATTCTCGTACTTCCACCCTCCTAATAACCACCTTCGAATATCAGAAGGTGGATGCTCCAGAGCTCCCGCTGCTTTGTGCTTTGCGCAGTGAAACGCACACTGTGCCCATATCTATGCTGCAGTAATAGTAGCTGGAATAAAGGGTAGCGGAGCAGCGCCCAGTAAGGGATGGTGAATCGGGAGGACAGAGCGTGGGGTGCGAGGAGGGTGAAATGAATGAAAGGGAAGCTCGTCAGGCCAGTTGAGAAAACCACAGCGAACTCGAAAGCTGCAGGAGCCGAAAAGAATGGCGGATGGTACGAAACGGAAACGCGAGGAAACCGTAAGCGCAAGGATCGTCCTGCCCGAAGCACATGGAACGAAGTTCTCCTGTTTTGGAATTACTCGTACGGGCATTTTTGAAACTAGACGAGTTATTGGCTCTCAGTTGCAATTGTACCTAGAGAGACTGTGTACATAGGTATGTGTATATATATATGTCTCTCTCTTTCTCGTAAACCGATTCCATTCTACGTTTCCTTCTCTCTTCTCTTTTTCTCGTCATCCCTCTACACTCTCCTACTCGCTCCTTGTCTACTACGGTTCCCGTACGTTATACGCTCATGGGTAATAAAACATTATTTATAGCCCCCCGCTTCGACAGTGCCTATAAAAAGTTCCGTATAAAGTTGTAGTTTACAGTCTGCTAAATGCAACGCCATGAAACGGTCGCGCTCCGCGTACCATCTAACCTTCTTACGGGCCGAAACAACCACCGGCCACCCTTTAACTTTAAGGAATACCTCAGACCCCATATCCTTCGGGACGATTCCAAGACGATTTCCTTTTGAGTTCATCCGCAGAGGTTTCCTTGGGATTCTCCTGGTCCCGGACCCTTTAATATTGAATCGAAGTAACTCGTCTTGGGAGGCTAACGGCTAGTTTTAAAGACGGTTTCGAGCTAGGACGAGTGGCAATAAATATTTTGTGAGCTGAAAAGTCATGACAAAAAGAATTTACGATTCAACAGAAACGATGAAAGATGACCGAAGGACGATCGATTAATTATTATCAGATACCGGCCTGGACGTCTGGATGGATGAGATTGAGCGTTTTCAATTGGCCTAGCTAGACAATCCCAACAGTACCGATCATCAGAACCAGCCTGTTTCTAAGGCAACGTGAGTGCCGCGGAATTGAACAGGCGGGGGCCTGATTCCGCCGGTAAGAGCCTCTGCCGGTAGTAAAAAAGACTAAAGAGTCGTAGTCGACTTTTTCCACTGTTTCCACAATCTCGAGGTCGCTTCTACTGCGATATTCTTCCTGGGCAATAAAAGGGACGTATTAAACAGCAGCCTCTGCCACACTTATTCTCATTCCCCAGCATCGCTTCCTGGACCAAGAGCGCTCTGATGGAAATTACAAAAAAGAGGGTAGTCTCCCCCATATACAAGTATACATTGACCCTATCTTAAAGTGTGCCTAATGTAACGTGCACATCCAAACGTTTCTTTAAGGTCGCTCCGCAACGAAACAAAATGACGAACGCCAAGGAGACTTAAAAGGAAGCCTGAAAGAAGAAGAATGTCAAAGAGCCAGGAGAGAGTCGGTGAAAAGAAAAGTCGGTGTCCTAAAGCGATCAGGGTAGAAAGGGCACGCACGAGAGATGTCTCGGACATTTTATTTGACGCGACGAAGGTAGCTAATCTTTATTGCGAAACGATGTGGGCCACGAGCCGAGAAACGGGCCTTTTTATTTCCCGGGCAGTTTTATGGCGCGCGCTTCTCCCATCCGCCCCCGTCCCGCCGTATCCTTTTTTTGCGTCTTCGCCTTCCCTTATACTTCCTTTTTTCTTCAGTCTTCTCTCTCGCCGTCACTTTTTCCTTTTCTCTTCTCTTTACGGCTACTTTACTTTATACCCAGGCCGCACGATAGGATTTATAACCATGTCTTCTCTCTATACCTTTTGCGACCACCGGTCCAACTTCCGTTAGTTACCTTATACCCTCCGCATCGTCATTTAACAGGCAAACGAAAAGACGGCTTCCTGGCTCCTCTTTTACCACGTGCGCGAAAGCTGCAGTACCCTGTACCGTCGAACCTATCAGCAAGCAAAACCACTTTTCAATTGACTTTTAACAATACGATCAGCAAATGGGATACGATACGGCTATCCGTCATGTTGCGGTACGTAGGTAAAATTTGACAGATAGTAAATATGGATTTGATCCTGGATGGTAATCGTGCGAGAGAAGTACGGGGCCCGATTGATTGAATTCTCTATGCAGGTAAAAGGCACATACACACGTGTACAACAAGCACTGAGTCAGTTGGCCAATCGACCGACCGATCAGCCAGCCCATCCGACTGATATATAGGATACTGGTAAACGCATGGGTAGAGAGAATAGGAAGAGGAAATGCCTGCGGTGCTGAAGAGAAATCGCCACAGAAATCCATACTCAAGCGTAAAAAAATACAATCCCGACAAGCACTGCTGACCCAATCAGCTTCCACGAGTAGGAGGGACGTTCCGGGACAATATAAAAATACGCGAACTAATAACACTCGGACGGCGTTTATCTTTCGGCGATATGAAAGAAAAATAAAAGCACATTGTGCTGCCTGCCTGCCTTAGGGTGCCCTATAGAATCGACGCAACCGTACGCAACGCGACCAACACGATCCTAGGGACGAAGTAGGTACGGGGGGTTGGATACAACATAATGTGATATGAAATATCGAAATGGACCCAAAGATCTTATCCTACCACTTTTCTTTTTCCTCCTCTTCGTCTCCATTATATACGTTTTTCTGTCATTTCGCTCTTTACGAGTATACCATATATTCTGGTGGATCTATGCAGACCCAATGGTTAAGAAATTTTTCTAATTATTAACAATGATTAATCATCACCAACTCCTTGATGATCCACGTTAAGGAACATAAAACAAGCAAATGCACTTTGCTTGAAAATCTCTGCAGCGACCTCACGAGCAGCATCATTCTGATACGCGTATTACGTAGGCATCTCGTAGCTAGTTATGTATACGTCGTCGGAAAGGGGGAGGAAAAAATATGAGGAAGGGAAAAAAAAGGAAACTTTTGGCGAAATAAAATAAAATGTCAGAGCGATGCCAAGCAATACCAACTGGCAGGAACAATGAGAGGACATTTCATTCGAGACGGAGCTTTCCTTTATTATCACAGAATTTAATATCCCACTAAAACACGTTGCTGGCGCTGTTATACAATAAGTACCTATAAAGCTCCGTTCTTGGTGCGATGGTCTCTCCATTTGACGTAGTGCCGTTCCTTAATGTGTGCCAAATAGACACGAGAACAATGAATCAGCCAATCGTACCCATGCATTCCCACAGCGACAGTCGCTGTATCGGCGTCGTGTCACGTGAACGACAGTTCTCATGAAGCTCCAAAGATTTCCATAGGTGATCGACAAAAATTCAAAAAATTTCTTCAGCCCGATTTTCATGTCCGCGCGACGTAAGAGAGATTCAATTAGAAGCCAGTAGAAAAGCTAACGGACCTCCATGATAAAACATTTCCGGCACCACGTCGCGACAGTTGCGAGAGGGCCGTTTGATACCAGATGCTACCGAGAATATTGGATAAAAGTTTCTCTCGACTCGCGTGGAAATAATTTCACACTGGGTAGGGATGGCGGCCGGCCGTGTCCCGCCGAAAACAAACTTTCTTCTTTTAGCCGGATTCTCGAGTTGTCCTGTTCCTCTGTAGACAAAATGGACGCGCGACGCCACCTGACACTTTACATATATGGAAAAGTATTCCTTCCGAGTTGCTCCCGCAACTTTTCTCCCCTGACCAGTTTAACGTGCGACCGGAAGGAACTGCCTTCCGGAACTATCCACCTTCCACACGTTGCCACCTTACACAGTTTTCTGTAACAGACAAGACTGACCAATCTGGGCCAAGCAGCCTTTCGGCAGTGTACATACGTATAAAAATTCTCAAAATTTTTTCTCGAACTTTACACATTCTACTGTACGCATATTTACTGTACCGAGTGTCAATATACTCTTTGAAGTTACGTATCTCTTAATTATATCTGATTTAGGTCTGATTGTTCATCTGTGGAATCTTCGACACAGACCTAACCTCTGACATATCAAACCATACAGTCTCATACAGCCATTATAGCTCGCAGTCTGTCCCACAGTGCATACGCCATCAGCTACGACTAATACCCACAGACAACGTGTACCATTAGTATATATGTATTAGCGTCCGTACACCATTAGTATCCATATTGGGAGGAACGTTCATGTCCCGTGGCACTTTGACTGCGCCACGTCTCCCTCGCACCAGCAAACTTTGGCCTTCGATACCCGCGACTAATCGAATCTCCGGGACACGAGTTACTTGCCAGTCTAACTTCCGAACTCCATTCGCTACAATCGTCTCCTCGTTGATAAGGCCTTCGGGAGATTGTTCCTGGATTGTTCTATGATCTGCGACAGTTCACTGGTGCATTCACTTTTGAAGAGACCTTTGTTCCCAGACGCCGCACTGCACGTGGATCTAGACAGATCAACGACTCTTGTAATAAAGATCATGAGACATTTCAAGCAGGAGCGCCCTGACGTGATTTACGAGGTTATAAATACCTGGACAGGAAAAAATTTAACTCCTCCGGAGGCCGTACAAGAAATTCCAGGGTCGATGCCCGCTCGAGTGTCAAAGTTCACGAAAGTCACAATGTCTCCGGCTGGTCTATCGGCAGGGCACGAGGTGGGTCACGCTGCGCATCAAGTTTTATTGCAAGGTCGTAGCGCAGAGTCAAGTCCGAGAAAAGAATAATTTGCGGGCTGTCGCGCGATAAGAGCCTGTACCACGTAAATAGGTGGACGTGCATTTCCGGACTGGTGAGGGTAACATTAATTAAGTCGCGATAAAGAGTGGCCGCAGGGGAGTACACACCGATCTACATACCCGTGGCAAGAGACGCTCCGACAAAGAATTTAATTTCGTCCCCTTGACAAAAGAAAGTGTCTCTGCTTTATATAGTTTAAGAGGTGGCTAAAGAACGTCCGAGATATATTGTTCTTAAATGCCGTGAATTTATCTAAGCGGCTAACGCCCTCCTACCTGCTGAGCTAATCTATTATAAATCTTAAGGAACTGGAGTCTCTTCCCGTTAACAAAAGCGAACAGTCAGAGCAAGAGCGATGCTTTGTGCCGTATTTACATGGACGTAATAAAAGAAGTGGAGGAGGATCTCGTATAATGTTTGACAGTTCGATCGCATTCCGTCTGGACTGCATGATGGAAACGCAGCGTGCAAGAGATAAGGAGCCGTGGATAATATGCATACATGAGAAACGCGTGTCGCGCTGGTATTAGAGGTTTAGAATGTCTGGCAATATCTCCTCCGCGATATTTCAATAACACGAAATAGAATATCGTACCTGGTATTGCTCGATATTCAATGGGTATCATTTTTCCGCTGCACGGGGCATTAAATCTGCATCAGACAAAACGAACCGTCAGTTCCCGCCGTCTTCGCAGGACATATACGGTGCCCGAAGGAATGCCCGGCGAGCTGGAAGGACGCCGTAGAGCTACCTTGGAAGAATTATCTGCCGACGACATTGACGTACTTTACTCCTTTCTCAATGTTTTCCTTTTTTTCTTTCTCTCTCCCTCTCTCTCTTTCTCCCCTTATCTTCCTTGCATCCTCATCCTCCTTGACTGCAACCGAATGCGCTTAGGCGCCTCGACTCCTTGTCGATACCAAAAAAGGCTCTTGCATGTGGAAGGAAGACGTAGACCTGAAAGGCAGAAAAAACTTTGAGAAAAGAATTTTACTATGGGACAGATCGAGACACCCTGGTAATTTACTCCTAGCGAATCCTACCTTTCATTCTGTTATTCCCTTTGAGGTCCTCTGCGCGAAGTAATTCCTGGCCGATCGAGGACTCTCGGCTCTCAGCAAAGATGGCAGGGAGGTAGGTGCGCGATCCTTCGCTGGTGAAATTTCGATTGCAAAATTGCCGTTCGAGGCTTGATTGAATTGAATCCACGATAAGGCAATTAGTGGTGGGAAAGGAGGTACCCTGAGACTGCCTGAGACTGAGAGCTAGACGTCTATGCAGACGGAGTTCCTTGGTGCTAGGGGGTTGAGAGCGAAGATGGGAATGAGGCCCACGGGGTTGGTGCTCCCTGGAAGATAGCGGAGTGCAAACTCCTTTGTGTATCTGGAATAAGAAGCGCGCGCCATTAGAATGCAGCGTGCCGGTCTGCAATCAGACCGGAACAGACCCTCTAACTAGCTATGGATCCATAGACAGCGAAAGATTTGAACCTACAGCGTAAACAAGGAGAAAAGATACTGTAAGTCTTTCACTCTGTATTCAAGATGATACAGAGAAGGAATTAGAGATCGTACGATCTGAAGGGGCTTTCATACCTAATGATGTCACAGCTGTGGCACGAAGTAGCTGGATGCAAGTAGTACTAGTAAAATGCAAACACGCCTAGTTTCTGGATTGCATCTGGATTCCTGTAAAATTTATTATAAAAGCCTTGTGAAATATTTAGGAATATAAAGTCGGCCGTGTTGGCCCGATAAGTACCTAACCTAGTTTTTAAGGATCAAGTGGAATTCCGTGTGCTGGCTGTTTACCGTCGTAACTTGCCTGAAGTTGTCGAAACTTTTCTCTCTCTCTCTCTCTCTCTCTCTGTCTCTCTCTTGGCTTCCTACTCTTCAGTCATCCATCTCGCTGTATCATCAAGGAACTTTAATCTTGAGCACCATGACGAATGCGATACAACAGAGCAATGATAACAATCGCTTGTAGCCTTCGCTATTTCCTTAATATACGGAATGCCGAGCACGTGGCTTTGTTACGAGATAATACTCTGCTTCGAAATTTATATCTGAGCTGTGAGTTGCGAGCTTGAAATTCGAGAGCTCTGATTAACGGATCTATATCTCACCTCTTACGATTAAATCCAATCGAGCTTAATCTCTTCGTTAACGAAAGAAAATCTATGGAACATGTTACATGCGCTTTAAATGCTCCATGCATCGTGAGTAGCTAATTAATGTCATAAGAATATTTTCATAGGTGGAAAAACTAGCCATTGTCTTATGAAAGAGAATAAAGGTAATAAGCTATGAAAATACAGTAATTGCAATAAAAAACTTACGTTCTCGTAACCACGTTAAAGAGGGATGCGTGAACTGAGAATTTATTATAAATTGTCTCTGTTCCTTTTAACCTCTTTGAATCCTTTTGCGAAATGGATAATGCGAAAGAACCTGCAGTCTATCTTGGTGACTGGTACAAAGGTCAAAGGCCAAATATCCGATTATCCCACGGTAATTTGGATGCTATCTGATGTAAGAAAGAAATGGATAAACTAAAGAAAGACAAACCATACAGAAAGATGTCTATACGAGACACTAGGATTCTGGCACGGTGGGGGTCGCCGTGGTGACGGATGAGGAAAAAACCGGAACAGGGAAAATGGCAGAACAGAAGACTCGATTACACGTCACGAACAGTCCAAAGCCTATTTCGTCGCAATCGGTTTTTCATTATCAAAAGTTCCGGTGGCTCTATTCCGAGTTGTACATTTAGTGCATCTCGTATCTGATCCTTCCTTTAACTATATCTATACATATACACAATCTCTAGTTTGTACTTCGATATAGGTTACAGTTGCTGACCTTTGCTTAAATCAATGATTTGAATAATATATTGTGTAATATCTTCAGTAATACGATTATATCATTAATCAATACCATATTTATATCCTTTTTTGTTCTTTCGGTGCTGACGCTTCGCTCTTGATTTTAAAGTTACGCTGCGAAGGATGTATGTACAGTGTACATTTTACACGTAGGAATTTATTTGCATCTTGACTGTGGGACAAAACTAGATGTTCCATCTGGCGTAATATAGTGGAACTTTTTCGAAGGAGATATTCATAACCCCAGATGTCGCTAGTAGTAATTTAATGTCCAAGCACTTGCCCAAGTCGCAAATACATTTGGCGTGTTGCTTTTACTTTGTGTGAACAGCTGATCGGTAGTTTTTATTATAGTTACGAATAGAAATTAGTACGTTTTTTGTGTCATGGTATGAATCATCGATTGTTGTGTCGTGGATTTTATTATAGAATGGTCTAATGGATAATTTGACTAAATTCTTTGTGGTTTGGGCTTAAATAATATTTCATAACAAAGACTGGGTGTTGAACCACCTTGAGACTTATAAAATAATGTCTACAAATAATCTTGTCTTTAAACAGCCTATTAAGCATTTGGAAATTCCCATTAGTAAATTTAATGACATTGCCATTCCTCATCATCTTGATTTACTGCGAAAACACAAAAATAATATTAAAAAGGTATTTACTTAGAAGAGATCGTCATTTATAGAGCGATAACTTGATACATTTCGATTCATTATTTTTGTTTTATTGAAGTTTCAGGAAGCACGTCAATGGAGCTCTGTTTACAAAGAACAAGTGAATGCCACTAGATTAGTTAAGCAGTTGAAGCAATTGCTCTATGAAATGGATATGCTTAGATCTCAAGTAATTGACAGCGACATTGACATTTTTGATAAACTTACTGCATTCTCCAGAAATAGTACCATCATCGCAATTCAGGAATACTTTGGTAATTACTGTTTTGTAAATTTTAACAGATATATCAATATTCCAAGCTATATATATATATATATCCTCGTATAATATACAAATTCCTACAGATCTTGAATTTAATTTACCTCCTGCAAGGCCTGTCTCACCCAAAAATGAAGATCAGACCACAGAGAGTCCATTTCAAGAGGCTGATCTCCAGTTGCATGCAGAACAGGAAGAGCTGGAAAGACAGCAAGCCTGCCTGCATTCCTGGAATATTCTACAAAACGATATGCATCAGCTTCATCAGCTTTTTATCGATTTCAATAAAATTGTAAAAGTAAGTCTTCCAGCACATGATAGTTCATTCAGATTCGTCTGTAACATTACTGTTAATATAAAACTCTTTAAATGAATCTAATTGAAGGCTCTATTTAGGAACAAAAAGAACATGTTAATGAAATTGAAAACAATGTAGAGATGGCTGAGGTTAATGTAGAAAAAGGAACAAAATTCCTTGAGAGAGCAGCAAAATACAAAGTTGCGGCTTATCCCTTAGCCGGAGCACTAATTGGGACCTGTGTTGGTGGACCTATTGGTTTGATAGCTGGCATAAAATTAGGAGGGCTAACTGCTCTTGGCTGTGGTGTTTTGGGTGAGTTCACAAAGAAAGTAATGGTAGATTTGAGAATATAGCTACTATGTCATTAATAATTTACAGGATTTACTGGTGGTACTTTTCTAAAGAAAAAACACAATGCAGCTCATTCTGCAGAAAACAAAATAGAGACATCACAAACTGAAGAAACAGACGTGAGGGCATCCGTTTCACTACCTGACAACTTAAAAAATGTCAAAAAGGATTTATGACCTTTAATGATACGTGACGTGAAATCAAGGACGACACACGTGTGCAGTATACTGTAGTTACTTTTGTCACTTTAGGACACTGGAAATTATAACTTCAAGAAAAAAATATCCACTTCTATAGAGCATTAGGATCTGATATATCAGTGTTGGCTTATGTTGTGGATTGTTTTAATTTATTAAATCACTGTGATCTTGCGTTATTCTCGCTTTTCAAAGATATATATATATTTTACTACAAATAAGAGAACTTTCCTAACTTTTATAAAAACTAGAAAGTTAAAGGAATTGCTTACATGGAAATATCACAAAATTTTCACGAATAAAAATTCTTTAATAATTACTAAACTAATGAAATTTTATCTGACTTTCAATAATTATTCTTTGCTTTTTTGATCTCTGTCACATTCAAATTGTGTCGTCTCATATCAACCATAGATCATTGCAAGAAAGTCACTGCTATACCTTGAGCCAGAGATCAGTAGGGAGATGCGCAGCGCTCCGGCTTTAGGCGATATCAAAAACATGGCGCTAAATCGTAGCGACGAGTCCAGGAGTAGGATTTGTGATCATCGCCTCCGTCGATAATGCCTATCCCGCCGTAGCCGAGCTGAACGTGATCATGAACGTGTAGCTTGGCGGACAGTGGTTCTCTGCTACTTAATCCTAGTTCCCAGAGCAACCCTTAGAACGAGGCCGCTCATCATACAATGGCTAAATATTCTTCTTCGCAATCTTCAATTCGGAGCTATTGCATAACTTAGGGCTAACTTAAGCCTACTAATAGATCCCACATTTGATTTTAGGGGTCACCCCCTTAGGGGGTGGATTTGTGGTGGGCCCAGCTTGGTCCCTGGCTGGGTCCACCAAATTCGTTCTCACTCACCTGTAATGGTAACCTCAACTTATTATATATCAGAATTTTGGGCTCTTTAAGGGCTGTCGAATGCGCCTAGTCGCAATTAAATCGGACCACTCTTTCTGAAGAAACCACCCAGAAAACGAGTGTGGTGGGCCCAGCCAGGATCCAAGCCGGCCCACCAAATTCGTTCTCACTCACCTGTAATGGTAACCTCAACTTATCATATATCAGAATTTTGGGCTCTTTAAGGGCTGTCGAATGCCACCAAAAACGCATATGGTGAACCCAGGTTGGGCTCTGGCTGGGTCCACCATACTCGTTCTCACTCACCTGTAATGATAACCTGCGCTAGCACTTTGGACCTTCCTTTTTCCAAAGGACATTTCAAAAACTTAGTTTTGGAGGACATACTAGGAGGAGAGTGGTGGAGACATAGGAAGGAGCAGGAGATTCAAAAATTTAGTAAAACATTTGGCGGCAGTAGACAGGGAGGATATTGTTCAAGGGGAAAAGAGGAAGATTGTGAAAAAGAAGGATTGAAGAAGCGAGATAGTAAGAACTGAGCGCGAACACCAGATTATTCGTGAGGAGCGAGAAAAGGGAACACTGGAAAAAGTAGGAAAAGGAGGAAAGGTAAAAGAGCGAGATGAGCCCATCCTCGTTCATTTCCGTGAGGTTCTACCTCTCTACGAGGGATCTACGACTCCTCCGACGCCGCACAAGGGACCGTGTTTTTTTATTGAGGAAAACCCCCGAGTTTTGCGGCTGTCGGGCAGAGGACTGGAGGGGGGGGGGGGGGTGCCTCGTGAAGGAAAGGAAGTCAGGTCGAGCGACGAAGAAAGCGTAAAAGGGGTAAAGTAAGTTAAACGGGAAAGGTCTACCCCTAGTCAAGGTCCACCGTAAGGAAATATCACGGGCGTAGCCCCCTCACAATTTTCTTTAAAATTCAAGTAAAGTACGTAGTAAGTAGTGAGTCTAGTCGCCAGTTTTTTAAGTTCGAAAGTTCACCAAAGCAACGATGCTCGAAACGCTCTCGGCTGATCTTCGAACGTAGCTGCCGTGTGTTCTTAAACTAATCATATTGTTTACTCTTTCAATCGAGCTAAGAGAAAATTAAATTTTACTTATTATTTAAAAATGCTTTTAAAAAATAAGAAAATAATTGCGGAGCAATATAGAGCAAATCGAGAGCAATTAATTCATCAAGAAAATCATATAAAAATCTGCTTGATTTTTTGGAGCTGCAATAAAAATAAATATTTTCTGTATTAATGAATATTTATTAATCCGTACATAGTAGCAGAAGGGCAATTACGGAAACATATGGAGCATCTGAGGAGCAATTTTTTAGGCATTATAAACATAAATTTTTATTTTCCCGCGCTAACTTTCCGACGGTTGTGCCGGGCTAATCCATCTTATCAACGCTTTATCAACTGTCGGTAATATAGTCGCCTTCTATATAGTCAATCATTTACATTCCAGGTGGGACTAGTGTACTGTATAATTTCTAACAATTCACATATTCACAAAACTAACGGGCAAGATGCCCCATGCTTTAACACAAGTGAGTCTACTTAATGGGTACCAAGTGTCCAATTAATATACTGAATATCAAATCGCCATTACTTAACTTTATAAACTGTCGATTATTATAAAAGATTCGACGATATACAATTTCGATAAATCACATACTCGATACCATCGCTTTA
>JARQSV010000804.1:268083-283280 GCA_030142285.1 Calameuta idolon | reverse complement strand
TTATAAACTGTCGATTATTATAAAAGATTCGACGATATACAATTTCGATAAATCACATACTCGATACCATCGCTTTACAATTACCATCGGTCATGGACGCACTTAGCAGGAACAACGATTGACATTCTCCCTAGCTAATCCACCACATAAATCCAATGAGTTTCTTTTATTCCATCTGAAAACACCCACGCATAATTCTACAATTAGTAGTATACGCAACCGCACCTTTCCACATAGCATATATCACAATAATATATCCGTACGCACTGACCGATTTATCTATCATTGAAGTTACTCCAGGTTAGACTGGAGTTTCAAGCCACAAGTCCACATTTTCGACTACATTCCTTCAGAATATAATTCAAATCCTGTTGTACATGCGCGAAACTGTCTAGAATCACGTGACCTACAAGAATGATACCAGGCTCAATTCATGAGATCATTGCATATAACTGGCTCTGATAAATAAAAGCAAAAATCCTTTTTAATTTCAATAATAAACAATTCTCAAACGGCATTACTATGAGTTAATTAGTCTTTATCCTTTTTTCTAAGACATCCAGTTGTGCAGGCACTGCGGTAAATCATTGTCTAGAAAAAAAAATAACGAAATTTATCTCAATGTGTATATATGTATAATATACATTGTTGTATATATATAAATTTACATATACACGCACATGTAACTCGACCGTTCTCCATATACTTGGTGCCGAGCATCCAGCAACCACGTATCGGTCTTTCGCCACGCGTTTAACGTGTCACGGCTATGTTTGATAACAAACTCTACATAAGAATATGCACGACTCTGAAACAATAGCATAAAATGACGTGGAGAGACGCATGCACTGCCATAGTTGCTACTATCATAATGAACATATACGTACATATATTTAAATAGCTTAATCCGTCTTACACAGTAATCGTTTGTGGATATAAGTCAAATAACCAAAGACTTTACTACCAACTCTGTTGTCAGGATCGTCCAGTGATTATAAAAATTCTATTAATTGCTAATTAACGATTGACATCGACTGTGCAGCATCTGACTGGGAAATTAAAATCAGGCTGCGATCTGTATAATAAAATATACATATATAGATCAGGTGATTCGAATTCTTACAATTTGTTGATTATTATCTTAATCAGAAATGGCCTTTTGAGCTTTCCGTTTTTAAAAATTAGAAACCTTCTCAGTATTACCTGTTTCAATAATCCTTGGTTTGCCTGATGATAATCGGCATGGCTTCCCGGCGCTCCTGGTTTGTAACACGTTCTCCATAATGAATGTATTATATATGCAATTCAAGAACTTTCCTGCGAAAGTGAATGCATTCTCGTAACTCTTGCCTGCGCGAGAGTCTTAAGAATGATTGACTGTGGGTCCATTTCTCATCTTGCCAATTGATTCATTACGCTCCTCAATATCGTAAAGCTCCAAGGTGCCTGCCTGAAAAGCAAAGAATCAGGTAGATGGAAGAAAATAAATTGTGCGAATGAAAATATCGGGTAACTATTACGACAGAAAAGTTTCACATTGGCCAAGTACTTTTCCTGACGTCGCGTCGTGCTTCGGTAGTATCGACAGGTCGAGCTAACGCGAAACTTGACTTTATGCTCCAATTGCAAATGGCTGTTGTAAATTTTAGTCAGGCAGCGTGTAGCTTGTATACTGATAGGGAGAAAACGACAATGCAGCTGTAATGTATGAAGATATAACCTCAGATACATTTATAGTAAAGCTGTAATGCGTGTTTAATAATTGTATCCTGAGTTTCTGAAACAGAAATTATAAAAGGTTAATCAAGAGGAGAGCCGTGTATGGGAAGTCATAGAAAATGGCGTATCCTGTAATGCGCGTGCGCAGACCAAAGAGGCTCAGACTTGTTTAACACTTTTATAGAAGACTCGACTTCCTCTCTTTAACGATGCTCGATGTTCTTAGATTCTCATTTAGCATTCATGGTTGGCACTTTTGCCTATTTTTGTTTCACGCAGAGATCAGACTTATTGGATGAATGATTGGTAGCGTGTGAGTACGCGGATCAGCTTATCGGCGTAAAACTATAAACACGAACATATGCCTCATTAGCCAGGGACGTCTACAATCTACAGCAAGCACCCTTGAACCTTACCTCAGAAGTACTTACGATAGAAGTGGATGGTGTCTGTCAAGATGATGAAGTTGACGTTTGAGGTTATGTCAGTCGAGAGTGGTGAGTTCGATTCCACACGAAGAAAGACATCGAGAACTGTTTATTGACGTCGAAGTTTATATCGTATATTTAAATCAAGCCTGGCAATAAGACACACGAGTCATGAGCATTGTCATCGAAAGTGTCGTTTTTATTGCCATCGTAAGAGGCTCGTTAAATTTATCAAAATCCACGCGGACTTTTAACCTTTAAAAACTTTAACACTTACGTATCTTATGTACATATAAATATTCTATGTAGACCTGGTGAAATGGCCAAAAGCAATGATTACCCGCGCTAACAAAATAATGACGACGAACGACCCAGACGAGGAATTTGCCGCGGATTCCCAAGTAGGCCATGGTTCCCCAGGCCAGGTCGTAGATTATAAGGACGCTACAGACCTTACGTAATGGGACGAGCAGTAAATACCTAACTCGTCTTAATATTCATGGTACACCCTCCAATCTGATACAAGTCTAGATTGAGATCTAACCAACTGATAATCCACTGAAAAGAATATTGTAAACAAAAATTCACGTATAACCTATCGAATTCTTGCAGGCGCGCGATCCGACGTGAACTTCGAAATGCAACGAACTCCCTACTGCACATGCGCAGTCACATTCTACGCTCTCAGGCGCATGCGCAAACGACTCGTCACATCCGTACGTGTCAAAAAGCATCGGCGTCTTTCTTCTTCATACTTATTCTCCTTTGAAAATGAATTAAACGACTGTCAGGTTGTATCGTGGGATTTGCGAAAGAGCAATTTTTGTCGATGCTCAATGCGTTCTACATGATTTCTGTCTGTAGCCGTCTCGCACGCATACGACGCAAGTGGTATTGTGCAAACGTTCAGTGTCTCTACTCGTCGCCTTTCCATCCTACCAGTGTAGGTGTAACTCTTCTTCGAGTACCACGAACTCCTGCACTACTACTCCTGGTATGATTTCTATACATACATGCATGGTAATAACAAGGTGTTATAGGTTATGTCACACGTGTTCAGTGAGTGGACGCGCGTTATGTAGGAGTTATGTCTGTTTCGTGAATGGTACTTTCGACTTTACCATTACCAAAGACACAAAGGACGTTATTGGCACGTTAACCGTACGCCAGAGAGAGAAAGAAAAACTTCGAAATCCTGTCATTGATCCTGTTTACAATCACCTTTTGTATCGACGCAAAGTTTCCTGATGGCGCAATTAACTGTAGTCACATATGTGCATATGTATCGCACACGTTGTACCGATCGCGACACGCTAGTCATTTGTAGTCTTGATATGCAGAGCCACGCGTCCTCGTCTCTTCGGAGATTGGGTTACTGCATCCTTGATACGAATTCAAATCGACGAACGAAACGCAGCTCGTATGCATAATCGAAGGCACAAAGAAATACAAGGGTGTTAAAGATAGTCGTTAAGTGGAGAATTATCGATATTTACCGTGTGAATAATGTAGGCTTTACGGTAAATATGGATTCTAACCTCATTAACGTAGCATTTGTTTTAGATTGAACGACTTTCCACAGTAATTTTTTAGAATTGTCGTTCAAAAATATTTAGCTGATTGCTTTTTATCATGATTTAATCACGTTCTTTCTTGTTTAACTTATCAGTTATTTCTAAAGCAAACCTTTTATTACAGCTTGATCTGCCTATCGTCTTTTATATCCACATGTCTATATATTCTTATGTACAGCAGAGAGAACGTAACGCGTGTTCAAGAATGTTTGCCCTTTCGTCGCTGCCTTTTCTTTGTCATTGTCTTTCTCGTATGGCAGCTTCTTCGCCAATATATCAATTCAATAAATCACAGGGCTAAACTAATCTGCGCAGGAGTTATTTATAGTCGTATCTGTCAGTTCTTTACGCGTAAACTCGAGCGCCATTAAATTCCGTAAGAGTCTGTAAACTTTTGTATAACGACGTTAAGCCCCAGGTTGACGGCGCGAAGATCGACGCCGGGCGTCCCTCGCCTATATTATATATCAGTGGCAATGCGTGACGTAACCAGTGCGCGTTCACGAATTATTAACCTGCTCGATGCTCCTGAAAGCTCTTGTTTATCTTTATTTTAAATTAACTCTGCTATGAATCTTACGTAAAGGTATTATTGAACATTATTTTCACTGCCCATAACTGTGTTTATTCTGTTATCGCGGAATTACGGTGATATAATTTCAAGATACATTCGATATACGACACAACTACGATAGCATAGATGTCAAACTGTAGGAAAACAAAACAGGCTTAAATTTTCAGTAGAGCATTAAATTCAGTCTACGATAAGACCTTGATTATATTATACATCTTTTTCTTCGAATTTCCCTTACGGCGATCCTATCTCGAAGGAGGCCGTTCGCCGCTAGAGGCGCTGCTTGGCGTATTTAGAAAATTCTTTTTCCGACGGCAAACACGCCTTCTTAACTCTCGACCGTTAGAATATGACTAATATGGAAACGTCTAAATGCTTTCAGGATCCAGATTAGCAACGGACGTCAAATCGTAAATTTATCCATCACGAAGATTCGTTAGGATGATTGCGAGTAACGTGAGTAAACTTCATGGACCTTGAACCTTCCGTGAGTAGGTAAGCTTTTAAGACTTTTTAATTTATACACAGTCCGAACTAACAATAAGTAGATTAGTCGGTCAAGTGTATTTGACTTTACTGTCCTCATTCATTATGCATCCTTGAGTAGGAAGCTTTATCAAAAATAGATACCAAAGTGCGTTGACACTGGTGTGGGTATATTCATTGTTTCAGGTACAGCAACGTAAAATTGGATAATTCGCATAGAGAAGGTCAGCTGGGTTGGTCTTCTGTGAAAAAAAAAATAATAATAAATTATAGCGATGAAGATAGACCTGGTGGTTGTGTGAATAAAGTATCTACAGTGGAAGGACATCTTTTCGGCCAAGGTCGAGGTAAATTAATCACTACGCTTCGGGGTGAGGACGCGATATACATATATGTATGTATAAAACGTAGAGAGCCGAGAACTTTCCATGTCCTCGAAGACCCCAGGAGAGGATCGGCTTTTATCTTCTTCAGCTGACAAGGTACTGCTTCCATCGGTTGCTCGATACCTTCCATTCGCACCTTATGCCTCAACTGCCTATTCTACATTATGGTTCCGTTTTCATTAGCCTGACGACCTTGGCGACGCGATCGTGACCTAATCGTTATTGAGTCCAGGTTTGGACATAATAGCCATGGTAATCGATATGTGCGCTTTTAAATCGGCCACTTGCTGTATCTACAGGGTTGCACAGTGTGGATGTAACAGACACTGATGACAGCTGCCATAAGTTCATTCTGGTTCATTATCAGATGGTCTCGGTGTCTTCCAACTGGATCACTGTTTATATCTATGTAGATTTGGCTATATTGATATTCAATTGGTTGACAAGTTGGCAGGAGGCTATTGGGAAATATGAAATTATGAATATTCGGATCAGCTGGTTTTGGGATTAAGCATGTCAGTACCAAGGTTTTGTTAAATGTCATTTAATTCAAAAATCTGTTTTATCTTTATTTCAGGTTGCCGCAGACTCGCTTTTCTTCGGTTGAAGATCTTTTTACGAACTAACAATCTCCTCGTAGTCGTCGGCTGTAGTCGTGGGAGTTAATTGACATAAAATTAACTGCAAACACTGAGGTGGTATGCCACTGGAGTTCGTCGTACGTCCGTAGGTTGGCACTAACTTGACTGAACGTTAATTATTCTGCAAATGGTTCGAACGATGCGCACAGCATTGATAAACTACAGAACGAAGATTTCCTGTTTGCGGAAAGGATTTCTTTCCCCGGAACAACTACGTGAGTCAGTACGCTGATTGTTACGCTAATTTGCAATTCTCGGTAATGTAAAATTATATTTGTCGTCTCTTCGATTATTTACTTTTTAACACGATTGTACGTAAACGAGTAGAGCAGTCGTAGTTTAAATGTTTAATTGGGTAAACAGAAAATTTGTATCTCAACTTTAAGGATTGCAATATTTTATGCTATTTTGTTTCCACGTTTCGCCACGCGCGGCGCCTCTGAGGGCAGATAAAGAAACATGGCGGCTGCCAATGAGTTCTAGATTATCGCACGAGTCATAAATGTTTATGGTCTTTTCGTGGATTCGTCACGAGCCGACCAATGGTTATCGGCAGATTTTGTTTACTCAAATTTCTCTTAAAGGTTCTTACGTTTATATTATACTTGTCATTTTCTCTTGATCCGGCATTCTCGTCGTATTCGATGGCTATTCTGCCACTTTTCTGTTAACGGTTCATGATCTATATCCACGTGATTTACGATCAGGACGTTATACTCTGGAATTATTGATTTCACGTGTATCGCAGTATTTATATTTATTATCCTATCTGGTAACTTTTATGTTTTATGTTTATTATCCTATTGGGATTTTGAGTGTCAGTTGTCAGCTGTATGGTTTACCGGAAAAACCCGTGAAAAATTGTCGCACAAAAATTAGAAACGTTTTACGGACCAATGACGTTGATTGACAATAGTCGGGAAGAATAATTCTCTTTTTTTTTTCAGTGAAATATTCGAGATTCTCCATTGTGCGCTGTGTACTCGTTTCGACGGAAACGAACGTATTTGGCCGTGACGTAGCGGATCACTTCCGTTAAGAAACATCCTATGGAAATATTCCGCAAAATTTTGCCAATTCGTATTTGTCATTTGATACCTTTTGCCATAAACTTTTTATAGACATAATACCAAGTTGTTAAGCTTAATTTTTTGTTAAGTCTAATTTCAATAATTGTATAAGCGGCGGCAGATCTTAAGCGCAATTATCGTATTAGGCTTTAAAAAAAAAAACAATTTTTAAATATCTCTCGTCAAACACAATTGCTTATTCCCGCTAACCTGGTCACTGTAGAGTATAAACAAAAATTTTCCGCAACTTGAATGAGATCTATGGATCCTAACGTTTTTCTAAGCACTTAGCGTCCACTCGATAATCATCCACGAATTAGTGAGAAACATTTCGATCAACACTGAGATAGCGTGAACAGAGATATATTTGTCTGTTTGCTATGAGATGATTAGGTGCTAATGAGATAATGTCACTTTATCAAATATGTACGAAATCTTTGTTTTTTTTCTTATATACCTTCTAGCGATGATTTTGATCATATGAGATGTCACGAGGGCAGAAATACGATCGAGCGAAAAGTCACTATTCTCGGGCTGGCATAGATAAGAGATTTGCCGAAAGTACCAGCAATATCAGCGTGCTGAGCAAATTTATGAAAAATATCGTTGACAAGCGTTTTAAAAAATTTCATTGTTAATCTCAGTGAATTATGATCAGAAAATTAATTGAAACGATGAAATTCTCTTGCGTGTACACATTTTTTTGTAATTAATGGAATTTAATGGAGAATTTTTGAAAAAAAAAAGTAACATTGCAAATGTCTACCATAAGTCGTATGTTATTTAGGACTGGTGGATGGGGAAAAAAGTAGCTCATTAAATCACTTGCAAATAACGTTGAAACTGCTGGAAAAAAAAATTATGATCGTCGACATTGAACCAAATACTTACATGAATGCAATATAGCAAGGCGCCCTCGTTCCCTCGATTCCGTTTCTTGACGTAATTACGTAATCAGTCAATTTACCACGGTGGCGTCAAAAACAAGTGATTAAAAAAAAAAGCGACAAAAATATGTCTAACAACGAACTACTTAATAAATTATACTGATAACGATTGCGTTACTATTAGAAGCTTTTGCTTGTATATAATTACATGGGTGCGCGACGTAAAAACAATTAATCCAGAAAAGCTATTAAGAAAAATATTCAGGTTTAATATTTTTTTTTTTTTTTTTTTTTTTTTTTCGAAAAATTTGAATACTAAATGGCGAGCGTGTTTCTTGTTTTATCGAAATTTTGATTTGCCAAGATACAAGTCGTCGATAGCGGATAACCATAAAGAAAAAAAAAAAAATACAGAAGTTGTAAAATACCAGTTGCAAAGAGCCATAGACTGTAAAACGTTAAGGCCTGTTTGCATGAAAAGATCCATCGGTAAATATTCATCCCGGATTTAGTATAATTTCCTCATAAGCTTCGTTATGTCAATCTCGATGACAATTCGATCATGCTAATAATTTTGTTTTATTCTCTCCAGCTTCTTCACAGAAACAATGAATTGGTTATGCACCTTCGACAGATTCATAATTTATCCAACTACTTGAAGAAGACATAATTATAATGCCGTCGTAATTTACATTTTAAGCTTATACCGAGCTCTGTCGCTCACTTGTAAACTTCACTGCGAATCCTTCTTGATTCAGCAGTGATAATAGACTGGAACTCGTAATGTCACATCTTTATAACCAGAATGGGATAATGCAATTAACCAGTGACACTCATACCTTTTGTTTGCAGAGACGGAATTATGTAGAATTTAAAAACTTCGTAAGTTTATTGACGTTTGCTTTTTTTTTTTTTTTTTTTTTGGAAAATCAATAATCAATTTCACTCACTGTTTTAGGCGACGCCAACGTGTCTCTTCTTGAATGCGTGAAGTATCCGTCGTCGACAAAGACATGGAGAAGTGACGAGTACATCGTACGAGATAATTAAGACGTAATTAATTCGTACGAGACATCAGACTTACATCATTCAATTGTAAGGATCACGTAGAGTACGGGGAATCCTTACTAGATCTTTCCAGTTTGATCTAGTTGATCCAATATATTTTCGTCGTGGTTCACACCGTCACGAGTTATTAATCCAATTTTATCACTTTCGAAAATTAAACGTCAGAGCTAGGAAGTGGAAAAACAAATGGATACTGTTCCACGAATCTAGAAAATCCAAAGATACATACATTCCTCCACTGATCCAGGGAATACCGATTTTTCCCCATCCTTTATGACTGTCTGAGAGTCTCGTTGAGCATTAAAAAAGAAAAAATAAATTTTTCATAACATTTCTGTCTAAAAAGACCTTCGCCGTCTGTGATACGTATAATTAAAGCGTAGCGTTAAAAGGAAAGGCTCTGTTCGTCAAGTCAATAAAATATTATTTGATAACGATAAGCATTTTGCAAACAAAAGCTTTGGTGCAATTAATTATTTCATTATGAATTTCTCAACGCACTCAGGACTAACCGTGTTAACATCATCCCCGTAAACTACGTCATACGTCGACGTAGTCTTCGCGAATGAATGTTTGTCAGCTGTCAGCGATACCGGAGCATAAAATGGCGGCACTGTCACTCTCTGACAATATGATTTCTTCATTTCAGTTGAGTCCACAAGCATACCTGAAACGTACGAGACCTTGTGCACCTATTACGAGAATGTATAAGTAATTACGTAATCTCGTGATTCTTCTGCGAAACATCTAGAAACCATATGTGTGACGTTTTACAATCGTAATGGGATACCGCTTCCTTGGGCCGCCATCCCGAAGAACTTCGAACAACTCACCTGGAAGATAGGGACGCCCATTTGGTATTTCTTACTCGTTAAAATACTCAGAACGTTCTAGGTCTTCGAGTTGCATATCGGCTAAAAAGGCTTTTATCTCGTCACGAGCTCATTGTCTCGCTGATTTTCTTTTCGTGTCGCCAAATGACAAGAACCTTCGAAACAATGGACTCGTGCTTGCTACCTGGAAGGAGAATAAAGGATAGCTGAGAAAAAAAGAATTCTTTCCAGAAAAGAGGGATAAATAAAAGAAAAGAAAGAATACCGTAAGGAAAGGTACAACAACAGTCATCGACGGTATGCTTTGAGAAACAATGGCGGCTGCCGGTCAATTATATTAATTAACATTGAAGGTTGTCACCTAATAAGTGCAACGACAGGTGGAATACACTTCTAAATATCCATTCAAATTATCTTCCTTCGTATCCAATTGTGCGCTACCATATTAATCACTTCCTGTGCAGGATGATAGTGTATATAAATATAAACGATAAATATAGGTTTTCACGAAGCGTCGATAAATGGAGCTTCAAATTTGAAGAACAAGAGAATTATTAATAAATGAGTTACAAAGTCAAAAGAATGTATTATACGTAAAGTACCTGACTGAATATTGGCGATTGTCAAGGGTGTCTGTGTATATATGTATATATATATATTTAGTATATATATATATATACAGAATGGAGACCTTTAAAGTGAGACCGGTTTCAAAATGGCCGCCGGCATTGATACGCTCCCGTACAGGAAATCTCCACGCGCGGCGTCGCCGATGCAAATACCAAGGGTACCTCTTGTGGATAAAACGGAAGGATCCGATCGGTATCTGCAGAACTTTCGCAGGAATTAGCAATTTCCGAGGTCACCGTGAAGCAGTTGGAAGGTTGTGACCTCGCGATTGGCTAGACTCGTAGATTTTCTAGTAAACACAGCGTGAAACTCGGCAAGTCTTAGCTTCCTTATCATTGATAAGCTATTGCAGTCATGGTACCGTTAGATTATTGCACTTGGGACAAGTGTACACGTAGGTGTATATGAATGTCGAATTTGTAATTTCAGGGCGAGTATCTAGATAGGCGACGATTCTACGACTTGTTTGGCCGATGACTTTTGCTAAGACGGTGAGATGCCGCATGAAAACAACATGACATAATGGCATGTCATTCTGAAATTATGAAGGTGACGAACGAGGAGATGGCACTCCGTACCAATCACGAGTATTAAATCGTTTGAAAAGTATCAGCAGCGTTTCCAAGAATTTGAAGGAGAAAAAAATAAAGAGGTTATAACGATCATAAAGAAGAATAAGAAGAAGTAAAACTTGCTGGTCGATCATTAATCATTCTTTATGATATTGAGATCATGTTATGGCGATACTTGCAAAAATTAATCAGTCACACCAGGGTATCCATTCTCATTATAGTTCAAGAGTAACCCAATACTCGGTGGACAATGCACGCGAACTGGCACTTCTCATTGGAGGAGGCAGCCATAAGGAAAGGAAGGAAGGAAGGAAGGAAGGACAATGGACGCGAAAGACAAGCGCAAGTCGTTACGTGAAAATCAGCCCCAAGGAAAACCCTCTGTAGTAGCTACTTTTCAACATAGTTCATTGAAACTCAAGGCCACTCGTAAACTTAAAGTAAGTATAGAAAATTGAAGAATCAAGTTTATTCGACTGCATCAAAAGTGCAACGTGCATTTACTTATAGCTTCTGGTATACCTTCCTTGCACTGCACTTCGGTCGTAGTGCTACTTTTACACGACTTAACCTCACTCGACTAATGGCGTATAGGTTAGGAACATGTGTACAGGTTGCTTAAGTATGTACCGTGCCACTCACTGTATGTCTAAATTCTGTTTTATTATATGTATATGTATCGTTGAAATACCAGGACGAGCAGCTTGACCGGCAACAAGGCATGCACGCATGTTCACGATTCTTTGACTAAAAGTGGGGGACGCTATCAGTGAGAACGATGTCTTCGGCGCGTGTGACGTCACTGGGACGATTCTTCAAGTATAGTTGTAGCGGCAGGACGCGACGAGTCTTCCGTCAACCGCGAACCGGTACGACCGAGGGAATAATCGAGAAGTTCTTTCACTTCTAGAATATAATTTACTGTTTTTTTTTTCTTCACTGATTTCAACGCTGCGCTTCGAGTACGTAGAATCGTATTTTGTAACTTTGAGACTTTGACGATTTAAAAAATCTTTTTCTGACTTTAACGAAATCTGACCGATGTGCGATCGGAGTGGTACGGTTTTTTTTTTTTCACTGAGGTTACTGCTTCGTTTTTTGTTTCTATCTTCGCTGTCACAATCTATACAAACTATGTGCCGCGAGTCCGGGATTCCGATATAGTTGATTTTTTTTACCTTTAATTTTTTACGGTCGAAGGATAAGGCCACTATTTTTTTTTTTTGTAAATTTCTGTAATTCATATGGAGCAATAGTTTTTGAATTTTTATAGAATAATTATTTGATTACGATATCATTGTTTAGACATTTCTTATGGATTGTTCAGGCCCTTGCAATCGTTAGATAACGTTACCTATTATCGATTAGTGTGTTTTTCGGTTTTGCATGACTCTTAGTCTTGAGACAAAAACAAAGAAGCATTGTGATCCGTAATACGGTAGTATGCAAACAAAAATCTCAGGGACATCCCTAACACGCGTACCACTGTCATACATAACGGTGCATCTTGGATTTCGTAAAACTGTCTAAATGAATTTCATGTAAGCCAGTGCGCAAGTTATAAAATTGTGAAAATCTCGTGCAGGCAAGCCAGCACCAAATCGGCCCAACGAGAAATCAATCATCGCAGCCGAAGGACGTGGACTATCAACTACAGTCAAAGAGGAGTCGACTGGCAGAATCTCAGAGAGGAAGTGAAACGAGAAGTATATAAAAGTAATAGAAGGAGTAAAACTAAGGTAAAACAAGGACAGAAGCACAGAGTGACCTCCGTGTTCCAAGATACCGGAGTTAACCGAAGGAAGGAAGGAGCATACACGAAGGGATATCTAGAGAGAGAAAGAGAGAGGCAAATCAAGAGCAAGAGAGAAAGAGCTAGTCGGGAAAAGCAAAAGCGACCGGTGGAGCAAGAGTTACTCTCAGTAGTCGAGTGGCCAGCACAGAGTCTCATCGCGAGACAAGAGAGCGGCTAGAGATATTTAAAGAGATAGTAAAGAAAAAAATAAATAAATTCATAAACCGCAGAACTCTTGATCTTGCGATCGACTAGAATCGAGAGGCTGCTCAATCGGATATCGTAGGATCACCAAGCTGAGGATCGTCGCTTTGAAAGGAATAATAAAATAATACATAGAGGAAGGATCACGAAGTGTCTCATTGTAGTACTGGATAAACAGGAGGGGACCAATCGCGATTACAATAACTCGTGATAAACGTAAATAACCTGCAAAACTACCACGGCGAACAGTCTTTTGAATTCTTCTTCTACTTCCACTTCTTCTTATCCTCGAGGAGGACGTCGACGACGTTCGGTTGGCGCTTCGTGTGTGCGCGGTTAGTGCGGCTGTGTTCATATTGTATATACCAGTACGTAAAACCGTAGAGACGTACAGAACGCTGTACACGGTTACGGTGTAGAGTACGATTCGTACGGTTCACTAGCAGGCAAACACAACCACTCCAAAGTCCGTTGGCAGTTCAGTTGTCTCCGAACCCCCGAACCGTTCGGACGTGGCTTTGGATCTCCGTTATTACGGACTTTGTTATACGTATTTTGGTTTTTTTTTTGCACGTCCATTAACGCGGAGTGCTACTAGTTTCGTTTTGTCCCAGATTTTTGGTTGAGATATTTTAAGAGATTTTTTTGTCATTTTGAAAATTTCGATACTTGCACGGCCACTGGAACACTCATTCTGTACTATTGTATTCGATCGCGAAGACGACGACTTTCGCGGCTACTGATCTCTGTGAGAGAACGGCCATTGGTACACATACTATTTGGGGTAACTTTGGCATCGGGTGAACTGGCGGATTTTCTACTTCCGGCAAGAAAATCATCATCCGAAGACACGATTTACTCTTTGGATCCTTTGATCGATCATCTCGCTAAGACGTGAGTATTTGGAATGATTTTTTATAACTTTATTTTATTTTTTCAAGACTTTTCTTAGAGGTGTCACATAATGCTGTGTTATATATAGATGTATCTATGTACTTAGCTCTGTATAGCTGTGGTATGATTTATGATTAGCTTTAGTAATTTTGTCAATGACTGTTATCGATTTTCCATATTGTTTATACAAAGGACTGTCTCATTGTACAGTTATGAGTAACGGTGAAGAATATACATTTATCTCGTTGCAATAATAATACTCAATTCACCATCTTAAAAGGGAGTATGACTAGTCTACGGGTGGATTTAGAAGGCAATTTTTGAGATTAAAAAAGATCATTGGATAATTTATTCTAAAAATTTTTACACGAATTTATTGATACTTAATCATAATCGCGGCGAAATATCTCTCTACAAGTGTGTCACCACAATCACAGTCCTTTCGCTCATCCAGGTCAAATCAAATTTTTTAAATTGTTATTTCTTACCGATTTAATTCTTAAAACTTAAAGCTGATACGTACCATAGACCGACACCTATTGAAGGTGTATGGAAAATTTCAAATTGATCGAACGATTTTCTCTCTGCCTTCTTCATTATTATGGTCACCAATTAGAAAAACATAGTTTTGACAAAAACAAATGTTAAGTTACTCACAAATTTCCATACGATTACTATAAAACTTGTGATACCGTTAATCAGCTAATCCTGAAACCACAAGTCCACTTCTCTGTCAAAGAAGTGTTATAGTTCAGTATTTGGACTGTCCCAATGTTAAGCCAATTTTTTAGGCATTTTACTGTAATATTTTTAAAAACAAAAATTCAAGGTGTATGAGAATATGCACAAAATTTTTTTTCAAACCACCATACCATGATACGTACCCCATAACTGGCAATTGCCTGTTATCTTAACCTAGAGTTTATCAGGATTCGAGCCGGTAGCCTTATCCTACTAGCCAATGCTATTCGCTACTCTGTGCAAGACAAGCAGATAAGTTTCATCAATGTTAATTCGATCCCCATACATGTAATCTGATCGATATATCAAATTGATTCAAGAATCAACTGTGTATTCCAGAGTAGGCCTTTCGATTACTTGCAGGTAGGTCACTGCAAAGCTGTAATACTGAATTGTGCAAAGTGCCTCGCGCCATTCTCGACAGATAATCATAAAAAAAGAAAAATTTCAAAGTTCATCCTTAATTAATCCACCATCCACACTCGATACTTATCTTCCCTTCAGGATCCTCCATATGTATTATCTTTTCATAATACACATTAATCATCTGTGTACATATTTGTTGTTTACGCGACAAATAAAACTTGCAAAGTTCCAAAGTTCGCAAAGCTCCTCTCTCCTCTTCAAAAATTCCTTTCAAATCTGAACTAACGTTTCCACTGACCACTTCCGGCTGCTTTCAATAATTGAATGGA
>JARQSV010000804.1:217098-267983 GCA_030142285.1 Calameuta idolon | reverse complement strand
GGATCCTCTTTGATCTCCATTAATAAGAACAAGACGATTGCCAATGATAACTATTGGATAGGAAAGTTGAAACAAGTTCAAGTGCAAGTAGTTCAGCGGCAGAGAAAGAACCGTCAGTGTTTAATTTAACTGAACATATGTATATATACTATGCTCTCTTGATCTTGATTAAAATACGTACATCACCTACAACTAGTTATATACAGTCATTCGAAGGTGTTCCTCGCTCTGTGAAACGTGTAAACAGACTTTGACACACTTTACGTACTTTCAATGGACGCGTGTCCCCGACGTTCTTAGTACGATAAACTTTTAGCCGAGTAGCCGTCTACAGTGTTGCGAATTTTATATACCCATATACAGTATACCTATACATACAGATACAGTGCAAAACAGTTATACGGCCATTTTGAAAGGCCTCGTGACGGCGAAGTTTAGCATTAATAAAAAAATAATAATTCTAAAAAGATCTGTCATTCCTCATCTACTCCAAGTCACTTTTATGGATATTCAAGAGTACGTTTCCGGTACACGTAACCACGAACGTGTCCACTTTGAGTGGATCCGTATCTAAGGCACTTGTCGTTCGTTGGATTTACTACGAGTTTATATTCTTTGTATTCATATAACAGAAGACGAAACTGGCGAATAAAATTGCTAATCCAATAGCGCGAATGGCTCCTGTCATGTTAGTCACTTCTCAGTCGCTCCGACTATCCTACGGGCTGTTTCGCGTTGTGAAACGGCAAACGACTGAAACTGCCGCGTCGATCGTTTCCAAGTGACTTTCTAAACTAGAAGCGATATACACTTTGTATCCTACTTGGTATACTTGTACGCACCTACCTACCCCAGCTTTGGGTACTCTTGAACAGATGCTCACGTGTGGTATCACCATTGTGTAGTACACGCGGCCTGATACGTGATCCATGTTATTTATTAACGAAGGATTCTTGCTTTGTTGAAACTGACTGACCGTAATGTCGCATTCTCTCTGGTAATTGCATAGGAAACGGCAACGATATCTTCTGTATCGTACGTACCGTCCAGTCGTGCGCTTCTCCGTACAGACATAATAACGTTGTGTCGTATCCGCGTGAACGTCATCGTGGCGGAAATAATTGACGATATTATGAAAACGCGATTTTACGTACTCTTGAAAAAAAAAATGTTACGTTTAACATCGCCGCCATCTTGCGTACAGCTTCGATTCGATTATATCGCAAATCATCTCGTCGAACTTACTAGTTTTTGGTTATGACTGTCACCGCTGAAGACGGACCGTGGCTGCTGCTGCGCATGCGCGACGCTCAGTTCACTTGTATTCTTCATGGCGCTTACTTCGCAGACGATAATCGGCATTAGCCTAATTTAAAAGGCAACAGCAATGCGCTGACACGGCAGGTAAATACGTGCGTGAGTGCGTGGCGCATGCGTTTCACTGTTATGTCTCAAGAAATCACGCAAGAGGCATTTTTGAAGTTGCTGCTGCTATTTTTTGTTGGCTTATTTACATCCGACGTAGCCATACGAGTTAAATGTTTCGTTAATCGCTGTCAATTTCGTACGGTTTTACATTGCAAGTTATGATTTCTCGTGGAAGGAGGTCGCTGATCTTACGAATACGCAATTAGACTTGGAGAATGGTTCATTTCACAGGTACTGTGTCTTTTTGTAGAAAGTTTTTTACCTCTCTCTCTCTCTCTGTCTCTCCCTCTCTCGCTTGCTCTGGGTATACAAATGCAGAAAAAGTACGGAAGGAAAGATAAATTAAAGATATGCTATGTCAACTCCTATTGAAAACTTATCGAACTTCGTATGCTGGTACTTGGTAATAATTATTCTTGTTAATTGTCTTCTCGTTGATATTCCGTTTACATACGGTAACTGCGACAAATTGTTAGGTGCGATCGATCTGTTTCACTGAACTCCCTATGAGAATACTCCTTCACGTATTAAAATACATGGTATGAGCAGCTCGTTATTGTGCCGTTTTAACACGCGAAATACAACGTCACGGGTTGACGACACGTTATCTTAATTAATCACGGTAATCCTCGACGTCAATCAGCCTATTGCCGTGCATTTCAATATCGTATACATTCAGCCAAATACTATGAATAGAAATGATTCAAGTGCTTCGGAGGTCCACAGCTACGTAAACTAAAATCTGTTTACACGCAGGTTCTGGACTTTCAAGGATAACCAGGAATACGAAGGATCGTACATCTTGCATTTGTATTCGCTGTACCGGAAGTTGCATGTACATTGGAATCTATTCAGCTCGAAAATCAGTGAGAAATAATATAACGGATAATGATTAGCGAATTGAGCCTCAGGATATATATATATTTTTTTTTCATAAGCAACTCTTCTATGTAGCTTTACGTTTAATTCGCCAGGACGACGTCATTCCGACGATCAATCCTCTTTGACTAGAAGAGTAAGACTTTAGAATCTTATAACGATACAATTGATATTACTATATAGTTTTTTTATCTGTACATGAGTCCTAGGTGACTTTGATGTACGAACGATGAATTCTGGCCAATTCGTACGATGAACCTCTGGAACTGTTTTTTCTAATAAAAAGACGTTTGGCACCTTTTAATGCTTAATCTTGATTTTACCGTTATTGCGAATAATTGAATCAGCCTGTATGTTTGATTGGATCCAAATTACCTGGTTGTGCTATAAACAGAATTACGTATGGTATGACGGTAGCTATCGGAGTTAGCTCCTTAATAATTCTTTCCTCTATATGGTATGTATGAACAGTGAAAATATTAAGGAGAAAATTTCCCTTTAGGTCCGTTTTGATGATAATTAAGGAGAATTGTTAATTTACCAATTGGTTGGAACTTTCTCCTCCGTTCTTCAGTGTCTTTTGCACGTATGTATTGGCTGCTACGCAATTCCTGGTATTGATTTGGTAAAAGAAGAAAAAAAAAATGAAAGGAAAATCAGGTAATATACTAGGCATTCGCACGAATGTGTTTCTCTTGTAGCCATATACCAATGGCGTACCAGACGGCAAGAAGGCCGTCGTTAAAGACTGCTCAGGGTGTTGCGGATCAGGATTCTATATACACGTCAGGTTACCAAATGAAATGTTCAAGTGAGCCAAGGTCGGTGTCCTACCTCTTTCGTGCTTTCACTGTAAAAAGTTATTCGACAAAGAGACTCGGATTTATTTGCAGATGGGAGCGAGAGAGACGGATGAAGGAAAAAAAAATAATAGACACATACATATGTCCACTACAATAATTGTACGGTCTGATTAACAGAGATGGTTGAGCATTTTTTTTAAATTTATTTATTGTTAAAGTCCACATGTCTATTTGGCACGAAATTGTAAAATGGGACACCAAATTTTTTTTTAACGCACACTCATCGCTATGTTTTTTTTTGTTTTACGTTGTCTACGTCATCGCGTTCCTTGTTGCAATCTGAAGCGCCGCGACGTCGAGCGTCGTTGTTGTTTTATGATTTAAAAAAAAAAATTTATTATTTTTGTCCCTTTTTTTATTCTTTATGCCGGTATCCATAGTTTTTAACTTGTAAGATGAATATCGTTGCCGGTGGTCGACTATCGTAACAGGTGCGTCTGTTTTCGAAAGATCGATGACGTAGGAGCCTTGTTTTTTCAATCGACCGCATTTCGCTTAATGACCTTCTTTCTTGGTAACGAATATATTGTAGAGTCGCGTAATTAACGGGATGACATCGGGGGCTTAGGCCAATTCCATAGTCTTGGAATTGATCGGTACACAAAGAACATTATAGTGATTACAATGGTTATCCTAGTCGGCAAAACTGCCTTTGGTAATTATTTCGAGACGGTAATTGAGTTTTTAATTTTCAATAAATGGCACTCGTAATTAGTAATACTTTGAAACGCGGGAGTTAATGCCGTTGATTGTTGAATTTACGAAAAATTGTACTTGTGAACATGAGATTGCTCTTGAAATTCGCTTTTTTTTCTCGAGGACAATTTTTTGTCTGGAGTAATTTATATTCAGCGTGAAAAAACTTAAATGAATCGAACTTTTTTTAAGGGGATTTCATGCTGTTAATTATATACAGTCATTTTGTGAATGGGAATTAGGTCGACCTGCATATTACAAATTTTTTATTTGACACGTAACTGAATGCATTGAAATTTTTTTTTTCAAATTCGAAATATCTGTGTAATACCAATTGATTACGAAGTCCTTGAACGATAATGACAAATGATCTATTTTTTTTTTTATGATTTTACATGACTAATATTCACGATCTTTCCCTGCCAGAAATTGTATCTCGATTCTTCGATGCTGATAAGAGTTTTATATGCATAATAAAACATTTCACTTATTAAACATTTCACGTGGCACCGCATGCGATACTAATTTTACAAAAATGTATCACGGTCTATATTTATCCGCGAATCGACCACCGTGAAATCACCCGATCGAATATCGATAATCGAGCAATAAGTACGCAAGGAATTGACGATGTGCCCGTAGCCATAAGTAAAGAAGTGTCGAGCACAGAATACAAAGAATCATAAATAACCGAGGAGCAATAAATTGAAAAATAAAATTTGAAAATTATAATCCTTCCATACGAAGACGCGTTGAGCAATTCTTATTCCGTATGCCGAGTCATAAGAGAAGTACATATAGAGACACTTGCGAGAAAGCAATAAAAATGTTGTATTTAATTTTTAAAAAGTTTCCTTCACAAATCACATGTTATTTTACCCCACGTCACGTGCAGGCCATCCATACCTATATAAACACACGTCAATACAGCGTATGTAATAACAGTCATGTTTTTCCAAGAGTATACTGTAACAAGACATAACCTCAAACTTGCCCCGATTGGTAAAGAAAAAATGGACTATCTTTATTTACCCATAAAATTTGATGTCCACTTTACGTCCTCGGACGATAAGAAAGTATTCTGTTTCACTTGGTATCATTCATTTTTTCTATCTAATAATATATTGAATGCAGCACGCAACGCCGGTATTGTTTCCATTTGAATCGACACGATACAAAGCTTCTCGTTAACAGTGACTCGATACAATACAGTGTGAGCGTCCCTTAATTACGATGCGCGTCGCGACGCGTGTCATGACATGGCACGACCGTACAGCGTACACGTACGATTGCGCATTCACATCGATTATATCGTTCGAGAACGAATCGACTTCTTTTTATGTTTGATTTGCGCGAGTAATTAAAGTCCGCAGTAATAACGAGTGAACACATATTTTCGTGACACCCAGTAGCTGAGTAGCAGCAGCCCTTGATTCGCGTCACAGAACTGTTACGTGATTCATGGTAGACATAGGTAGAACGAGGTAGACGAAAAGTGCGGGAAATTTTCAAATAATTACCTCTACAGTGTGCGGTGTTATGGGTTTAGATAGTGCGCGGTAGGATATTCAATTTTCCAAATGTCAGACAGTAATTGTCTGTCATCATTACCGATGTGATTGCATCTTTGATATTTTTCTTTTTCTTTCCTTCTTCTTAGTCTCTGGTTTCTGTCGGTCGTTCTCGTGGAAAATTACCATGTAGAATTTTACATGTTACGAGAACTTGGTGATTTTCTTGTCTCTCTGGGGATTTTCGTATCGCTTCATTTTCGGTGCTTGAAAAGTCTTATTTACGTAATTATATATTTCTGAAAACACGGACGATTCTTACTAGTGATCTGTTGTGTCGAATGATTAAACATTTGAGGTTATGCACAAGGACGACTGAGTGTCCCCCTTTTAGTTTTGAGAAAAAAGGAAAAGTATATCCGTCACTTTTAACCGTGCGCGGGAGTCGATGCAGACGAAACCAGAATGCATTGCGAGATACTGTTTGGCAATATGGCCGCCGTTTACACCGACCGTGTCGCGGGATCACTCGTGCTGGAAATAATTGATGTTATACGAATTTTGTGACAATTACGATAATATGTACAGCACGTTCTCGGTTGTCGACGGTATCAGTGTCTACGGTGATATGTGAAATGACGTCGCTTCGTGTGCAGAAGGCTTTTTTCCGAGCGATAGAAAAATTGTTCGCGCGTCATTAAAACAATTCGATTTCAATGAGATTAATGGCCGTCCGTATGTGACTGCGACGAGGCGCAAATGTGTTTAGGCCTTACTCACGTAAACTTGACGATTGTTTTCATTTCATGAGTTCACTCGTTACGTCGCCTCTGGCGATTACTCGACTTTGTGCACGCTCCGTAACTCTTTTGACGAGACACACCGAAAGTACCTTGACAGTGAGGAAATTTTCTTCCCCGACTGCCGCTAATGCGTCTTTACGTACAAAGCACAGCAATGCATTCTGGTTAGTGGGTGGCATTTTCTTTTATGTTGTTAAATTGTCATTTATTTCACTTTTAATATATTTTTAATAACGACGTAATCCTTTTGCATCATTCTCACACGAGATGGCATTGCGTGACGTTCGCGGAAACGATGGAATTGGCGCGATCCGCGAGAATCAAACAAAAGCCAACCTTGGCCAAGATCAAGATCTGATTCGTTCGACAAAAAGTGGCTAACGATCGCATGTTACCGAACCGTGGGAATTGCCGCTCCGTTTCTTGCAATTTTAACAAAGACCGACCGATTCGTCTAACAAGAAGACACATGAGGCTCGGGGATCTATTTATATGAATTGACTTGAACTCGATGGGAAGCGGTCAATGAATTTTCTTGGTTTGCGTTTTGCACGCGTTTCAATAGAGGTATTCTGTTAATTTTCAATTACTCTTTTTTTATCTTTCTTTTCATTCGACATGTACACGGACCGCTTTACAGCGACGGTATACCGGTTTCGTTTGGTTTGAATTACCACGTTATTTTCAACGAAGTTCATACGATTCTCGCCAGATGGCTAATTTCAATTCTCTATTGTTTTGTTCTCGTTTAATCACGCATCTACAAATTTTCCCTTACTCATATCTCTCCCTCTCTCTCTTTCACACTGTCGGAGGTCAATCCAGATAAATTCGGACTCAACCAATTCGAACTGGCTTTCACTGTAAGGTAAACGCAAACGACACGAGTAATTTCACAGACGATATCGCCCGTGAAAATTGGCAACAGCCATATTGATCCCTCGTTATCTGTTTATTTATTTCTTTCCCGGTTACCTTTTATTGACACAGGCAACAAATTTATTAGTTTATAAATTGTTTTTGAAAGACCATCCTCGCTCTGATAACTCGTTTAATCGTAATTTCAAATTCTTTTTTTTTTTTAATTGTAAGTAACACGTGCACAGTATTTAATCGCGACTGTCGCAGCTGCACGAAAACGATTCTCAACTCGACCGATTCGAATTTGAGCATTAGTTACGCTAGACGCTTCTGGGACTTGTCGCTCTTCGTGAAAACGCGTCCTTTGACTCGACTCGTATTTTCAACTGATTATCATAAACGCCAGACAAGCTTCACGATAGGCTCATTGTTACCATACGCTCGATAACATTCTTGCGACTAGCAGCAGCAGCAGCAACAGTGACACCTTCATTCTCGTTTTAGTTTCTCTGATGACTACTCGGCCAATTAATTCGTCGATTAATTACGCTGTTGTTCTACAGCATCGTTGGAATCAGTTACGAACTTGTACGATTGTATTGAAATCTTTTAAAAATCCCACTGTCTCTTTTGAAATTGAATGTTGAGCGACTCTTGAACACACGTTTCCCTGCATATAACATAATTCCACAAGGTCGTTATTTGCCAATAACGAAATATTCTTCCAAAAAGTGGACGTTCCAAGATGACCAGTATATTTTGCGTAAATTTTTTTCCCCTAAATTAGCATATACGCCTTACCTGGATAAGTCAGTTTACGCATGTCGATTATGGCTAATTAATATTTTTCTCATAATTCTCGCTTATGCCGTAGATATTAAGGATCTTTGAAGTTTTTATTTTTTTCGATCACCGTATACAAAATTCCAAAAAAAAATATTACTATACGTTACTACGTCTCATTTATCATCGTGACTCAACCAATTTCAGTGAAATTCTTTCGGGCTCTATTGACTTTTGACATTTTCACATTGATTCCGCCTATCAGTTCTACTGCTGCCGTAATCACCTACGTATCTACGTACGATCGTTCAGCCGAGATAATTCTTTATCCCTACGGGCATAAAGCGGCTAGTGATCCTGACGAGTTGATGAACGTATTTATAAAAAATATTTTTAAGACACTATATAGATATAGCTGTCGACCAAGAAATTGACTTTAGCTCGGGGCGACAGTCGCAACAGGTTTTTTTTTTTTTTTTTTTTTCGAAGTCAAGAATATGACTTAATAGGGGGAAAAAACAGTCGACGTAATTCGTCGGCTTTATTGGACGCAATAATACCCCCCCACCCTCTCTCACACGAAAAAAAATAACGTAAAAAATTTTTACCGCGTAAAATTCTCTTAAGTCACTTTTCACGTGACAAAGTTGTATTTTCCCATATTTTTCTTATTTTAACTGCTGCGTTTAATCTTTTCTTTTTATCACACCTAACCTCAAGGTGAATGCTTAAAGACTCATCTTCGCGTACCAACCGATCGCTAATGTCCACTTAGAATAATTGCATAGTAGCTGGTAGATTGTAAAAAAATTGTTATAAAATAAAAAAATTTTATAACAGCATAAAATCGATCATCCGATAATCTTTTACTTATTTAGCAAAAAAAATGTGCTGCTGGAAATTATTTTTTGTTTCCAATGATAATTAACGGCTTCCATTGTTTCGCATTGATTTGCATCGATTTACCACATATTTGCGCTTACTCGAACAAATCGATTAGACGAACACCCATGTCCACCAATTAATACGAATAATCAAGGTTGTACTGCATCTACAAGCAGAATGACGTAGACACGTAATTCCGCATGACGAGGGGATTAGCAGTCTTTTTGAGAAAAAAAGTATTGAGTCGAGTCATTCCCAGCTGCTAATGAATTAGCGCTATACGATTTCCGGCCTGGCTGATTACAATGAAACTACCAGATATTTACAGTCCATTCACAATGTGCATTAACCATACACCCATACTCGAGATATGAAAGTTACAGTAATCACATGTAATTTTCGTAGCAATTAAAGTAATATATATACATGTAACATGTGACACACGCATATGTCAAAATTTCTAAAATTATTATTTTCTTATTTTTCCAGGTAGCCGACACAGATAATGGTGGCTTCGCAGAACGACGGCGGCAGAAGCGGCACCGTACCGACGGACGACGCGGTGTACACCGTCTCCGTAGGCGGAGTTGGCTACCGCAACGATGGATACAGGGAAGACGGTACCGACGGCATTCCGCCGGAACCGACCAAGCCGCCCCAGCTGCCACCTGCCGACGACGACAGTCAGTCACGAAAATTTCGATTGTCACGTGGCGAGAAATGGCGAATCCTCAAGAACATCGGCGCCGTGTCCGTAGCCTTTATGGTACAGTTCACGGCCTTCCAAGGCACGGCCAATCTTCAGTCGTCGATAAATGCCAGCGAGGGTCTTGGCACTGTGTCCTTGTCCGCAATATACGCGGCCCTCGTACTCTCCTGCATCTTCGTACCTACCTTCCTCATCAAGAGACTGACCGTCAAGTGGACCCTGTGCCTGTCGATGCTCTGCTACGCACCCTACATTGGGTCGCAGTTTTACCCCAGGTTCTATACCCTGGTACCAACCGGTGTCCTACTGGGTCTAGGTGCCGCGCCCATGTGGGCAGCCAAGGCCACCTATCTGACCCAGGTCGGCGGTGTCTACGCCAAGCTCACTGATCAACCTGTGGACGCCATTGTCGTACGGTTCTTCGGGTTCTTCTTCCTTGCTTGGCAGACGGCTGAACTCTGGGGAAACCTGATCTCGTCCCTTGGTAAGTGTACACTCGGGTGGTTGGACTTAATTAATTGTTTCTCCTTTTTCTCTCCACTCGCACACAGGACGCTGCTATTGTATTTTTTGAGAAGAATCTCTCACGGATTTTCAATATTTACGTATGCTTGGGAGCCGCAAGTGGAGAACAGTCGAGAAAGCAACGGTGGAACAAAGACAAGAATATATGTATAAGCACTGGTCCTCATTTTGCACGAACGTCATGAAGAAATCGCGTCCTGGTCGTTTTTGCGTTTGAATATTTATCACGTATCATTTGAATAAGCCGGTCACGCCGATTTTTCTCTGCCCTCGGGCTAACCGCCAGATCCTCTTCGTCATTGTGTACCAAGCTATTCTACGCGAGCGCCATCTGTACGTATTATAACGAGGAACAACTCCATATTTATGCATATACACCTAGTAAAGCCTATATAATTTATTTCTCTCTTTCTCTTAAAAGAACGAAATTTCTATTTTCAAAAATAAGACAAATCTACGGACTGGGAAGTGCCGATTTTAAAGCGTTCTTTATTTATACTAACAAAACCACATGTCGTTTGCGAAGTCGTCTGTTTTCTCTCCACCTCTTCCCCCCCCGTCCACGAATCGAATTTGCGTAATACCAATTTCAAGGAAAACACACGAAATCATGTTCGAAATTGATTCTTCTTCCGTCATCACATGTATAAACAAAAATATTCTCTTGGACGTGACGTCACTTGTACAATGAAAACACACCGATTCCCTTCCGTACATATTTATTCGTATTTTGTTGATTCACTCTTTTTCTTTATACTTTCATAAATAATATCAGTTACGCGCACCTGTGACACTGCCTCTTTTGAATTATCAGTGCGACGTCAAAAATGAGAAAAAATCAATTTACTAAGCAGTCAATCAATTAATCATTTTACTCCGTCGATAACGTAACTCGTTTGGTTTATCTGCTATTAAATTTTGGCACGTGGTCGTGTACCAAAACAATATATGTATGTTGTCTTAGTACACGACTAATTTGATGTGTGTATATATATATATATGCACCAAAAGTTATTACATACGTAACCATATGATGATTGGCTCAACTATCTAACATTCTAACGGATACGGAATGCGCGTAACCAATTGGACTAGGCGGCTTAAGCAGCAGAGGAATCATAACAGCCAGTAGTAACAGCGGGGAATCAGTCAGACTGTCCGACCAAACCTTTTTCCTTCTCCGCTTAAGATGTATTGAAGCAAGCTTGTGTACGTGTATACATATGTGTATATATATGTGTATATATATACAACTGTAAGCAAGTGGAGAATGACTGCAGGCAGTCAGCCGGTCGAGATTTATCCGGTATAAACTCGCTTTGGTTGCTTTCCTTTACTACTGTTGGTTGTTGTCGTTGTTGTTGTTGATAATGTTATTATTATCAACGTATACATTCGCCCGGCACATTCACTCCTCGCACACTGAATCTGGATATAATGTTAGTAATGGAAGTCGTGAGGATTATGGGTATGCGTAATTAGGTTAGTTTAATGGATATAAAATGTGTATATACGTATAGTATGTATATAACTGACTATTTCCTATTGCCAGATCGACTCTATTGATTACGCTCCACTCGGCTCAACTTACAATTCTTAGTCACTCGTTCGCCCACTGAACTCTACCTAACCTCACGGGTTAACGTTCCTGTTTTACCGACGATAGGAAACGCTCGTCGCGCCGTTGGGGATTCTTGACAAATATATTGGCTACAAAGGTCAAGACTGTTTCGAGTCCTTGCGGAAGGTCGTCGTGGGGTTACCGCGTTACGAACAGGAACCGACGTCGAGCGTCGATGCGCTTTTTATATATGTAGAGTGCAATTTACACGTATGGTATGCGTAAGTGAAAGGACGTTACTCGGTTTTAAGTTCCTTGACACGTGGGCACTTTGACACTTGGTCTGGTCTGTTGTGGCGAATGATATTCATCGCGTGGTTTTTTTTCACTCTGCGGAATTCTTTTCTTTTTTTTTTTTTCTTTTTAAATAAGAATTAACTTTGTACGCGTCATTCAGTTTCTTTGTCGTTTATCGTTAATCGATTCGATGTTTTGAACATTTTTTTTTTCTTTCGTCACCGAGTGATTTTTTGATGGTTAATTTGTCGTTTATTTTGCCTGTAAAATTTGAGGCTTTTTGTTCCTGTGTTTGCGATCTCTCGTCACAGTGACCTACGTGAGTCAGCGAAATTGATCGGCGGCGGTCGCATAACTCTCTCATGCAAATGCATAGCTAACTGCACCGCGACAATGGGGTCTGAAGGAAATTCATATGGGCGCGGGGGAATTCACAGCGCACGTGCTTCCTTAAGATGTATAGATATACCTAGGACTGTGTCATTGTTTGATACCACGTGGAAATTTTAAGTCAATATCAAGGCGCTAAATGCATTCGTACTCAGTGTGATTCATCTTGATTCCCGTGTCTTTTGCTTGTATCACGTTTCATGTTTCACTCAAAGTTACGTAGCTCTTTGTGAATCGCAACTTTGCGTTAGTGACAGTGATTTATGATGAAGACAAAAAAATTTTCTTTTCCTTTCAATTTAAACTTAATTGCCCATTTGCGGGCTTTAGTCAACTTCCGCTCGAACAGATAATAACTGCTGACGTTACATGAAAATTTACATTCATGAAATTATTCTTTTTAGCTTTTCACACGAGCGCTTTTCGTTATTCGTTAAGATACGGCAAAGCCTGTTACCTTAGACTGTGTTTCCAATGAGCGATTCCATTCGTCGTATTGTCACTTTACTTTTTTAACAATTGAAAATTTATCGATCGCTTCGATAATCTTACGTAACCACCAAGAAAAATGTGTTCATTAGACAGCTCATGTTTTTTTATTTGTTATATAAAATGGCGGCTCTCTTATCGTCCGTCGCAAAATTCGATAAAACATCACTTTTGGTATCGTCGTCGACAGGTTTGTCTGAGTACACAGAGCGAGGTGGTTAAGCGTGGAAGGAGAAAAAGGTGTATCCGCAACAAGGCGATCGACCGAGAGTCTCTAGGATCTGGTGAAAGTTGTACCGATGGCGCGCGATCACGAATGCAGATTAGCCAATAGGAATTCCGAGTGGCGTAAAAGTATTCAGGAAGAACGTGACGGGCCGGGAGAGGGGGCGGGTGGGAGGGGAGGGCAAAGTCTCGGCAATTTTTTTCTCCTCATCTCTTTCAAGCACAAGACGTGCCAGAGGAACTGGCCACGTGGCGGGCACGTGCGAAAAATCACAAGTGAAAACGATTCGCCGTGAATTTATTACGAGGGATTTTTTAATGCGGATAAAAAAAGAGGCCATTGAAATGGCATTCAATTTAAATAATATGTATATATATATATATACATGAATATTGACTATTGCACAAGAAGCACCATTGCCCATAGCCATCTGAACAGTTGTCCGAGGAGACGGCATTCGCTTACGCGATAATTGCCATTAAAACTTGTCGTTAGATATTTATGGTGACGGGATTTCTAAGTATCGACGACAGTTCGAGGCAGAGAAGGAGAAGGGGTGGAGGAGGATAAGAGGAAATTGACGCTGCGCGCATAATCGAATTCGTCCTTCCTACGTCCGATGTGTATTTATTGTTTCCGGAAAATGTAGGGAAAAAAAAGGAGTGGAAAAAAAGAAAACGTACAAAGTAAGCGCGTGGGAAAATTTGTTGTTTTACGTAATTAAAGGAAAAAAAAAAATTTGTTCTGCAGTTCTCAGCGAAGGTGAATTCGGCAGTGGTGCCAGCAACGGAAACGGTACTACCAACGAAGAAAAAATAAAGTTATGCGGTGCCAATTTCTGCGTTCTTGGCAATGGCGTCGAGGACAGTCTGAAGCGTCCACCAGACTACGAGATTCACGAGATTTCTGGAATTTATCTTGCCTGCGTACTCCTGGCCGTCATGATCGTCGCCTTGTTCGTGGATCCTTTGTCGAGGTGAGTTTTTACCAATTACGATCTAAAGCGACGAACGTCGTTGACCTTTAATTGAGAAATCGAAGAATTGAAATTGCCGCGTGTATTTCGAACGTATTTGAAGAAGGTTATTTTCGTAAAAATTCTCAACGGAATTATTCCGTTAATCGTATTTTACGAAAATATCGAATAATCTTTTTCGATCGTTTGAGTATCAAGTAAATCGATGTTATCGACCGAAACGTTAACGCTCGACGAGACGCACGTGGTAATAACGTAAGATAATATATTGAAACCCGTCGTATGATGTATGCAGAGATGATAATCCACAATCAATAATGATCGATTGTCCATACCTAAAATACAACGGACTCTCGAAGCGCGAAAGCACACACATACGTGTTTCCATCCTGTTTGCCAATACGGCAAAATGTAAATAATATTTTAGTTGTCATTCCCAAGGAATATTCCACACCTGAATTCAATCAGTTCTCTGAGACCTAACAAGAGAATACACGTAGCTCACGCGTAGACCGAACATTGGCTCTTTGCTGCGGAGTTATCGATAATCTAAATAAGCGACGCTAGCGAACTCTACCGGCAGTCGCGGGAAGTTCGTTGCTCCCCTTGTCACGCACAAAAGTGACGCGTCTGCCTTCCTTTCGGCTGTCCGTCTATGCGAAATCTTTTCTTTCCTTAACTCGTGGCTGCCTTCTTCAACGTGCAACTTAATTCGTCCATAAAGGAGGAGTTTATTACACGTACAAAAGTTTCAATAAGTTACGTTAACCGTAACTACCGTGTTTAACGCAAGAGCGAAGAGCAGCATCGCTTGAGGATATTACTTGAAGACGTTAACGTTTAAGGCTGTTTTTCATTCGAAACAACAAGATGAAAATCCACACGGCTGTGTTTACCAACAACGAGTACACCCAGTGCGTCGCCATTGTTTATACTTCACCGTGTATACACGAGTTTAAGTCTCACTCCTGTCAAAAGCGTCTCGGTTATTATCTCTCGAGGACTAAATTTATGTTCTCGTTATTGTTCGGGCTACTCGTCAGAAAACTAACCGTAAGTGCGGAAGACTCCGTGCGTTATGATTACTCGTCGGCGTCGTCGTGTTTACCATGATCGATAAAACGTGACAACACGTCGAAGCCTTCACCCAGGAACAGACAGAAGAAATTGATTGGATGAGTCATAATAATTATTTTTTCTCAATAATATCTTTTTCTTTGCCATCCGAATGTCCGTTTGACCTGCACGTTCACTCGCCAAATACAATTTAGTCGTTGACTCTCGTAGGGTTAGGTTAGGTCGGCGTAAGCTTCTGCTTGCGACGTATATTTACCGATGCGACCGTGGAACGTTTTACGTTTCTTCTCGAAGATTCGACGTCGTTAACGCGTACGACTTTGGAGGAGCAGGAGAATAAGGGAGGGGAAGGTAAAATGATTCTCGTAGTCGGTTTTTTTTTATTCCAGCAGCATTACGAAACCGGGCTTAATAACCGAGTAGAGCAGGATCCGCGGAAACTCCTCGGCTGACTCGCCATAAACATTGGTCTATTCGTGATTGCGAAATAGCGTACATCCGACGAGATGCATCAATGCGCAGCCAAGAGTTACGTAACGTATATTCATTATCGACGGGGTCCGAGTGTCCCACAGGATACTCGTACGCGTTCCTAACCTAAATTTCATTGTCAATCGATATTATGTTTGGACACTTCCGGTTCATCTCTTATCCAGTTTTGACAGCGAGAGACCTCTTTTTTTTTCTATTTACAATAATTTTCTACACTAGACAGCTCGATCAATGACTAATCATTGTAGGTCACGTGGCAGCATTTTTTCTTTGGGTTTACAATGGGACTGCGACTTTTCCCTGTTGGCTTAACCTCGTGAACGTTCGTATGCATTCGTCCTGATATGGGGCACTTGCCGATAACTCTCGAGGAAGGGAAACGGTCAGACCCGACCAGGCGGCTACTAGACTCTAAAAACAAGGAAACCTCGGACAAACAGTTGCAACCCAACTGTATACGTATATGTGTACATATACTTGGGTTTATCATTGTTATCCTAGTTTAAAGTTCGTGCCGTAAGTATATATATAAATATATATATAGAACGCGGAGACTGTTACGTTTTTTCATATTCGTCATTGTTTGCTCAGAAACAATGAGAAATTGCTTTCGTTAACTAGGTGGCACAGCTAGTGGATGCACCTGCAAGTACAGCCTTCTTGAAAACACGGTTGTCGGATTGATATATATATATATATATATATTTAATATATGAATATTGTACACGATGTGAACGGAGTTTCCTTTTCCGTCGATCGGATGCTGGCGAAAGGCCTCGGTAGTGCGCAAAACGGGTTAACTTCCGGTTAAGGTTGGCATTACCTCTGTAGGTCGAAAAATAAATTATCGTACTGATATTTATTACTGCGGGCTTTCAATGGGATCCCACGTACAATCGTATGACGTGAATATGTGTTATATATAAATATATTGAATGACTCGAAGAATTCCAAGCGTAGGTTTCTAAGTAAACGACACTAGAAATTACTTAGAATTTCATGAGGATCGACCGCAAAAATTTAACCTGACCTAACCTCAGTCACGTATTTCAACCACGAAGTTCGTTGCTTTAGTCGTGTGCACGTGACAAGACGCACCTGTTACACGAGGCATAAGCTTGTCATATTAATACCGTCTTCCGTTCGCTACTACGTGTTATCATTGAGAGATATATTAGTGCCTGACCCGCGCAACTCTTTGTCCGTACCATTATTATACGCAGTGACATCTATCGGATAAAATTAAGACGACTGTCAATGTCCAGTAATTGGAGCAGCTCGTTCACGCGTGTCGAATCTTCGTTGCGATCGAAGGTATGGATAAAAATAATTTTCCCGTTTCTCTAGTCGGTCGAGGGCGGCAGGTCAGCCATTTTGGCGAACGGACGCCATTTCAATTCTCTTCGTCGTAATTTGCCATTCGAACGCTTTATTACGTGGCTGATTACGTCTGGCTTCTTGACGTTCTTATGTTTGTATCTTTTTTTTTCCACGTTCTTTCTCTTTAATAACGTGTAACACTGGCTTCTTCGAGTTTACGTATATCTACTTCCTTTTTATTATGATTTTTATCTCCCGTGATATCTACATACGGGCATTACGCAAGTCCGATAGATCGTACCAAGTGCCGCCATCTTCCTCGGGTGGCCAAGGTTGCGCACCGTAACGGTTTAAACAGGACGGTTCTCGGAAAGCCCCGCGCACACGTTAAAACGTTCGATCTATAATACATGATTCTGAGAGCTAGAGTGCCCTTCGGTGGTGGCACTATAGTTTTCAAGAGATAACGTATTTCTTGGACAACCTTGTCAAGGCTGTATCCTCATGGAACCTCGGCTTCCTCTCTGAGAAACGTCATACACGAGATGAACTCTGTCACGTGTACGACTGACTTTCTGTATGCGTCACTCAACGTGTGAATAATTAAAGGGTTCTTGTTGACATTTCTTACCTTCCTTTTCCTTGTCCTTCGTAGAAGTTTCAGAAAATTTCACCAGCTTCCAAACGTGTGTGCAACGAAACGACGATTAGGTATGACGCCATTTTTTTCTTCCTTTTCTTTTGTATCCAACTGTACGTGCATATTCTCGCGTTACGCGTCTGACTCATGTACGTTCTTGAATTATGTATCTGGAGTGATTGGAAAACGTGTAGTGTCTGATCGATATTTTTTTTTTGTTTTTTTCTATACCATTTATCTTTACACTGTACCGTTCTATTGTCGTATCGTAATACCGTAATTGTACGGCAACATGAGACTCGTAACGGAAAAACGGGATGGTCTTTTTTTATTTCATTGTTTTTTTTTTCTTTCCTTGAAATTCCATAAGACACTCTCGATAGTAGGATACAGTTTACGGAGAGGCCTTGCTCTTGCGTTATGTGAAAAGAAAAAGAAAAAAAAATTGTTTCTCTTTACAATTCGATTTTTTTTTGTCCCTCGTCACGTGCTGCTAGACGAATAGATGTAACAGAAACAAAAGTAAAAGAACCTTCGCGAAAATGCATGCACACCGGCTGACATAACCTCATCTGCGCTTATGGAAATTAACTCACGTGATACGTCACGTTGGCTCGTCTGATTTGGCTCATGGATACGTTAGTCAAAACGGCGTGAGACGAACGAAAGTTTACGAGGACGCGAAACGAAGGAGGTAAAGATCCTGTCTGTTATTTATAAGATGACGCTGTGATATTCTTCTCGAAGCTTTTATATGTACCTGCCATCTACGGTCCCGGTTTGCGAAGGTTCACCCTTGTATTCAGAAACTAAACGTGTTCTCTGGAATGCCGTCCGGGTTGTTTGCCAGGCTGGCGCGACGGCGTTACCAACGCCACGAGATTTATTTAGCGAATTCGTTGCCGCAATACCGACTCTCGCGCGTCTCTTATTTCGATCCTGGTTAAACCTCCGGCAGTATTATCCACGTGTCTTGTGGCTAAATATAGAACGAAATAATTCATCCTGCCCCTGCCTAAGGACTCGTTCCGTGCACTCAGCGATTCTCAACCGTACGACGCGCCGAGGCAGTCGAGCAGCCGTGAGAATAGCCAAGCGACTAGTCTAACCTCAAAATTAGTACACAATCGTACCTACGACGCGTCGTAAACCGAAGTACGTATTTTTCGGGTTTAATGGAAAGAACGGGTGAACACATGTTACGAAATGTCGTTAAATAAGAAGGAAAATCCGTGGACAATTCGTGTATATGCGAATAATGACGATTATCGTCATTGAGGCTTCGATAATAAAAACAGAAGTCACTCCTATTGTGTCGTGTTGAGTTACGCGGATATTCATGAATGAACGAGCGGTTACGCTCAATGGCGAATGTGTCAATGAGTTTTAATTGTGCAATCAACATTTCCTCCTGGTGCTTTTTGATTTAATGCATAATAACAAGTCAGTCTTGTTGTGTCATACTTTATTCAACATATGCCGGGGGCACTTGATAGTGGAACGCGCGAGTGTTATTCTAGCTTTCTACGTGGGACATCATTCGCTCTGATTTATTTTATATTCGACTAAGTATAGAATTGCCCGACAAGGAAAGTCTCACAAAGGATCTCACTTCTTGTTCAGGTATGGCGAGAAGCAGCGACGAGTCGACAGTCAAGAACTCAGTGGAATCCAATTGCTCTCGGCGACTGCTTACCAACTGAAAAAACCGTACCAGCAGCTTCTGATACCAATTACAGTATGGATCGGTATGGAACAGGCTTTCATTGGTGCAGACTTTACTCAGGTTAGTGATAAAGGACAAATGAAAATTCAATAATGCATAGGGATACATGTTTTGTATGATTATTATTTTTTTTTTTACTATTTTTCTTATACTCGTATCGACAATATCGATTTTTCTCTTCCCCTTATTCGTTATCGATTTCCGCATTCCCACATTTTTTCCCCTCTTTTTTCTTTTCGATTCTCGCTTCTTTTCTCCTTTTACCTGTTTATCTGGCGACGCACGCGACGCCTTTGGCTACGATCGCTATGTCGATTTCGCCGTTTGTCTGTAAAATCGTATCGATCCGATCGTCTAATAATAGTGTTGCGATCTAGGAGGAACGAGGCTGCCGACAGCCAGAATGGATACTTTCTAATGGCGACCACGTACTCCTGGTACTGGCTCCCTTTCGTGCACATCGGTACGCGTTAACAATTTATAATGACAAAGTGGTGTGTAGAGCGTCGTTACGCTTAGCTACGGCGCTATGCACTGGCAGTTGGTTTTCTTCTAGATATCAGACTTGGGTATTGGGTGATTCCTTGTATTTCGTTGGTACGGCTTGTTTATGGACAAAAAAAATTTTTTTTTTTAAGTTTTAGATTTTTTATAATTATTAATTGGATACTAAGATAGATTTATGCACTTTCTTAATACTCGAGGTTCCCTGTAAATTTTTTTTAATAGGGACAAAGAAAGATACTTCTTCGAAGGATACTTCAAGTTTAACGAGTTTCGATCTGACGTCCGTGCAATTAGTCAAATTATATATTCGAGTGAAAAAGAAAAAAAAAATTGATCTTTACCTTGGATACGATTCACGCATTGTAACAAAATTGTTTAAACACTTCGATGACTCAGTTCTCAGATCCTGATTTGAGTCTCGTGCGATGAACGTCATCGACGAGCGCGTTGTGGCTAGGATATAAAATCCTTATTACCCGTCTCGGGAGTCAATCATTTCGATTATTTTATCGTCTACGGCCTTGAAGTTCTCATCAACGTCGACGGACATACGTTCGCGCATGCGCCGTAGCAGTTTTCCCGACCTTGTCGCGTAATCGTGAACACGAAGGACGCCGCCTTAATGACGACCGCGTTGCACCGTGGATTCTCAGTTGTTAGTTGTATTTTGAAAAAAATTACTAAGTCGCTGCCTATCAATTTCAATAATAAACCCGTAATTTCGTACGTTTTAATCCAACAAGAAGACGCAGTCTCGATTTTTTTCTTATCCCTTTGATGCCAAACTACCTGTTCAATGGAAAACAATCATCTTCTACCTAGTTATTAATCTCTCGACCCTTAACCTCTTACGTATTAAAGGGGCTATTTGACAGGATCCTAAAACAACTGAATAACCCAATTCGCATGCGATCGTCATCCAGGTACGTTGCAACGCCAAGACCAGGATGGAAGCTTCTCGGCCGAAGTCGAGTGCGCGCGGTGCTTTTCTCTTTTTGTTCTTGTCCCGCCGGCGCCAGAGTCCACTTCTACCTTTGATGCCGTGTTGCTACTCGTGCCGCTAGCGGTGTTGCTGCTACTCCTGACAGTGCTGGTAACTCTGCCATTGCCGATCCTGCTACCTGCGGTCGCTAAGCGAATACTTGGTGCACTCGTTGATATGGTGGGAGTAGTTAGCATGGCGGAGCCTTACCTCCACCAGGGCCACTTTTCTTTTCCTCGGCATGCCAACCCAGTACCTCCTGAATGCACTCCTGTGTCCTTCCTCCATGCGCTGTTCAGGAGTAGATGACCTGGTACCCAGGGGATTAGACTCTCTGTAGACTAGCCTGAACTATGATACTGATTGTATGTAGGGAAATGAGGGATTGAATTTTGGATCCCTTCTTTGAAGTCATCTAGAGCCTTGAAAGAGTTCAGGCTGGCATTCGATCGTCTGGAAATTGAGACTGGGAAAACGGCATGAGAAAGCTTTTTAAAAATGTCGATGTCATAAGGACTCTTTCTGGATAAAATTTCTATTGGACATCACAAAGAGTTCTGCCTCGTTGCTATCCTGGTACCCAGAGATGTTGAGGCGAAGATCAGCCCTGGAAATTCTCTGGTTGAAGTCTGCTGTCTCGTTAGAGAGCGACTACTGCAAAGCTTGCCACGGTCAACAACTTCCTTTTTCTACTTGAATGGATCCTGTTGAATCCCATGGACACTTAGTAACAAGCAATTCCTTGTTAATACGAAGCAATGACTCATAATGAGTTTCTTTTGAGAAACCCTGCGAATTTTAATCACATCGATCAGTTTATTTAAATTTGTTATTTAAATTCATTATTTATTCAAGACTTAATTCGCAGACACTAGACATGCGTAAATTGAATGACCTCAGGATGACAGTAGAACTCAAGCTATTTGCGATTGTCACATTAATTATGCCAACAATACGTCAATGCATTTAATAGTCTATCGAGTCTAGTGGTCCAACTGTACCAGAGACAGAATCCATAGAGAAATAGCAAGCAACTGTAAAATCGTGCAAGAATGCATCATCCGGTACTAATTAAAAACGTAACCCTGTATGTAAATAATTTCAAAACAAATGTACAAAATAGTTTAAAACGCTTTCCTAAGAATTACCCAAGCAGGAAGGTTCCCAGTGTCAAATAAGCGAGCAAGAGCTCAAAAAAGAACAGGTACACGTAAATCATTGAAAAGATACATTGGATGACTGTGAAAAAAAAAATCATAGCGAGGGCAAAAATCGAGTAAAAAAAAATATCAATCTGCTCAGGAAGCAAAAGATACTACTAAATTGTTTGAAACGTCCAACGGAGAACAGGTTGAACATTTATCGCACGGTCGGTAACGTCGATCGGCAGGTAATTGGGCAATTAAAGGTTGAGAGATGTCGGGACTCGCGGGGCCGGTTGAGTCAGCAGGGTTGATCGTTATAAATAGCTCGCGCTCTTATTCTCCCGCAGTAACCACTTGGCTGGTACCAGGAATACCAAAGTAGGTAGGTACTTGATACCATATCGGGGATGTTATGTATTGCAGGTAAAGATATACTTACATATACAGGTATACTCACTGATCCGGTCTTTCTGAAACGTGTAAGACGGTTAACCTGTAAAGCATGGAGGAGAGACCAGTATCGGTGTAAACGCACTTATCCCAAGAGACGTCCATCGGTCGACGCCGCTTCACTGGTTCCAAGAGATCGGCGCCGACTTCAATTCTCATCCTATATATTTCCCTCTAGATCACAGTGCACCTTTCTCCAGACCCGTCTTACCGGCATTCTCGCTGACGCCGAGCGTCTACCTGGGACGATGCGAAAAACGGTAAATCCGCACGCGTCCCGCCACTCGACAATTCTCATAGAGCGATTCGCTGGAATTGTATACGTTACCTCGAAGTTTTATAATTAACCGTTTTATCGACTCGTTTCAATCTCGTTGGCTACACTGAAGATAGAAATACCGTTTCTTTATAGAACTAACACAGAGGACCTGTCAAAATTCAATGTTAACAATCTAACCTATATTTTCTTCTTCTTCTGCTTCTTTTTATGTAGATGGCACCAGCTGGGACCTCTGTCCTTTACAAGCGGCCAAACCTATATTTTCGATTAGATTCTCAGACTCACGGAACGTCTATATCTTGCGAGTTTCGACGCGTACGTTAACGTTCGTTCGCGTCACTGTTTTCGGAATTGTCCTCGGGGTTATATATTCAGGAACTGGATCGCCCGAATGATTAATGGATCCCGGAACATCGATGAATGAATGTGGCGTCCCGAGGTCGGGATATCTTTTTTACCATCCGACGTTGTTTTCTTCGGTCTCTAGTTTTTGCTCGTCAGGCTCCCTCTTGCCGCGTTCCCGTCAAGCCTTAGGTACGTCGCGCCGCCCGTGTTGAATTATGGAATTATACCTGGAGGAGGCCGACGATCCGCACGTCCTTGCCGATCGAATTCTTCTACTTCCCTACCATCGCGTATGTACATACATATTTCTCTCTGTATACCTACGTCGTCTTCTCCGAAGATATCAGCCTCCGATTCTTTGACCTTTTCGCACGTCCATTCTTTCTGACCTTGTGTCACGCGTCTGTTTCGCGAGATGTCTGTTACCTCGATAAAAGAGAGAGACTTTTAAACCTTTATCCGTAATTCGCATCCTCAATCTTCTCATAGCGATACGTGACGAAATCACAACGTGTCTTACATCACGTCCCACTGTGTTGTTTACAGGTGACACTCGGCGAAAGTTCTCGAATTATTCAGCCATTTAAAAGTTCGGCGCATGCGCAAACGACTTGACGCTCGAGTTTACAGAGGGAGAGTATCAACCGTTTAGGGTACATTATTATCATTTTCTTTTATTTTAATCGCTGATAATAATTTTAATTATTTACCAATCAGTATCCTCGAAATTCCAAGGACACTGAATTTTTCTACATTAGTCACACTGTCGTTCGGTGAAAGTCGGAAGGACTACAGGTTGCTGTATCTTATCTACCTGTTTGGCTACCTCTCGAGAAGGTTCTTGTTAACGGTAATTGACATGGAATTGCGTTAAATCGACCTCGACCTTTCACTAAGGTTCCTAGCCAAAGTCACGCTCGAGTACAGAACCAGTCTCAGCATCCGTTGGCATCTTTTATATATTTAATATGTATTTCTGATTACTGTACTCTCTAAGGATAGCCATGATATTCACAACGGTAATTCGTTTATTGACCAAGTCCAACAATATGGCGGAATATATATATATATATTCTCATAAAGCGATTAGGCATAGAAGGTATGACGGAAAGTTTTGACGATTCCGTGTTTTTTTCCACTATGCGTTAACCTGTACCTCCTTCTCCTACCCTACGCCCTTTCTCTCTCCCTCTCTCTCTCCCTCTCAAGCACCTTTCTTATTGCGCTTTACTTTCTAGTTCAACGACTGACTACAGTAGTCCTCTCGAATCACGATCCGAGTTCGTTATACCCGTTCATCTTCTGATATAAATAACCTCTATCATTTATAACTCACAATTCGCTGACCCAAAAAGCAAATTTCTTGACAAATAATTTTTTTCTATACAATATCACATTTTACATACATAGACCTGACAATAGGACACCTATGTCTTTGTTTGCAATCGTCTTATATTTTTGATACCTTCATGACGTGTAATAATTAATCTGTTTTCTTTTCTCACTCAGGCCTACATCTCCTGTGCCCTCGGAGTTCACAAGGTCGGCTACGTGATGATCTGCTTCGGCGTGGTGAACGCCGGATGTTCACTGCTCTTCGGCTCGGTGATGAAGTTCGTAGGCAGGCAGCCCCTGATGGCACTGGGTGCCGTGGTTCATGCAGCCCTGATCGGCGTCCTCCTCGTCTGGAGGCCACATCCTGACAATCCATACATCTTCTACACGATCTCAGGACTCTGGGGCGTCGGCGATGCCGTCTGGCAGACTCAGGTTAACGGTAAGTCTCGTCTCCATCCTGCACAAGCAGGTGTCAAGTCTCTTGGTAGCCTAAAGCGTTACCCAGTTTGGAATGGAGTCTGACTCTTTTTTTTCTCTCTTCTTTTCATTACCATCTACGTCGTCCACTTGGACCTGATCAGTTATGTCTTAATTGATCTGACGGAATCCGTACCTCGTTTAGAAATAACGTCAAACTTCTTATACTGTATTTTTCGTAGGTTACAAATAAGCCCGAGTCACGCTGGACCACTTTGTCGCTGCTTTGAATAATTCACATTCCACGGACACCGCTAGTCACGGCTATCCTTCGATTTGCAATTATGATAATTACAACAGCTTCGATGTGGATTGTCATGTGTGACAACGTCTTTTTCTTTCTTGGCTCTGTACTAAGCGTGACCTTGATCTCCAAAGTTAATGCCAAATTTTCCATCGCCGAGTCTACGTAAGGTGGCCTGGCCCCACCTATGTCACGTATTGACGACAAATACCGACTTGACAGTCGCTTCGTGGTCGGTCATTTCTCTACTGGCAAAAATTCATAGCGAAAATATTAATGTCCTGCGCGAAGCTCAGACAACTAGGAAGATTTTCTGTTTTCATGATAAATATTATTTATACGTGTCTCTGAGAACGAGAGAAAAAAAGCCCAAAAATTTCCACCGTTGAGGACAAATGGGATCGTGTCATATTTTTTTTTTTTATTGATTTTACTAATATTTATCTATCGAACCAGGCACCTCTCCCTGGAGCGATTCTTAAGATTTATACGGTCTTACCTCTATGTAAATTTATCGCTCCGAGCGACCAATCCGACACAAGTCTAATCTACCATATCAACCGCTTGCGGATACAGACGTATAAATATTTATGGTTCCTTGCTTCGTATATGGAAGTTCGAATGTCAATACTCCACGCGTGAGATTACCTTTGGGAATCTTGTATTTAATTTCTTTTATCGTGGATCCTTGTAATTTTTTGTTTCTCTCGCGTTAACGTCTCTTGTCTTATTTTTCCTTTTATCTGAACGAGTCACGAGATTCTCATCGTGCCACCGTAGACATAGAAGCTCTACCACTGGCACCGTAGTGCCAACTTAAAAGAACGTTGATCTCGCGTCAATGGAATCTCGATTGTCAATATTAAGATGCAAATTCATCCTAGACCAACTCGAGTACTACATGTTAATGATTGTCGAGTGTTTTTGAAATGTTGAAAAATGCGGAAGAGGCTGGCTGGTCGTTGAAGGAAAGAAAGAAAAAAAAAAAGAAGAAGAAGACGAAATCATTAAGAAAATTATCGTTAACCACCAAGGATAATAAATATCTCGGAGAAAATTAATATTGATCGTTATGAAATCATCGGTGTGAGCACAAATGTTTGTGTAATTCGTATCTGTATAACGTTCTCCGTTATATATGACTAAAGTCATTTGCACTCGGCACGCACGAGGCATATGAATACGCTTACTTTAAAAAACTGTATTGGTTTACAACTGTGCCGAGAATTATTATCTATTTATAAGCAGTTTTTTTTTTTCATTTTTTTTTCTTTCATTCCTACAATTATTATCTATCGTACGTAAGCATGTCCAGTCACCCGGTTTACTACGTACTCCGATCCAGATGTATACCGAAGAAGTGCGTTCTCTGTATTCACTTTGTATATAATAAGAAATTATATCGGCGAATAGGCGACAGACTGACTGCCTGACATTTAGAAAGTTTTACGGCTACGCCAATGCCGTATAATATGTATAGCGTAGATCTAGGAAGTTCATTCCAGACCAATCCTTATTTTCTATGGCAATTGAATTTCGAACGATTCGCATCCGGATCCCACGACGGTGGTTCAGGATCTAGTAAGCCTACGTAATCCGGACTTTAAAGCTGTATGATAATATTTATCAAACAGCTGGATTGCGTGTCTTGTGATTTTGGTAGTTTCTGATTGAAAAAAAAAAAGAATAATAATAGTGATTACATAGGCGTATTACGATTTTGTTTATCACCGTAAATCATTGCGCATATCTGTTTCCTGTTAATCGGATAATTATCGGACATTGTCAGTGCAAAAATTATCGGTTGCATATCCCTGGGATTTGGTAGCGATACGATATCCTGGTATTATTGTATACGCGTGTGGCAATGTAAACCGTGCAGATCCCTATCATTATAATGGATGGACATATCCTGAGTGTTCCCAGCGGGAAACAGAAGGCTGCCAGAGATCCTGGCACATCACAATCATTATCGTAATTACCTGCTTTCTGTTTACGTTTAATGAGAGTCGGGTCAAGGATATCATTGACAAAGTAAAAGAGCTCGGTTGTGGTACGTCGATAACGCTGTACAGGTTCCTTGCGAGTTTTATATGTTCTCAGCCAGCTTCAAGGTTCGCGACTATAGATATACACTTGACGTGGTCCAGAGTGAAGAGAAGAAAAAGAAAAAGGGTTTCCACCCATCACTTATGACCTGCCAATAAAATTATCAATTAATAATATTAATCGTCCAATTAAAGTCAAGCGAGCAAAAGCAGCTTACCTCAATTAATATATTTTTATATCTTTATCCTTCAGGACTGTACGGGACGCTGTTCAGGCGCAACAAGGAGGCTGCCTTCTCGAACTACAGACTATGGGAATCAGCTGGATTCGTCGTTGCCTACGCCTACAGTACACATCTCTGCGCCAGGATGAAGCTCTACGTTATGTTGAGTGTACTGATCCTGGGTACGATAGGCTACGTGGTAGTCGAGCTTCTTCACAGGCGCAAACAGAAGAGGCTCAAGGCCATCGCCGAGGATCCCAAGGCCGCTCAGGCTGAGGCTAACAAGCCGGAGGAAACCGACGACGAGAAGGATGATATCGATGATGACATCATCATTACGCACCTCTGAAGAAGTCAAGAGAAAGTCAAGTGACTTTCATATCGGACTCAATTTGGGTCTTGCGAATTTTTAATGCGCTTCTTTCGCCCATTTTTTTTTTGTTCACATTGTCTTTGGTAGTTTGGAGACGCGCCTTTATTATTGATCCTCGCGTACACCCGAAGTCATTTTATTTTAATACTTCACCGTGTCTGTTTGTGAAATTCACTTTGGGTGGTCGACCTAACCTCAAACTGGGTATTCTCGAACTACCATAGATAAAGCTTTCACGTGAAGCTGCTTATTATATTGTAGAGAGATAGATTTGCGAAAGGAGCTTTTAACACATGTTTTGCGTACTGGTGCGTTAGACACGCACCTATCACACCGAGTCTTTGGGTCTGGTTATACCCACCTTTGTGTGCACGTGTTTTTATGAACGAATTGGTGAATGTTGATGAGTGAGTGCTTAAACAGTGGCTGCTGCGCGCAATGTGTGATTACGCGTGTAGTCGTACGCGTGACATGCACGTCGCCATCTACTTACGTTAGCGGTGCTGTGTATCGGGCTAATCGCGTCTATCGACACGCGGCTTAAGAATTTACTTTTTTTTTTTCGTCGTCGTGTCTGCGGCTTTGTAAACTGCACGAAAATTGCTGTGGAACGTATAAGCGAGGTATACGGCCTTTGAGAATTCGTTGGGATAGAGAGAAGAAAGAAAAGGAAGAAAAAAATCGTGCGGATACGCCTTTAGGATTATTCGCAACGATATTCACTGCCGTTCGAATGATTATTTTGTTTGATGGAATTTTTTTTCTTTTTTTTTTTGCTTCAATGTGCTAAACGCGACACTGCACCTTGCTAATCTCAGGAGGCGACGTGCGCGTTCGCTAATCTCAAAGCAGTATTCCTTCCGATAATGGCCGACGTTATTGTCGAGGAACGTGCAATATTATTCTCTGTCGACGAATCATATTCCGTCCCTCGGTTGCGGTAGCTCAGAAGTCTCTAACCTAGATAGATAAGGATTATTAAAAAAAAAAAATCCGCGTATACTTTATTCTCCAGGCCGTGAATGGCCGATTAGAACGTAACGTCGAGTTTTTCGTGCTTTTGAATTTCCCGCGGCTAAGTCCGAACTAAGCGTTATCCATGGTGAACCAATGAAGAGCTTCCACGTTGCGTAGACTGTTGGATACGCTTCTTACGGTCCTATAGGAGTCGCTCTTGGCTTTGGCGGGAATTTTGAAAACCGACGTGAACCCGATATTGTCCTTGGGCGGTTACTAATCGGGGTGTGTCCGACCGTGTCATTTTAATCGCGTTATTTTCACACGTGCTACTTTTCCTTTCACATTAACAAATTATTCACTGTGTTAGATTGTTATCGTTGTTCTTATTATTCTTATCGACAAAATAGATTGCGAAAGCTAAAGGAACTATTGGATTCGGTCAGTAAATGCCCCGATTCTGGACAAACTCAAATCCATTCTCACAACTTAAATACTCGTGTCAAACATATACAGTGGTCATTAAAAAAAAAAAACAAGGGAACAAGGTTCGCAATAGGTCGATTAATCATTATCGTATAAAGTTATTGATAACGGCTTCATTATTTTGAATTTCACAAATTTCTTTTTTCACCTCGCTCGACTACTTTCAACTTGTAAAATCACAAAATCAAACTTTGGCTGCCTACCCTTCTCTGCCATCGTCTTCTATTTCCTCCTTCCTTGCGCGTCTCGCTTTTCTCTATTCTTTACGCTGAGGAAAAACAATGACAGAAAATTAATAACGAACCGGTCTCCGTAACGAATAACAGCAGGCTCTTATATCGATGACTCAAGAGCGAGGACGAAGCCGATAAACACGAAGCGCGATTGTATTGAATCCATAAGAAAGAAGAATGGCGATTGAACGTTCCCACTTCACACACACACACACACACACACACACATATATATATACTATTGTCTTCTATTTTCTTCCTCCTCGTCTCCGCGTAAGTCTCTATTTTTTTCTTCCATCTCTCTTTAAACTCAACGGGCAAGAACCTCCCTCAGGAAGCTACAGGGAGTAGATCGTTAAAAAAAACGTTAGCATTGCCCGAGGGCCAATCGCGTCTTATTCCATCTAACTTAAAGAAACCTGCCAGCTGTATATATATACACAAATATGTCGAAGAGCAGTTTCGAGGACATTCGGCACTCACAACGGCAAGCCGGTGTATTTTTTGTCTAAAAAAAAAAAGAACTAAACCTTGGGACATGTGGCATTGAAATTCTAACCTAATCTAACCTAAAGAACTACTTATAAGCTGCTGAGTGTCCAGCATCGAAAAATTTTTTGGAAAATTCGGTGTGAGCGCCGCCAATCGGCTCTGGAAGTATACGTTACATATAGGATTTTTCCAGGACCACCCTGGAAAATGCCAAATGTTCTGGAAACTGCCAGACACAAGGAAAAAACTCCTGGAAACTGCCTTTTAACACATATATATATATAGACGATCAGACTTTTAGATACGAATACACAGCAGTGCGTGATCTCTATCAGTGCGTGACAGGATCGAGGTCACATATTAATTTTCGGCATTCGAATTTCTCAGAACCAGCCTCTGGCATCTACATGGATCAAAGGGGTAAGCGACGTTTTCGTCTTGTAACGAGCCAATCAGAATCTCGAATATTGTGCTATGCATATATTAACAGTTTTATTTTTTGTTAAATTATTTTCATTTCCTTCTGACGTCACGCACACCTGACGCACTATATGAATATGCGGAAGTATGAATATCGGCTATCTTTCGTTGGGATCAATTTCAAGGACACGTTTATTTCACTGAAACGTATTGGCGCGACATATGAACCTTGTTATAGAAATTTCAAGCCAAGCGTCTTCCGGTCTAGTCGCTCAATCGCTCGAAGCAAACCTCGTGCCTTAATATCATTGTATTGTAATCGGGACCAATTTGATTGTTGAGATATATATATATATTTTAATTATCAATGTTCAAGGATCGTTTTACAGTATTTAACGTACACCCTACTATTCGGGGGGTTCGACCATGTAATTTTATTGATTCTGAAACGTATTGTAGTTAAAAAAAAACATGTTGTACCATAGTTAGGAATTCGATATGAAATTAAAGATACAAGAAAAACTTTATTGAATTTCCAGCATCCCTCAGTCGGTATCTTAGTACCGGATGCCATTCGCATTTTTTCTCAAGTGTCACGTAACTCGACGATAAAACTATGTACCAGTATCTCGGACACGTGAGGCACGCAACTGCGCATGCGCACGAGGCGTGCACCCTTCCTTGTCCATTAGAGAAATTCTTTTGTCGTTTCAAATTTCCCGCTCTTTTCTTTCCAATTTTTTTTTCTCTATACACTTTCACCCATTTTCACCTTTCCATACGTTTCACGCGTTTCTATACATATATTTATAGACACCTTTTTCAAATTACTTCATACGATCACGTTACACGCGGTACGACGGATGCGTAACGCTCGACATTCCCCGGTCGACACTGTTGCTCATTGCGAAATCGCATATCGGTCGCCCCGTTTATTATTGCACGAGCCAAACGGGCGAACGTAATTTCTTTCGTTCTTTCTTTCTTCTGCTACGACTGCATTCTAACCCCCCACGTCTCACTTATCCTTATGCATTAACGTACGTAGAAATATCGCAGGGGCCGCGGCCTTTATGGTTACGTACGTATTATCTGCATGCCCGCCATGTTGCAACACTGCAGCCAGGAGAAACCCGTGGAGCACAAAGGAGAGCGTATCGTGGGCGACCTTGTTGCTCTTACCAAGAATCAAACCGATCGTTTCATTTCTCCACTTTTTTTTTTTTTTTTTTTTCTTAGTCTTCATAAATACGCTGTCGCCCATTGTATATACACAGCTGCATAAAGCCAAGGCACGTGGGGTTGCCTGTTTGAAATTTGTTTAGACCATTTTATCATAGGACAAAACAATATGTAATAATAGGATCCAAGCACTAACCTCTGTAGGAACGCACTGTGATTATTCGACGCGTCCATCTTCTTTTTTCTCCTATCGCGAGTGTATGTGTATATATATATATATATTTATATATATGCATGCATGTATAGAATATTCATAGCGCGAAAACGGAATATAAGTTTTAAACGTCTAGGCGGTAGAATAGACAGTATGGGCGCACGAGTGAACGTAGCCAATATATATATATATATATATTTCTAAGTATACAATTGGGGCTATACATGTATAAAAATAATAATGTAGGACATTTATGTAATGGACAAAAACTAACAGACTCGTATTACAAGGAGAGTATCAAATTGTTATATATATATTTTTTCTATTTTATCGTTATGACTATGGAGCCGTTCTCTTGTCGGACCTAGGAGACTCCTTACCGCTGGCTCAGATTCTTCTTTTTCCCTTTCACGGCACGTCAACGTTTTCTCATACGGACGTCACTCGCGAATCGCCATATTTGATTTATGCTCGCGTCGCGTTCAAGAAAATTAATAGACAAGCCTAACATTTTTCAAGTTCCCGCGTTTTCATCATCCTTCGGAAAGCACGTCTCGCGAGCGTTTTTCAAATTATTTCAAATTTACGATTCTTCGTATGACCATATACAAATAAGATGTATATATCTGTTACGTCATACAGGCACAGACTTCATCATCGTACACGGATACTGCGAGATTCTCAGAGTTAATTTTTTTTAACAATCGCACAATAACGACTTGAAACAAAAATCCTCTAAATCATTCAGTCACCGAAAAATGTTGAATATGGAGATTCTTTTTTTTTCATTTTTTTTTGTGTGTAGTCTCTAACCTTAGGTCCCGCACAGACTCCGTATCCCACGAGATTGATTAGCCCAATGGGAATCGCGTGGCATAGACTCGTTTTGTATATCTGCGGACGATCATTATCGTTTGGGTAGGTCGGGGCGAAGGGGGAGCTACGAAGTATAATTAATCAATTTATATATATGTATATATATATATATAAAATGTGGTATTTAAAAACCCATGCAATAGTTTTTGGCCGACGTCGAGACTCACGACGCTGTTGGCTGAGCTCTGTACAGTACATTATAGTTACTATGATATTTTCCATATATTAATAATATTTGATTATTTGTTACATTCATTATACAATTATGAATACTATCATTAAAACTACTATACCATCAGATTATTATATTATTATTATTATTATTATTATTATTATTATTATTATTATTATTGCTATAAATATTGTTATTATTATTATTGTCATCAACTTAATGTTAATTAGTGCTAAAACGAATATCATTTTATTAAATGGTAAATTAAGTACAAGCTGTGTAAATTATTCATTCTGCTTATGACTTGTTAATTTCCTACGTTACCGACTGAACGTGTTGGGTTTCTCCTGTCAAAATTTCTCGTAACCGTGTCAGTTACGTCATCATGACGGTTTTGAAGGATCGACGGGTAAAAAAAGCGAACGAGTCTTTGCCGGGATTCAGGGCCCGAGAAAAACCTGTTGATTCGGATCGTCGATGTTGTCTTTCTGGACGGGACCAGTTTCTGTGTTGAACTGTGATATATAGCTCCGTGGTTATGTAAAATTACGTAACTGGTATATCTGGATGAGCGTGTGTTGATGCTGTCGATTGTGGACCATGCAATTTTGGATTGTAAAAACAGACAGGAAAGAATTACGCGTGAGGTGGATGAGTGTGAACTCGCCTTTGGATGGTAGGTGACGCCTGATGGCTGGATGGATTGATGGCACGAGTATCGGCCTAATGGGAAATTATTTGGTGAGGTTGGTACTGATTATAGTAATCAATGTATTTGCCTGAGGGTCAGCCATTTTGGAGTTAGCGCCGGGTCGACCTTGAAGCAGATCTTTCGCTGGACGGGCTGCATGCTGTTACTTGTTGATGTTTATTGTAACCACGTATTAAGTGTTGGGCAATAACGATTGGTACTATGTAGAGAAAATGAGACGTTGCGTATTTGAATTTGGTAGTTTCGCTGGGAACAAAAAGATGGCCGCTGGGGACAAAGTAGATTTTATGGTAGATTACTTTTGAGGTTAGATTGTGAACATTTGGATTAGTTCTTGAGAGAATTCTTGGAGTTGGATATATATATATACATACTCTGTATTTGGGGTCTATGTATAAATATAGAGATAATGAAAATTTAGGATAAGGCTGATATAGATAGATTATGAGGTTTGGAGTCTTGTTTAATTTTAATTTTTTGTGGCAAGAGATAATACAGATTTGCACTTAGTTTTTATCAGTATTGTCTGACATAATGAAAATTTGGTCTAGTGTAAAGTTAACTGTCACCTTGACAACCATTATCTTTATTAATCGTGATTTTGCCACGTATACACTGTACACTGGACAATTTAAGGACGTGGGTTTCGTGAGATTTAGTTGGCAATTTTACTGTTTAGTGTGACGGACAGTCGCGGCTTTTACTTTCTTTTTTACCAATGGAGAGACGTAATTTAGATGTGGATAAAGATGGCAGGCCAAAACTATTCGTAACGTGGAATAAAGGCGGTACTAAGGACGACCGGGAATCATCGCTCCATGGGGATGAAACCATAGGGAATTGTAGTCTGGGTTTATCCGAGGTGAGGAATTTAGATCGGAAATTGGAAATTCTTCTTGTGAATTTCAAGGCTGGTCCATCAGAGGTCTCTTACCAGAATGTAAGTATTTCTTACGATACACAGTGTATTTAAAGCTATGTTAATGTCTTTTATTTCGTTATTAGATATCAACGCCATCTGTTAATTCTACGGTGGAAACAAGAGCGCAGTGTTCTAGTGCGCCTAGTGCGATTTTGTTGAACAGTCAAAATCCCACGAGCTTCTGTAATTTTTCACTCTCGGCCTGTGCGTGCGGATGGTGCGACGATGAATATGAAGAATCTAATGGCACGCGACATGTTAACGAGGCAATTAATCGAGGTAAATACATAATCCCGTTGTCGCTACTGATCCCGTAAAATGAATACTGTTTATCATTAAATTCTCTACCTAGAAGTACAGATTAATCCGAACGTTCAACGATCCTGTTGGGTTGGAAAATTTTCATCGATTCAACCACGCAGTTTTGTAGCTTTCGTGGTAATTTTATTAATAACCATTATCGCAATTATTACCATAGTGCTTCATTTCACTTTAAACCTTCCACTCCAACCTGAGACTCCCGATACTACCACAACGTACTGCACGTCGAGTTCAGTCGGTAAGGTTGCACATTTATAATTCACTGTATTATTAATCACCATGGTAAAAGTTTCAAATAAGAATTCAATCCGAACGGATCCGACAGCAATCCGAAAGAAACTTCCAAACCTTTTTAATCCGTGCGTCTAACCTGAATGTATCCGAAACTCATCCGAGACAACTTTTATTCCTTCTCACTAAAGATTTCGGATTAGCTCGAATTGGGTCTGACACGATTCGTCTTTTTCACGGATTCGCTCGGAATAAAACTGATTCGTTCGGTTACAGATTTTGGAATAAAATGGATTCATACATAGGAATTGTCATATCCGAAACTTTCGCCAGGTCATGTTTAAGACCCTCGAGCAATAATTAATTAATGTCTTTGTTTTATACAAGAGAATCCCGACTGGTACGTGTCCAGGGAATCATGGGAAGCATCCGAGCCAAATAATAACCTAGAAATTTCATCTCACGAACGTGCCTACGTCGTGGTTGGTCATACAGTCACTGGTTACTGTACGAATTTGAAAAGATGTAGTCAACTGATGAGAGCATTACAAAGAAATGCTATGAACGCAGGATTTAAAGATATTCCTTATCACTTTGTGATAGCCGGCGATGGTAGAGCTTACGAAGGACGGACTTGGCAAGCTGCTCCAGATAGTGTGTACAGATGCGATAACAATTGTCTGTTCGTATCTTTCACAGGTAGACACTTTCTGTTTATCGGAAGTTCAGTATGGCTAATGCTCTCTGCATTATTTCTTTCTGTAACGTTAATAATCCTTCTGTGTCATTAACGTCCACTCTGATACTTACAGGCGATTATAGAAATTGTTGTTCCGCTCCGAATCACATACCGAGCGAGGAGCAGATCCAGGCTTTCGATTATATATTGGACACGTCCAGGAGACTCCATAGGCTGAAAGAAGATTTCTTCATTGTGCCTCAGTGTAAAGTTGCCTCCTCGCAAAGTCCTGGATTAAACTTGTACAACGCGATTAAGAATTGCAATCAATTTGACTCGACTGCTGATAACTTTACTGGATTTTGTAATTTAAATTGTGCTGGTGAGTGTTAAACGCGACTGTATTTTGTAGCGCATTATCCCTTCTACATATCTTCCATAGGATTTATATAAAATATATATTCTTAAATAGCACCTTATATTTAATAATGAAAAACAATCCTATAGTGTCTTTATAATGGTACTTTCATCTTACACGCGTCCAGTACAATCACCATAAAATATATAGACTGTTATTGATAACTAGATGAGACAATATATTAATTTACAATGTAAGTCACCAATGTTGCAACAAATATTTTCTGAGCCACGAAGGCCATTTTTATTTATACCTGACAGGCTTGCTCTTTAGATTAACAAAAAAAATGAAATACTATTATCAGTCCCACCGATTCCTTCGTATCCTTATCAGTCACTCGGAAAGTGGTTTTGCGTTTAAATGGATGGTTCCTCTTTGAAAAAAAAAAAGAAAAAAAAAGAGAACACGTCCGATGCTTCCAATTTCTCTCCTTCCTTCGTCAATCTTACATGACCACTCGTTCAATACTTTTTTTCAAAATATTTTGACTAAAATTTTTAATCTCCACTTTCTAATACTCTACTAGTACGGTGTCTTCAGTAGTAATTTCGGCCAGTGTGGCCAGTACTTGTTATTTAAATAATAATTATTCTATTCCCTTTACATAGACTCTTTCTTCAAAGGATAGTCTGGCGATTGCATATAGACAACCGGAAATGTCGTGATCGGATCCGTCTTTCCAAGTGGTTCATATCCGTTAACAATGCTTTCCCTCAGCTCCCAACGACGTCTTTCCCTCTCGATTTTCTGACGTCTGACAGCTTTGCCAAGCATGCAGGCAAACATTATTCCAGTCATCTAAACGATAAAGGGGGGTCAGATCAATTATTATCGTACAAGACACAAGCTGTCACTGTTTGACACAAGAATTGAGAAACTTACTTGTATCAGTGCAATAGCAATGGCACCAGTTCCCAGATACAATGCGCTACGATGAACAATGATGGACAGACGACCTATACAACCCTCTTCATAAATTCCTGCACATTCGGTGATATTTTGAAATTCATTAACCACGGTATTCCAGGCGCAGCAAGAATCCGGTACACCTTGCCCATTTGTGTCACCGGACAGAACCTCATTCCAATCCAGATAGCTATCAAATCCACAGCATCTTAACTGAGCATATGAAAGTGAATTAAAATTAATTAAACTGTAAGTCTATTGAAATATTTTCTAATTACCCTGGTTTGCATGAAATCTACAGCCGCTTTGGCTTCGGAATTTTTCTCGTAATCGTACATAGTTGCGTTTATATGCTCGGCCAGTAAGCTTTTGATTCCTCCTTGAAGTGCATAGGCTGAAATTGCAGCTGCAAACTCCAACACGAGTACCAGAGACAAGGACACTGCGAACTGAAATAATCAACGTTAATTATGTCTCTGATGGTTATCATTAATCATGTTTTAGGCTCCGGTATCAATTTGCTGACTTACAACTAGGATCATGCAAGTGCTCTCTTTGATGGCACCGCAGCAGCCCAGAAAAGCAATTACAAAGATCATGGCACCGACCACGATAAGTAAAGTAGCTGGAGAGAAGTAGCTGGGGTCCAGAAAGTGTGAGAAATCCTCGTAGATGGCGTAGATCGTCGTACCGACGGAAATTATCATTACGCCGGTTATCTGAAGAGATAAGAATAATTATAATAGTATACAGCATCCCTTAATTAATCTTTAATGGATTCGTATCCATATTCTGTACCATAGTGTGGTTATTATGATTGTTACTTAACAATCATAATAAATTTTTATACATATAGCTAAACGCCTTAGGTCCATTGATTCAGCCGTGTATAAAGGGTCGACCGTTGACAGGAGCAATTTGTCAGTAGATCCTATGTGATTATACGAAATCATTTTTAATCGCATTGACTTTTCCATGTAAAATGATAACTTATCAGCTTCGCAAATTCGATAACTTATCATTGTGTACAAATCAGACATATGTAAGTTTAATCGATGAAAATTAAAATTGCTCAGAAGCTAGAAAAGAAATTCAGAAGAGAAATTTTCACTTTTTGCATATTGCATATAAATAATTATTTTTAAAAAATTTTTCTTTATCTGCCTTTTAATAAGCTATCCTTCAGGAAAGTTTCTACTCATTATTTTAAGAAAATAATATGTATGTTTATCAGTCAGATAAGCCACGATAACTCGCATGTAGATTATCGGTAATGATGATTCTCGAATTATTTGGAAATATATATGTATTAAAGATTTATATTTTTCACTCTTTTTCTAAGACAATGTTATACTCAATGACTATGACTTTTAATAGAATTGCCATTCCGGAATGTGGTGCGTCATCTTTATTAATGCTCGTTATCATACAGTGCTAATAGGTGTAATAACGATTTCTAAACAGTCTAATCTTAAGTACGACAACGAAGCCAATAGAAGAAAATTGAAATGAAAAATGGCTTGAAAGTCGAATAAGCAATAAAACTCGTCAATAACATCATATACGTGGAATCTAAAATAGTTGTTTATAATTTCAATGAATAAACGAGAAGTTAAAATCTTCAGAGTCATGGAAGATCGATGCAAAAAAAGAAAATTTGTCTATTTTCCCGTGCGTCCCACCTGGTGGAAAATTTTAAGTGCAAGGAAAGCTAAGTAAACGAGAGTTGAAGAAAAATTCAAGGACGCCAGCTGGTAAACCAGCTGCGTTTTAATCGAGGGTCACATAAATTACAATTATCATATAATTGAGTAAAAAAACGTGTAAAAATACAAATGTCTTGTTATGTTTCTTTGTTAAGCAGGTAAAATATTTTTTTTTTCAAAAAAGTCAATCAACAATCGATACGATCGACATGCACAATTGCAAAATTTGAAGAAAACCACGAAGAAACTATGGAAACTTTAGATACTAATGAGAGTGATATTTTTATCTGAAAAGTATTAATTTTATATTTAATTATTAATAATTTCAAGCTATTACGTACCACAAAAAGTGAATTTACGGCGCATAGTAGATACTTGATGCACCTAAGTCCAACATCGAGATGCGTCGTCGCCATCTTGCTTTACTTTAACCTCTTTTAAATTTCCAATAGAAATGTAATGTGTGTCCTGCTGCGGTCTCCGCTTTGAAACACGACTGGCTGTGGCGACGTTGTCTGCCGCCAGTCAGGTGGGCTTCTTATCACCTGATAAGGAGAACGTGAACACAGGGCATTCTTGTCTCGAAATAAAAAATTTGTGGTGGGGACGTAACCGTTGGTATAGATGAGATTCTAGATTTGGTATATATATATGTATACATGGACCAGGGCTCTGCTATTATTTTACCTGCTGTGACGCGAATTTGTTAATTATTTTGAGTATATTTTGTGCTAATATTCTTTGCTGTATTAAATATTAATATGACTTGATGACGTCACGGAATTGTGTTATCGGAATACGTACAAAACAGAAATACAATAAGGACAATAATGACAATTACGATTAATGCGTACATCATTAAAAAAGGTTCGCCAATACACTCTATATTGTTATTGTCAATTTTATTTGTGCAGTGCATTTTTTTCTTTATTAATACCTTCTAGTGTCGTCGCTTTTCCGCGATATTAATTGGCTATTGGTGTCGTCACTTTGTGCATGTCAATATGTTACTTTCCCTCGGCAATCAATCAGTGATAAGATGTCAATAACGGAGGTGGATGAGTTTACATTCTTTTTACGCGATTGGGTTGACTTTTTGGTTAATCATTCTTTTGACTTACGATTTTAGGAAAGTGCAGTCCGTTGGAACCTGCGAAAGGGAAAGAGGTGCATGCGAGCTAATAGCAAAGAATACGTTGTCCAGTAGGATAAACCAAATGACAAACGTTAAAAACTGTGGGTATGGTAGAAACATTAACAGCTGGCGGTAATACATATTGAACAGTTTGAAAATCATTTTACCTACAAGGTTCATTGGTTATCTCAGAGATGGTGCGACTAATTTGCGGGCACACAATTTTAGGCAAGTTCCAGTACTTCTAAACATGCTTCGCCAGGATTTCTAAATGTTAATATTTTACTTTATTGATTTGATTAATTATTTTAATGTTCCAAACACCTAATTTATTAATATTTCAATTTGAACGTAATTTATTTTCGATATTTTACAATTTAAGTTCAATTTTTATCTACTCCGCGTATTCTGCGATATTTTGATTTAGCCTCAATGTTATATTTTAAATAAATTTTGAAAGTAACTCAAGATCCAATAATATTTAGTAGTATTTGGAAAGCTTTATTCAATTTTTCAAATTTTCAATATTTCTGTGCAACTTATTTTTTCTTTTTCTTGTCTCTTTCTTCTTCTTTTTATTTAATTAGTATCTAGCATTCGAAAACGGAGAAACTATGTTCTCAGCGTCTCGGTTCGTCGTTGAACGTACCTGTCCTAGGTGTCTTCGAAAATGAACCATATTGCAACTATTACTATACAACTATTGAACTAAACATAGAACTTCTCAAGAACTATTGAAAAAGCCTATTGATGAAATATTTTTCAAGAATTGAGATGCTACACGGGTGTCAAGTTAACAACGCACTTTTTTAAAAATATCTCAAAAATGTTTTAACAATAGGCTTTTCCAATAGTTCTTGAGAAGTTCTATATGTAGTTCCCGGTCTCCTTCTAAGGGTTGCTTTGGGAACCAGCGATGAGTAGCGGAGAACCTCTGCCCGCCAAGCTACACGTTCAGCTCGGCTACGACGGGATTCGCATTGTCGACGGAGACGATGATCACAAAATCGTACTTCCAGACTCGCCGCTACGATTTAGCGCCATGTTTTTGGTATCGCCTAAAACCGTAGCGTTGTGCATCTCCCTACTTACCTCTATTTGTAAGTTATCACAACTTTGACTTCTCTTTCTTCTGGCACATGTCCCCTACTGGGGATACAACCATAAGGAAAGGAAGGAAGGAGGACTTCTCTTTCTTCAAATTTCATCCTTGACGACCCAATATAATAACGCTAAAATAAAATTAGTTTCAAGAAAATCAGCCCACTGGCAATCAATCTCCCTACTCATCTCTGGTTGACTATCAACTTCGTTAACATTTTTGTAACACGTTCGCTTTTTTAGACTATTCAAATTATGCATTCAAAAGTTTTTTCGGATTTTCATAATCCAGGGAGATTATTAAATATTCGGCTTATAATGGACCACCGTGTATATGACTGCACTTGCTTGATGGAACCATTCTTTTAAAAACGTGCCCCTCTAGCGGACAAGAAAGAAAGTGCACTTGTTATTCTAGTTATTCTGTGAAGTCTTAAGTATTTTTTGATTACAAATCATTTTTTTATTCATGCAATACGTCAATTTAATTTTGCATTCCTCATAAACATATAACGATCAATCCCTCTTTGGTTATATGTATGTACTATAACGTTAGAAAAATGAGAAGTACAATGTGGCTATACTTATTTTTATTCATTTTTTCCCCCCTCAAATTGTGATTAACAACTTCACACAATCTGAAATACAATTTTTATATTATAAACATATTTCATAGTAATACAATATTCAATATGGTGATACACTTACTTTGAAAATTCAACATTAAAATAGTGTCTGCGTATTAATATACATAAGAAAGCAATGCACTGACATTCCTACAAAATAGCACAGTGACTTAAACTGCACTTTAGTAATGACATATTTATAAACGAACAAATAAAATAAATATCTAACGTAATTTCTTCATAACGGGAATTTCACCTGTGGTACTTAGTAAAAGAATAGACTTTTATAGTAAATTTAGGACTTTGAACTTACTCTAATCCTATTTTTATAACGAAAGCAAACAGATCGACGGTTCATAAAGACCCTTCAGTAATAAGTAAAATGAAAGAGTACGTCACAGCAATGTCAAATAAAAAAAATAGAATTAAAACAATGATGAACTGTACTTCATTTATTACGAGTCAGATCAGTCCCTCTATCTCATTAGACTCAAACAAAAATTCATGACAGAAGCAACCAGTACAGAAATATCCACACAACGAACCACAAATCAGATAGGATAATTATATCCTATTACTCTTACGAATTTACCAATCTGAACTATACAGATTCATATGTATTTTTTATGGAGCGAGCCAAATAAATAGAGAATACAATTCCAATAGCCTAGAATAAACAAAGAGCATAATTAGTACACAAAGTCCAATCAAAATAATAAACTTTGTCTAATGTATTATATTACCTGTACACAGGCTATGCCAATACCAACACCTCCAAGTTGTACAGCATGAGTCTTAATGAATGTTTGAAAGTGTGTTAGACAGCCTTCCTTATGTATTGTTATCGAATTAGTATTGCAACTGAAGGAACCAATTGTGCCCACTTCAATATCACAACAGGATAACGGAAGATCATTGGATCCAGTAATGTTATTCCAATCATCGGGATTGATAGTACCGCAGCAATTAAACTAAATATGCACACAATAACTATAATTAACACCAACAGTACAAGAAAAGTCGACTGAGAGCCCCTGTTTGGCAAAGATAAACAGTTAAAAGTGCCAGTGCTATCAAGTGGACAGGCCATGACGAAATAAGAATCGTAAAGTTAAAAAACGAAATTGAATTCCAACTATAATCATGGCCATTCAAATATACCAGTGAAATTACCCTCCCTGTACTAAACATCATATAGTGTTTCTGTTACACTATACGCCCCAGTATATAGAATTTTTCAAAATATATCTCACGTTTCGTTGAAGAGAGTCCCAGACACTCGCAATCTCCTTACTATGATTGTACTGTTTCATCAATTCGTCCATGTTCTTCTCGATTACTGCGTTGGTACGATTTCTTAATACGTATCCAGATATTCCACCAGCCAATTCAAAGACGAATATCAGAATCATCAGTGTAGTAAACTGAATGGAGGACAGAAAAAAAAATTAAATTAAAAATATTATCTTATTTATCTTTTAATAATTTATTTATTGAAAATATATATATATATCTTACCACAACGATCATGCAGTAATTTTCGCGCGCAGCACCGCAGCATCCGAAAAATGCGATTAAGAAGATAATTGCGCCGATCGCAATCATCAGTGTTGGCACCGAAAAGAATTTAATGTCCAAGAAGTGTGCATAATTGTGATAAACACCAAGGATTACTGATCCTACCGACAGTAGGACGATCCCGGTGATCTGAAATGATAGCAGAACATACATAAATATTATTTTTCATACTTTCACAAAATATTTTGTAAACGATGCTACGTGAGATCATTCGAAACTGATACAATTGTTCGCGTTTGTAACTGATAGATTACATAAAGAATTGTCTTCCAATATAATATAGCGGTTAAACGTGTTTCGTGTATATACAATAAACATAAATGTACACTAATGGTAACAGTTTGTATATAATGACCCAAGAAATACCTAGACATTTCTAAAACTATTGAAAAAAAATAAATGCTAATATAATTGATTTAAGTGAGAGGACCAGTCTCCATATACATACATAGTCGTTCCAATATGCCTTCCTAAATCCTGTTACCATTTATCTATTAATGAAATAAAGATTGAATTCTACTCTTGAGGTAAAAAACAAGATCTCTTGATTGTAAATTAAAAATGCGCTGATAACGTTGTAAAAGACGCGTTAAGAGTAATCGAAACATCTGGTGTGCATACAAATATATAAATTATACTGGGCGTATTTAATAATAATCATAAATAAAAAAATTATTGTTTCATCGATTAGCAAATGTTCAGTGTAAGCCTGGCGTTAACGAAGTCAAGAAAAGTTAAATAAATAACAGCAGGTCGCCAAACACGTGTAATTACGCACATAGCGGAATCGAGATGCTTTCAAATGTCGTAAGTCTTGATTTTCGGTGGTGAAAGTATGAAATGTATGGCAACTGAAACAACGCGTTAAACTCACACGATATCTCAAGGTTCGTGTAACAGATGTGACAGTGTATACTGAAAAAACAAGTAAATACGAAAGTCCAATATGAAGCACATTTATATCAAAAAATTAAAGCGTCTCTCAACAGCTGCGGTGTCCGAGCGGTTAAGGAGATGGACTTGAAATCCATTGGGTTCTACCCGCACAGGTTCGAATCCTGTCCGCAGCGAATTTTTTTTTAAGATAATTTTGCATACGTTGCTGTAGGAATTAATTCAATGTATATTCATTAATTTTTAGTACTACTTTTAAAGGAAAAATAATAACGCGAAGACACGATACGCCGTATGTATGTATGTATGCATGCATGTATGTATGTATGTGGCAAATACGCAGCTCGTTGGCTTCCACGTTCCAGAAACGTTCATTTTGAGTAATGCGTGGTAAGCAAATCATTTCTGAAAATCACTGTAGTACTGTATGCACCTGATGACTCTATTGTTATAGACGATAAAAATAAGCAGATACCATTTATTACTTTTACAGTATCTATATATTATTCTATTAAACAAATACTAACTACTTGGATAAAAACATCGGCTTGTACCAATATAATATTGAGATCTCGCAAATCATTTCTGAAAATCACTGTAGTACTGTATGCACCTGATGACTCTATTGTTATAGACGATAAAAATAAGCAAATACCATTTATTACTTTTACAGTATCTATATATTATTCTATTAAACAAATACTAACTACTTGGATAAAAACATCGACTTGTACCAATATAATATTGAGATCTCGTGATCATTGATCGTAAATTGTTAAAAACAGAACAGGGTGTGGATTCCGTGACCTTTTTAAACTTCTTACGATAGACAATGGATCATATAAAAGTCATTCATATCAGCGCGATAATGATACTGTTTTAAAAATAAACTTCATCTGAAACAGAATTCACTGTCATGATCCGTTCCACCCATTCTTTTCAAATGGCACTATAGCGATCATAAACAAAGGACAAAGGATTAGTCCATGAAATGATAAACTCACAGAGCAAAAGTATAAGATTTCAAATAACGTCGAACAAGTTCACGCAATTTACTTCAACAAATAACACGTGACTAATCTGCTTTTTAGATAAGTATATAATCAATACAAAATATCCTGTTTGAGCATCATCCGTCAAACACTATTAAACACTATTGCGTGGAATATTAACTAACGATATATTAATAATTACAGATCACAGAGTATTATAAATCGTGGAAACAACTTTCTATGTAAAAAAAAAAAAACAGTGAATAATACTCACCACAAATAATAAGTTGAATATGAACATAAGGTTTTTCACACATTTCGATTCACTTGATAGCTGCATTCCGCGTATCATATCCATAATGTTACCTGCTCGATGTAAAGATATAAAAGTTTAATGAGAACTGCACAAACAATTATCACACATTAAATATCAAGACGCAAAGCAGTGGTCTACTATACTGAGGACACAGTGGGAAGTCCGGCGTGTTACGTGTTACGATAATCTTTTCAACCGTATCTTATTCGAATGTATAACGCAAAGCTGCTATGCGCATGCGCGGGCAAGCTACGTAAATAAAATGGCAAATGAGACACCGAGAGGCGAAGCTCTGACTTCGCATAAGGACAATTTAAAAAGAAACAACGAGACACAAAACGTGTTAAACATGTTTTAGACATTTTACCACGGTAATTATTAGTAGGTATCCTATTTTTATTGAGTCTAGTACTCTAGATCGATGCAGAATACCTTTTCTTTAAAGAAGACAAATCAGAACGATGGCTGAATGGATATTATGTGAGCGCACTCTGTCGACAAACTGAGGAACTCGTATGTTTAAAAATGGTTTGGATAATTAAAGTGCTGATTGACTGACGGTAATGGGAGTAACAGTCTTTATCGAAGTGTTAAATGCGATAAAATTAATATATCAGATTTTTTAAGTGCACGAAGATTGCTTTCTGACATGATTATTTATGTAATTTTTATTGTAACCGACATTAGATACTTTTTGGTGATTTCTAACGTTAGTTCTTGCTTTTACCGCTAGGGTGCATTGTAGTAATACTGTAGTAATATACATACATATATATATATAACAAAACGGCTTGAATTTGCTGTAGCAAAGCATAGAGGATTTCACTACGACGTATGCACTAGGTGCCGGTTTGAGTGAACGAAAAAATGGAGCAGGTGGAAGAGAAGGAATTCAGATAGTAAGAGGGGCTTTACATAAGGCCGCTGGAGAACTTTCGATTGCCACACAGACTGCGCACGGTTCTATACTGTCTTGGCGACCTTCGGCAACGTCTGTCACAGCGGAACTACAGTTGAAGCTGTTTTAAAATCATGACAGAACATAAGGCCAATTTTTATCCACATCTGTCGCACGTTACTTTACATAGAATTTCCGGACGATAATAACCTAAAAGTCTGAAATATTTATGCCAGTCCCTATCCACTGTAAATGCTACATGGCATTAAAGACATATGTGCATTCTCTTTACGATCAACTGGCACACGATCGAATGTCCCGTCCTTGCGAATTATATAACCTCACAATAAAACGCAAACAAGTAAAATCACTGAATGATAATCGAGAATTATACCTGAAATGGCTGACAGGACATCCTTCGAATTAAGAAAATAATATTGGCAACACATATCTATACCATTATAACGTACCACTAGAATAAGTGTATATTATACTTAATACACAATTTTTAGAAGACTCGATAAGAGGAATTACGATTAATGTATTCCGTTTTCTTCGCAGTTATAGGTATTAAAAAACTATCAGAGTGTACTCAGAGTACACTTTGAAAATTTTATCGTTTGTCGTTATGGGCTCTAGAGTCTGCTTATTATACTCAGTGTATACCTATGTAATCGAGTGCAATTCTGTCTGCATGTTGGCTACGTGTCATTATGTCGCAAGAAAAGAACAGTTCGCATGAACCAGTTACCTTAGAATCGATCCTCGATACGTGCCAATATATTATTTAGGATTGTGCTGTCGATACTGACGTAGAGCCCTCTCATGAAAAACGTGGCGGAACGACTGCCATGGACTTGTTAAAAGTATTGTGACGTTTCCGCGAGCAGTCAGTACACTCTGAGTCACCCTGATAGAAATAGCTAAGAGGCCACACTTCTTACCATGCAGGTTTCACTAATACAGACCATTCGTTCAGAATTATGCGTTCGATTAATCCACAGGGAGATATTGGATATCTTACTGCTATATATACATATAGCTGAAGCCAAGTATCTTCCTATCTCAATGACTGTTGTATTACATTGTTTGAAAGGGTTGCATAGGAAGCCTTTCCAGATCAGCGATACGATTAAAATATTAGAATCCTCATTAATAATATTTTTTATAAAAAACAATATTGAACAATTAGGAGTCTTATTCTGGGAGTGTTCCGACTGATCTAAGAAAGCACTTTTAAAGTGTAATGATAGTGGCAAGACAAACAATCGACACTAGATAAAGCGCTGACGTCATTAATGACGATACATAACAAATATGTCAACGAGCTTAACAGTGAGTCTAAAAAGAGCCAAGTTAAGTTCCTCGAACGTTGTGCTCTAACGATGTTTGAGAGCGTCAGAGGTCACTGAATCGCCGTCTACCACCCACGCATGATACCGTGTAATTAAATTAAAGGCACAGAGGCTGCCTCGGTGTCAACTACACTTTTCCCAGCTCTTAAGTGAACAGCTTCCACGTTTCCGAGGATTATTCACATCAGATAGCTTAATAGTCGGGCAATTGATGTCAATTGATAATTCGATTGTTATCATCAATTGGATATCTGATTGCTCTATGATACAAATCTGTTAGAACCTTATCCGAGAATCCATTGATAATCATATAAGACTGTGATTTGGACAATATTATACTGCCCATACAGGTATATCTAAAATCAAACGCCTATATGGGGGTAGAATAAAATTCAAATATTTCATTCGGTTTATGATTACTGTGGTACTAAAATTTGTAAATGCCGTGTCTCTCTGTACCTTGTACTTATATTTGAAATGATTTGGTAACAGCAACGTGGTCGTGAGGTTGGAAGAAAAATGTTAAATTGTCATAAGAACGTTGGAGAGACGTAAAGCGAAGAAATGATTAAAGGCAGTAGCGAATGTAGTATCGAGTGTTAAATGCAAGCAATGGAGTCAACCTTACCTATAGCCACCAGAGTGCGCGCGCATCGTTTCAGTGGGGGACAACAAAAATATCTTGGGACTACTCAGTGCTTCTCATCGAGCGTTCGCAGTAAGAACAATTCGTTGTTGTGTCGGCATTACAAAGCGTTCGGCATCTAACGTTTACGTTAATATCGATTAGCCATTAGTTTACCTTTGATATTGACAAGTGAAGTTTAAAAAAATCGGTTAAAAATGGTTTCCGGCGGTATGGCGTGCGTCAAGTACCTCTTGTTCCTGTTCAACTTGATATTTGCGGTAAGCAACGGTCTGTCTCCTTGTAACTTCGTCGTCTCCCGGTGACTCTATGTGAACGAGCCCGTTCGATAATCATGAAAAAGACCATTTCATACTTAAAGCATCCTACTGGAAGGAAACTACGCAGTCAGCCCATTGTCTCACCTTAAAAAGTCGTAAAGTTTCATCAGGCATCTAACACCGGCAGTTTCCTTCGTGTCATGTCGAAGGACTATGAGTCTTGTTTCATGAGTTGAAGGATTTCCGAATTTATATTTTTAAATACATTAAGAATTATCATTCAATCGATATTACTTATTTGTTAATTATATAAACAAACATTAGACAGAAATATGTAAACATTTTGTCTCGTATGTTATTCGACTGTCTATTTTTGACACATTGCCAACAGGCAAAGACAGTTCTTAACAAAGATGTTACTCGACTGTGAACATGTTCACGTTGTTCTTGTCAAGAGTATTCCTGTTCGCTCTCTAGAGTGTTTTTCAATAAAGTCTAAGAAAAGCTTGGACGGTTTATTTTTGACCAAGCAAAAGCCTAGGCTTCCCCATACGAAACACCGGCTTGCCTAAATAAATCACAGATAAATGGGTATTGTGTTACGTTGTAACACGAGTCACGCTCTTGTTCGAAGTGTTTTGTTTTTGTTCTATGTCTCTACTTTTCTAAATTATACACTCCGTGGGCTCTATCTTCCTTATTTTTCTCGAAATTCACTCTCAAGAGAAATAACGAATGACGCGTAGGTGGAAGGCGTAGTTTCGAGTCTTTTCTATAGCTCACGTACAACTGCCTATGACTAACGCTTTGCATGTAATGGCCACATAGAATATTGTACGTCGATATTTTTTTCCTCCTCAACCACTATATACTGGGGGTAGCAGAAATTACGTGTCGGCAACGCATAAGGTCTATCAGACTGCTTATCTATTTTAACGGAACAATAGACTCATGCGGTTGAATTGATTGTTCACTTGATTATTTTAATGTCGGTAAATCGTAATGTCTGCGCATGCAAAAAGGCATGGATTGCTTTTCTTTTCTATATTACTTATCTTTGACACAGCTTTTATCGTAGTTGTAACGCTATGATACACGCTGTAGGATAAGGATGATACATTTTTGATACAATAGTATATAACATATTACGAGGGTAGTTTCGAGAAATGGATGAAATTTTGTATTGCGTCGTTGTACTCTGTGGAATTTATTACTGTCCATTGTATACGATCCCTTTTATAGCAGCGACACGATGTATAGTCCCACGCAAAAGTCTAACATTCTTTATGACACAATAATAAATATTTTTTGGAACTGTCAGTGTACAAAGAAGTATACATTTTACGCAAAAAGTATTTCCGTTTCGATTACGTATGCACGACGTAAGTTAGGTTAGAAAAAAACATCAATTATCTGATGATCGATGGGCATCGATTAGCTACGAATTGATTAATTCGATTATTAATGAGTTACTAATGAATACCAAAGCAGTCACACTATTAAGTATTTATAGGAATAACCTATATTTGTATCAATTGACCCCAGGATCAATATTGGTCGTAACCCGCGCCCATAAACCCATCTCAATCGTTGCCAGCTTTACGCTCACGCTTTGGAAATTCAATTTATATCGAAAAAATAAATTTTGACGTATTGCATTACAAACGAATAAAATAATTCTTACTTATTTACAGATCACTGGAATCGTATTCATTTCCGTGGGCGCCGTTATACTTGCATTTTACAATGGCTACAGCAATTTCGTGGACAATTGGTTCTTCGCTGCGCCAATACTGATGATCGTCGTGGGTATCGTCGTCTTCCTGGTGTCGTTCTTTGGCTGCTGCGGCGCCGTCAAGGAAAACCACTGCATGATAATCACGGTGTGTCTCAGAAACGTCATTGCAAATACATCTGACAAGGCCCTCGTATTCAATTTATTCTTGTGCATTAATAATTAGCGCAAGATAACCCTTGATGATCTTAAATATTTAAAAATTTCTCCACATTGCAATTAATTATTTACACTTATCAATTATCTATAATTTATCAATCACAACTAATTTTTTTCTTCTTTTCACTGTTTTTAATGACACCAATTTCTCTTGTATGTTTTGCCAGTTCTCAGTCCTCCTCTTGCTCATCTTCGCTCTGGAGCTCGGTGCTGGTATCTCTGGTTACATGATGCGTGGGGAAGTTCGCACCATGCTTGAAGGTCGTTTGAACGCCACAATGACGGAGTACAGTGAACAGGACGACGTTCGTCGATCCTGGAATATTATGCAACATGACGTAAGGCTGAAATAAGACAATTATTTTTTATGTTCTTATTTTTTTTTTCTTTTTTCTTTACAAATATTCATAAGACCTTTAACCGCATGCCGTGTGCTGTTACTGGTACAGTATAGATTTTTACATACCTGTAGCTGGTCGATTTCAGCTAACAGATTGTTTCAGTAGCAATTACCAAGAGCGATAATACCGTTTCTATCGTGCAGTATGAATACCTCTTAAGGTGGACTGAAACAGGGTATTTCTATGGGTGACCAGTCACACGATAAGTCTGAAAGCGAGGAGACTGTAGCTAAAAAAATCTGCACAAAAAGC
>JARQSV010000804.1:126859-216998 GCA_030142285.1 Calameuta idolon | reverse complement strand
GTATTTCTATGGGTGACCAGTCACACGATAAGTCTGAAAGCGAGGAGACTGTAGCTAAAAAAATCTGCACAAAAAGCGCTGCCGAGTTATTTATTATAAAAAATTGAAGTTTTCAGTTAAAATTTCTTTTCCCGTTGAGCTGAATTTTTGAATGATAAAAGATATAAATGTACCTGCATCCCAGGAGTGACAGCCTAAAATATCTTTGCCGTTTAATACCTATAGCAATGTTGCACAGCTGTCTATAAAAATAAAGAAAAGGGAGACGCAAATAATGCTTTACATGAACTTCACACCATATCACTGGGAATTGTTCTCATATAGCCAATTACGAGATTTTTAGGTTCGAAGTTTCCTCGCCTCCAGCCTTGTTAATATGACGAATCAGCGATACACAGTAGTCGGTTTCAATCTGACTTAAGCTTGAAATAAACGAAGTACGTGGTTTTTGTAGTAAATCAATATATTCCCATGCACCGACTGTAGATGCAGCAAAATACTTACTGTTACTCGTAACTTCCTTCAGGTTCTTCGTGACATTCTGGTCACGTAACCTGGTCAACGGCATGCAGTGTACCGAGTACCAATTCTTATCGATGGACACCATTCACGAAGTTAAATAGATACTTTTACTAGTTTCAATTGTACAACTGGAACCAATTGAGATTGTTAATCGTCCGTTAAATTGTTACGCGAGGTATAGATGCATTTGGCAAGTCAGGCTTGGAGGAACTTGCCATTTCGCAAGAGTCCGGACAAGTGAAGGGGATTTGAGCTTCGCTCTGCTCTGTTGCATAACACAGAAATGACCTATGAGTTAGACATAGTATATATTTCTAGATTGATTATGAAAATAATTATTTTGGAGGTCCATCAAATTTCTTATCTGTCCATTTGTATTTGTATTTTTTTATATTTAAATTTATAATCAATTAGTGTAGATAAAAATGTCCTTCACGTTTGTCATGCCCGTTGGACGTTACTTTTGTTAAATAATATTTTCAATTTTTTCTTTAGTTTGAATGCTGCGGCCTTAACGGTCCTCTTGACTGGAGCCACACTGGTACCTTTTCCGGAAATAATCTTCCTGATTCATGCTGCTCAGAAATTCCGTCCAATACCGTATGCGATTCGAATTCCGTGAACGTGCATCCTGATGGCTGCATGAATATATTGCGTGACACGATTGAGAAAAATGCATTGATCCTTGGCGGCGTTGGCGTCGGTATCGCTCTGATCCAGGTAAAATGTTGATTTATTAGTAGCAATAGGATATATGTACCAATACCATGATTCATACCAAGGACGTCCTAGAGCCTGGAAACAAAAAATTTGTCAGTCCTTCGACTAAAGTTTTAAAAAACCATTGACCATGTATATTGTTTTATGTAAATTTTGATATTACGTAAGAGAAAAAATTGAATTTTTCTTTTTCAGCTGATCGGTGTGATCTTCGCATGCTGCTTGGCACGTTCGATTCGGCGCGAGTACGAGACCGTGTAAGAGATCCAAAATTCTCACAGATTCTCACGCAATGTTTCTCTGCCGAGCACCAAAAAACCAACTGGTGACCACAAACACCAGCTGCCACTGTTTCCTCTTTCTGTCTGTGTCTCTATCTCTCTCTACCTCTATCTCTGCCTAATTGTCTGTCACTGGTTTTCTTTTTTATTGCTATATAAAAACAATGAATCGTATGATCTGGTTCGATGCACAACACTCGAAAAATATTCTCACAATGGGTTCTGGCTTTGGAGAATAATTGTTTTAATTTCGCTACACGGACGAGTGTTTTTCTCGATGAGCCACGTAGAAGATACACACACAGTGTACCTTCATTTTGTATATTTCTATGAAGTGATTAGAATTTATGATTAGGGCGTTGATTTGTCGTTTTTTTTTTGTTCCTTATGCACACGAATTTGCGTCAATTCTATCTTCTAAGCGAGCCCGCCGTTTCTCACGTGTCGCAAGCGAGCTGCGATTTTGTAAAAGCTGGCTGCCAAGTATCGCTCATGAATTTTGTACTGTCTCTATTCTTTTTTTTTCTCTTCTGTCACTGCACTTACTTGTTGCAGTCAGTGGAGCTATTTAAATATATATATTACATATATAAGTATAGAAACGATATAGATATGTTCGACGTCTGGACGTCATATTTACTGGGCACAGATTAGCTGCTGTGTAGATTCTTTAGGCTTTTGGCGATTTAGACTGAAGTCTCACTCTATATGTATTGGTTTATGGGGACACTATTGATTCTAGCCAGTTTATAATCTGCAAATTCTTGTCTACGTAGACTTTGTTACGTAGGCATGAAAGCAAAGGGAAACAAAAATGAAAGAACTATTTTTGATGATTCTATGCAATTTTTCATGGTGTCGACAGCTCAATTTTAATGATTAACTGATCAAAAAGAAAAAAGAAATCGACTCCTATGTACTATTCTAAATTTCTCTTATATTCACTCATCGATACTTTTATTCTTCATGATCTAAAGTCTATATGTCAGTAAAGCACGTTTCAAAGCTTTCTTGTAATACTTAAACTTTCATCTAACATAACACTGAAGTAATAATATTAATTATTATCATCAATAGCGCAGGTTCCTTTTTTCGTTCGTTCTACTTTTTCTTTCTTTGCTCTTTCTGGGGAGAACACCGATTTATGTACCAAGGAAAGTCCTCCCTAACGTATCTTTATGATTACTATTTATCTAAACCTAAGCATAAACGATGACTAATTAAGATGAATATTCCGTTGTTTTCTACAATGTAAAGTTTACGGTAGCGTTAACGGTAAAATAAAATGAAAAATGTGAAAAAAACTTGATAAAAAAACCAAAAAGACAAAAAAGGTGTGATACAGAGAAAACTCTCGTGCTAAGTCTGAAAATTAGTCAGCTACGGCCACGCAATTTGTCGTTAGGATTCGTCGGCTGGAAATTTTAAATACATTTTTTCTTTTTTTTTTTCGCACTGATCTCCGAAAAAGCATAAATTAACCCAGTTATCATGTTTCGGGTGGGACAGGTTTTTTTTTTCAAGATCAATTTTTAGCTTGTATGGAAAAAAAACATGCCTCTTCGTCCACAGCTATTTGAAAAGACGGTCAATTAATGTGAGCACTGTGCTTTTTTTTTAATTACAGCGAGACAACGGCTCACTGATCGTCTAAAGGAAGCTATTATCATGTTATTGTCCCCATCGTGCATTCGTAGGGATAGAAAAAAAAGAAATTTTTTTAATATATAGATATACTCAATGCTACCATCTTCTCTATCTCTATCGTGCAATGTAAAATGTCCTCTTGTGTTGTTGCTTCAGTCAGTGATCTCTGGCAATTAACATTAAGATTCAAACGTACGGAGGAAAAGTGTAAATCTTTGGAAATTACATTGATCTGGCAAAATTTTTTTTTTCCCAAATTTTCCATATACATTCAAACTTTTGTAAACTTTTCGTTTGTAGCTTAGAAACCTAATGACAAGGACGATGATCTTGCTCTGCCGAGTTGCATTTACTGCCAAAAAAAAGAGAAAAAAAATATGCCAAAAATCGACTATTTTGACTGAAAAAGAGAAAAAAAGTCTTACCGAACATTAACCACGCTCTGTTCCTCCGTTACGTTTGAAAACGTCACAGTGTTAAGTAGCAGCGAGTCATTTTCGATTTTCAATCAAGTGAACGGAAGTAACAAAGAAAAAAAAAACAAAGAATTCGAGAATCCACAAAAGACTCGTTGCTCGTAGCAAACATGAAACGTCAAACATACTGTACTTTTTTGCTCATTACAATTCTGATAGCTGTCGCGCTCGAACGCATCTAAATATTAAGGACCTGCATTGCAGTGCGAGGAGGAGAAAAAGATTTCTAGATAAAACAATGGGATGTCACAAATTCCACTAACGCGAACCGACTGAAAACTCATATGAGTTATGTGTACCATAGTGTTATCTAGGAAAAATCAGTAACTTCAAAATCTAGCTCTCACCTAATAGAGCGAGCGAGCGAGAGAGAAAGAGACAGAGACATATACTATAGTGAAAAAGATTCAATATATGATATTTCAATTGCCCGAGAGTCTGCGGCAGACTTCGTGAACTAAATGTAGCGAAGCCAGTACAAGCCTGTCGATAATAAAGCTTGCGTGTCAGTGAACTCGTATCGATCCTTCTTTACTCGCAAAACCGTTTAAAACAATTCTCAGGTTGCACGCTACGCTGTATTTGTCAGAAACGTATCGTATCGTATTTCGCTTGGGGGACCAAAAGCAACGTATGCATTATTTTCTACGTAAAGTTTCTGTTGCAATTGACCAAAACTTGATAGTTCAGCGTGAGTCAATATTGACGATGCGGCATGAAAAACCTAATATAAACTGATAATAAATAATCGACTCCTCGAAGCGTACTGTACTATTTTTTTAAAAAGCGCCTAAAAAATTATTTACATTAACGAGCATTGTCGATTTAGTATAGATATATTGGCGTAGCGTGACTGTTGAAGGGAAGATAAAATGATATCGCTGCAATGCTGGTCAAATACCTAAAAAATATATATATATACACACCCATGCATCACATAGATATTAAGTCGGAGTGTGCCTAACGACAAAGGAAATGGAAAAAGAAGTTGTGAGCTGAGTGTCGCGTCTAATGATGATTCATTTAATTAACTGGCACGGCGCGTCGTTTGAAAGTGTTTTTTTGTTGCTTGGCCGAAGGAGGGTGAAGTTAAAAAAAAGAGTCCTGCTGAATATATGTGTGTTATGAAGAAGCGTATAGGAATATAATGATAACTGTAATGCGCAAGTAATTATTTATAATCGTAGCACGCGTCCAGAATTTTTAAGCTCCAGGTTTGGTTGTGTCCGAAGAAAATAGAACTGGAAAAAAAAGTAGCAGCTATGGAGAAACTGGAGAAACTGTAGGAATGAGATAAAAAAAGGTGGCTCTTACCATTTGACATAAAGCGGAGAAGACTGAACCTGACTACAACAGTATGATAAAATAAATTTAAAAAAAGACAAAAACGAATATTATTCTTGTAATCAGTATTAATTATTGACGAGCGCACAGCTATATTTAACCGCATTGCGCGTTCGTGTTTCTTGTATGAAAGTAGCTTTTTTTCGAAATTTAAAAACTTTTACATGAAATTGAATTTTTGGAAAAAAAATTGATTGGCGGTTAACTTGTTTCTGGGAGCCAACGACTCGTCCTTAGCACATATATGTGTCTAGATTTACTCAGTATATATATTTACATATATATATATGTATGTATTAAAATATATAAATATATATATTAATATTAATAAATTAATAACACCAAGAACTGACGACTTTCTTATTTCAGAGATATCCTTACCCAATATATTTTCAATCATCAGAATTATCATCAAGAAAGGAAAGAGTAAGAGAGAAAGCATGAAATAGAATTTTCAAATTCTTCGCGCGAAAGAAATACAAAATAAAAATTATCGATAAATTTATTTACAACGTATAAAATTAAAGCGTTCAAATTAATTGAACCGACCTAGTCGGTGCTGTATCCAATTACTCTGTAAAGTGTATACTGTTAGAAACGTACTTGGTAACTATTAAAGGTAATTTAAAAAGAGAAGAAAAAAATGGAGCTAAAACCCAGTCACCGTCAGTCCTTTGAAAATTAAAATTAATGTCAGTTATATTCAAGCATCCATGCACACAACATAATTTACAGGGCCAAGGACTCGTCGTGGGCATTAATAATTTATGGGAAAACCCCAGAGATTGTTATCACCTCGGTACAACCTTCAATCGTCAAGTATTTGACTTTTGCAAATCTTCCAATCGGATCCTTCCATTTTGAACAAAAAAAAAAAAGCAACACGACAGTTCAGCAATCGCAAAACACTCTGGGTAATCTTATTGATCTTTATGTCAATGTATAATGCAGTTTATTTAATCTTAATATCGATGCCATTAACTAGCAGACTAACATTTATCATTATATCGGATTATTGAACCGTCTTTATTACAGTTTCACGCGTACCAACCTACCGGACTGAGTGTCGCGAGTGAGAACACTGGTGAGATTTAATACAGCCAAGATTAATTTTAAAAATGATAAAAATGACAAAATTGTTCCAACGACAAGCCGAAGGAGCGTTAAGATAATTATTCGCGACACTCGGTACGGTAATTATTCGCAGTAATTAGTAGAATCGCAGGCTGCACTTTGGTGCATCTTGCATTCGATGCACCGAAAGAGCGAAGGACCGAGTTCAGCCTGATCTTGAGTTAAGCTTTTGGCTAATCAGTGTTCTCTTTAATCTCCATAAATGTATTCTTCGTATCGCAGCATCCTTTCTCTCTCTCTCTCTCTCTTTCTCTCTCATTCACTCTGACTCTCTCGTTCATCTATCCAGTAACTATAAGCGACGTAAGATTACAAATGACAAACGAGGAAGATTACAGTTTCAAACATAACTCGCGGGGCGCCTTATACGCAGTCTTTAAATTCCTGAATGTGATAATTAATAATTAGTAATTCATATAGCCAAAATAACGACGCACGGGCTTTATTAATTGGTAGTGAAATATAATTATATATGTGTATATATATATTTTTTTATCACGACGACTTAGGCGAGACGCTGAACATAAATACTAAGCGTGGATTCAATTTTGGAATAACAAAAGACTTAATTCTCATTCTCTTGTTTCACTTAATTTTTCTCTTTTCTTTTCTTTTTTTTTTTGCTTTACAATCTTTGAGCAATACCTATACTCCTTTATAAAGTGTGTCAAAGTTTCGATGATGGATCCTTAAAAGTTACGTTTTTAAAATGCAAAAGGAAAAATCACTTAAATTACGTGTCTCGAAACCCTGTGAATGACTAACTCCTAATAATGATCATCGTATCGCGTAGATTATAAGTGATTAATTTGGAGTACTAAAACGATAAGGAAAACTAAAAGAATTAGGCTAATGACATAAAACGTTTTAAAATAATCGCAACAAATCCTCAAATACATCTCCAAGGGCTTGATTCGATGAATTAATATTTTTAAATCGCACATGGAAGGTGGAGATTAATCGAAAGGAATTATAATATGGGTTCCTTTCGAGGTCGAAAGAGAACGCGCAAGCCCTTATGGCTGAACTACCCAGGGGTTGCCGACTCTGGATCCACTAGGATATTCACAGCTACCGGTTGACTAAGAGTAATCTCGTATCTTTCGAAGGATTCTCTAAGGATCGTCGAAAGGTTCAACGAGAACTCGAGTGATCATCAACTTTAACCGGTTCGTTCTATCCAAACATAGTTTCTCTCTCTCTCTTTCTCTCTCATAGTCATTCATACAATAATCAATCTTTCCCACATCCATTCACTTGTTCATCTCATCCCCACCTGGCACAGATGAAAATATCAATAATGATCTTAACAAATCCAGGAAAGGCAAGGCCGAAGTTTAAGTTTCCGATTAAAACTACAGTCCCTCGTTTTCCTTTTTTTCATTTTCTTTTTTTTAATACGGTACTTACTAGCAGCATGAATATACAGGAAATAAGAGATTTATTTACAATTACAGTGATTTAGCAGCTGGCCCCAAACAGCGACCGGTCCACGGGTTCTCTCGGCAAATATCCTCCTCGGCCAGCCGGTTAATGATTCTCTTTAATTCGTAATAGATTTTCTTTCTTTCCGAAAAGGAAAAAAGAAAAGATATGGACAGACAGACAGACATCGAAGGAAGAAGCCGACAAGAGTCGAGGGGACCGGCGACATGACGCGAGGCAAGGAAACGAATAATTTAAGGTTAGCGGTTCGATACAAAAATACCGGGAAGAGTCGTGAGAAATCGGCGCCGGACGAACCTTCCATTGGAAACAATGATTTTTTTTTCTACTCTCCAACTGAATTATGCCTCGAAGTTGATTCTTTTTTAGGTTTGAATGATCTTGAAATTTCAAGAAGCTTGTATTAACAGTTCGAAACGGAACGAAATCCTTCTTGGAGGAAGGTCCGCGCGGTCGAGGTTGATTCTCTCTTAGCAACTAAGTACCTAATTACTTACTTAACGTTAGTCGTAGTTCGTGACCTGCCTAGCCTAGAAATATTCGGTAGTACCGGTCGGGCATTTAAATACTAGCTTGTCATAGTTGTATTCGGCTTAGTCTAGGTTCCTCCTCGGGTGAGAGCTCTCCAAGCTCATGCCGCGGGTGCGTACCGGCACACGATGTCCAGGCCTCTTGTCTTTCTTGCTTTCCGGTTCCTTCGACCTGCTTTTGCTAGCTTGCTCGCTCGCTTGCCTGCTTTTGCATCCTTGGGCGCGGCTTGCTTGCTCACTTGCTTGCTTGCGGCTCGGATTTTGGCATGAGGCTGATAGGAGGTTATGGCCACCCGGGAACGCTCATGTAGCGTATCGCTTCGTCCAGAGCCGCGCTATGCGATCATGTTCCTCGCGATTTTGCAAATATTGTGTGGCTATACTACCCACCAGCGGGTCAGCTGAAAATTATAAATCATGTCCATTCTGTGCTACGACGCTTTGGAAATACTGTTTGATTTTTATATTTTTAATAAAATTATGAGCTCTGGGATCTAAGGTTACCACATAGTAGTAACAAGTATGCTATATACTTAATTGACTCTCTGGACGAATGTCAAGGCGAAGAAAGACTTTAGCACAGAGTAAATTTTTTCAGAGATGTTTTGTTACGTTGAGACGAATTATGATGATTTATAGATGGGTATTTTTAGTTTCACTTACCTGGATTGCAGTCTGTGAGGAGGGAGCAAATTGACAGAAGAACCTTGGAGATGGTCAGTGCCGGCGACCAGTTGTCTTTTAGTATGTCCAGGCATATTACACCCTGACTATTTATGTTGCAGTGATAAATACGCGTTCGGAATGTCACCTAAATATATGGACAGTTAAATTTAGACGATGAACAAACAGAATGGTGTTTTGCTGATGCAGAAATTTTAGTACGTTACCTTAGGGGGTTTGAAAGGATACTCTGGGGAGAAATGAATGTCCAGGAAGAAAACGCCTCCTTCGTACACTGAACCAGGAGGTCCCAAAATTGTAGAGACCCATTCATATAAATTGTCACCTTTCGGTCCAGCACTAAAATAAAATGTTTGTTAACAGGAGCTGCTTAACTAATCAGACACTTACCTAACAACATACCTGCAATTTGGTGGTGGATCCAAAGTGATTTCTGCAAGTTCTTTTTGTATCCTGCAATGGTGTCAACATTCATTAAATAACGAGATCTTGCACAATATATTATGGAGAAATGTTGCATAATTTTAATTACCTCTTTGCTGAGGTTCCTAAAGCCTTCGACATCTTTGGATTTGGTTTTGCCTCTTTGTTATCAGGCTTATTGTCCGCAAGAGACGAACCACGACCTCTACCAGTTCCGCTAGACCCTGCTCCTGACGACATGACTAAAAAAAAGAATTTCAAAGAAGGGTCAAGAAATATTTATATTTTCTGCCAAACATGTTCATAATATAATTAATATCAATATTTTCTACTAGCATTTAATACATTTGTTTTGATGGATAAAAAGAAATAGTGTTGATAGAATATCTCACAGGAAACTATTTCCACAACTTTTACAATAACACTTGCACTAGTAGTATTCAACGATGTGCAGTTAACAAATATTCAAAGATTCAAGTATTAAATAAAAGAAGCTTGCTATCTATCTTAAGAAGAGTGTTATCACAGTAAAGATAAAATTTGTAACCAAATATAAGTGAAAGAAATAATCTTTCTCAAAATCATTCTAAATATCCAACATAATGGTCACCTATTCCTTTAATTATATATGACCATCACTCAACACTAATTTCCATAAACACAACTAATTCCATTCCAAAAATTAAGGTCTAAACTATTTTCTGCAAAACACACCCTTTGCAAGAGCAAACAAACTAAAACTGTACCAAGTTACTCCCACTACTAGCAATGTAAGAGTGTATACATAAAAAAGATACTAATGAAAATACATCACGGTATGCACTTCAACAATCTAGAGACACATTCTTCCCGAAGATGTTCCTAATTCCAGCTATTACCAATGAAGAGCCACGTAAGTGCCCGAGGAGGACTAATGCACGAGGAGTCAAGACAGACAGAATTCCAGAAGAGGGTGTCGAAGTCGCCAAGGCAAAAGGTAAAGAAGAAGTTCCTATTCTCGTGGAAGTTGTAGAAAACGTCGTGAACTCCTACCTTGGAGCTGGGTGAGCCGGGGCGATTGGTCGAGCGTGCTTTTGTAATGAGTTCGAAAGGCGGCTCAGCGGTAATGGAGGCTTCAGAGTTGCTCGAGTTTGTCTGCGAGTTGGTCGCGACGAAGAGGAGGACAACGATGGTCACCGATGGATGGCTACCCCACAATTAGAATCACGGACTGCAGGATACAAACGGAGAAGCCGGTGAAGGCTGAGAAGTGGCGCGTCGCGCCTTCTCGCTTCCCGAATTGCCTTCCTCGTCCTGGGACGCCGGGAGGATCGCGCTCAGGGACAGACACCGCACGGCGGAAAACTGTACACAAGCGCACAAAGGCAGGATTTTGAATCGCCCTCTCCGTAATAGTCCCGGAAGCCAATGAAGTACAGTGACTCTCAAATTCCCTATTTCTTCTGAAAAGTAGCCTTGTCTCACTCGTACCTATTTGACTTCAATTACATTTTCTTCTTGTCTCCCTTGTCACCCTGAGGGACGAACTTTTACGATTGAGAAATGCTGTCCTGCTGAATAGGAAAAGTTTTCCACCAACGATGGCGCTGCTAGAACCGGCTATCAGGTTTGCCAATTTTAGATTCCGTTAAGGTTCTCAACCTCCTGTTACCAAGAAAGTATTTAACGTCTTTATTTACTCACGAGAAATTCCTAGGGTCTTGCATTTTAATTATTCTCTGAGATTTATAGAAGAACAATGATTCTTCAGCGTTTTAGAAATTATTTAAGAATTTATGCTATCGTGTGGCTTTACTTTTTCATATTTGCCAACAGTACTGCCAATTTGAAGATGGCTGCGGCCGAGATGTCGTAGGGCGGATTTACAATGATGTGTAGCGGAAAATAAATTTTGTTATGATTACTATGAAAACTAGAATATTTAAATCAAATTGAATTATTTAATTTAAGTTAACGAACAGGAAATTTCTCTATTCGTTTTCTTTTAAACCAATGATCAAGGGATGTATATTTAACAGCTGTTGCTTCTTTGCCAATCATCGATAAAATGTGATAAAATGTCATGTAACCTAAACTAAAGAAGAAGCGTGACTGTCACTGTGAACTGCTATTTAATTTTAGCGGTCATAAATGTCGGTAATAGGTTATGATATTGGTTTATTGTGATTAATGTGAATAATTTTGGTGACAGTTGTTTGCAAACAACAAAATAGTCTTGCTGCTGCAATTAAGATTTACCTGGCACTTAGCTCTCTAGAGCATACAGCTAAAAAGATTAAAGAAGAACAATTAAGATTTAATAGGTATTCTAATTTATTATGAGAGAGAAGTTAAGAACTGATCTTGACACCACAAATATTTCTTATTCTTTCAAATGATAATTTATTAGACGTAAAGAAAACTGTTGTATCTTTTCACACAGTTTTACATAATTTATTGCAACAGGAACAACAGAAATATAATACACCAAGATGGGGAAACGCCAACATCAGAAGGATAAAATGTAAGATTCTTTTGGTGTTGTATATTAAGTACTATGTTATTGTGATCCACTTTGATGCAAGGGATATTATTTGAGGAAATGCAATAGGTCATATTAAAAATCATAGTTTATAATTGTCATAGGTACTTAACGTACACTGAATGGACAACGCTCTATGGTGGAAAAAAGTCTGGTACATCGGAATCAACAGAGGATACAACATTCCGCCGTCTTCCCTATGATCATTGTTGCTTGAGCTTACAGCCATTTGAACATCCATACTGCGATGCCAGTGGGAATGTTTTTGAACTTGAAGCAATTCTTAGTTATATTAAACATTTTAGGCACAATCCTGTCACAGGAAAACCAATAGATGCTAAAAGTCTTATTAAATTAAATTTTTCTAAAAATGCTAGTGGACAATACCATTGTCCAGTTCTGTTTAAATTATTTACAAAGCACTCACACATTGTTGCAATTAAGACAACAGGCAATGTATTTTCACACGAGGTATATTGGAAATTTGATACATTTTTTTTTTTCAAAAATGTATACCATAATGGACATTATTGGAATCAATTACAGGCAGTTGAACAATTGAATATTAAGACACGTAACTGGAAAGATCTCATCACGGATGAACCATTTGCCAGGCAAGATATAATAACAATTCAGGATCCTACCAATGCCAACAAATTCAATCTATCGACCTTCCATCACATCAAGAATAATTTACGTGTTGAAGATGAAGGTTCGTATGACACAAAAGACATGATTAAGGCATGAAAATTGATTGAATACATTTTTAGAAACTATCAGAGAAAGAAGTGATCCAAAAGCAAAGCTTAAAACTGTTTCAATGGAAACCAAAGAGATTTTGGACGAATTGGATAGGGAATATAAGCCTGCAGAGAATACGAATGAAGTGGAACGACCAAAGGCCGATAAATTCAATGCTGTAAGATTCTAGTTTTTAATGCAAAATTTTAATAGAAGTGTAAATAATGAAGTTACATTAAAGTAAAATTTAAAAAATACTTTACTTTAGGCACATTATTCGACTGGTGCTGTTGCTGCAGGTTTTACTTCTACAGTGATGCCTACTGAAACAACGCATCAAGCTGCTGTAGTTGCCGAAGATTTGGTTCGATACGAACGCGTAAAGAAGAAAGGATATGTCAGATTTCTAACAAATTTTGGAGCTCTCAACCTGGAATTGTATTGTGATCTGATTCCAAAAACGTGTGAAAATTTCATAAAACATTGTCATACTGGATATTATGAAGGGACAAAGTTTCATCGATCAATTCGTAATTTTATGGTAAAATCCAACAATTAAACGCTACTAACGTAAAAACTTACTGATATGAATTAATATTTAAAAAAAAATAGATTCAAGGTGGAGATCCTACAAATACTGGGAATGGAGGAAAATCTATTTGGGGTAAACCCTTCGAAGATGAATTTAAAACAAACCTGGTTCATCAAGGTCGCGGAATTCTGTCAATGGCTAATTCAGGACCTAATACAAATGGTTCACAATTGTACGTGATGGATATCAGATTCTGACAGGTAACCAGTGTTGATCTTGAATAAATTTATTTTACTTTTCTCAGCTTCATAACGTTTCGGTCGTGTCGTCACCTGGATCGTAAGCACACAGTCTTTGGAAAGATTGTCGGAGGTCTTGAAACCTTGAATGCAATTGAAAAAGTTGAAGTTGATAATAAAGATCGACCCATTGAGGATATCATTATTCAAAGAACTCAGGTCTTTGTGGATCCTTTTCAAGAAGCCGACGAACAGCTTATAGCAGAGAGATCCGCTGAATCTGAGCGTCTCGCACAGGAAGCGAGAAAAGCCAATTCGTCGGACAAGAAGGAGACAGACAATAATTTGAAAGTATACCGCAGCGGCGTTGCAAAATATATAAAATTGGAAAAAGACCAGGAAAAGTAAGTTCACCATATTTATGAACTCTATTTTTACTATCTATGACTGACATACCACTCTAATATTGATGCTGCCAGTTACTTCTTACATTCACAAATATATTTTATTTACAGACCTGGCAAAGGAGAAACAAGCAACGAATCTGCAGTTAAAAAGAAAAAGGATGTTTCGTATTCACTTGGTAGTTTCTCGTCATGGTAATTATCAAAAAATGAATTATCATAGGAGATACAGCATTATGCACAAGACAACAATGAGAGCATGAAATTGTACCATAAAGAAATACGTTTTTTGCTGTATAAAATAAATATAAATACTAGAATAATTATCCTTCCATTATTTCATGCAATGTTCATCCTGTAAAATAAACTTAAAACTCACAAAATTTCATTAAACACGCGGTGTTATAAAGCAACAGGTCTTTCTACTGGATTAGTAAATAAATGATACTTGTAATTGTATTGTCATTTTAACAACAACGGTACAAAACTATGATGAATTACTGTTATAATCATTCTTACACCAGCCAAGTGACAACGAAAATTTCATACTACGGACGATTGTGCGCAGGAATTTATTTTCTCGCAAACTGGACCCAAGAACCCCTGTCCTCCATATTTGATGTTTGGTACATCCTTGGTGGCTGTTATTCCTTGTGTGTTATCATCCGCGATTTTTTATCATTGTGTTGAGTCCCTAGGGATTCTCCTGTTTTTCGAGACGCATCCAGAAGCTCGAAGATTCTCGCCAATTATTCTCAGGGATGGATGACCTAGGTGAGTTATCTTATAAGCATTATTAATAGTTTCTCATCAATCGCCAGCGACTAACCTCAAATCCTACAAACGATACAATCAATATTTATATGAGTGATTTAGCCTGTCAATACACTCCAGATTGACAGTGTCATCTCTCAATAACAATGAATCAATTATTATACAACATTTATCCACCGTTTGTCTATTTATTAACCAAAGAATGTTATTTGTTTTCGTGAAATTCATACCCTGGGTGGGGACGCGATTAATCTACGATAAAGCGGCGCGCGAATCTACAAATTTGTTACAGAGAAAAATCAGCATCTTAATTATAATAAAATAATATATTGCTATTTGATAGAATCGATAATATGTATCACTGATAGGATAAAACAGAAATGTTGTGATATCTATTCGAAAAAAAAAAAATGTATAACATGATTTATCGTATCGTTCAAGCGATCGACTGGCTAGTTTCTGATAATATTTTTATATTTGATTATGAAAATTCATAGGCAACATACGTTTGCCTATGTAATCCAAACTCTAAATGATATTTTCTATATTCTCTATATGTGCATATGAGATTAAAGTGATGTCAGCTTAGCGTAAAATCGTTGGAGAGGGACGAGGTATTATCTAGACGCGGTCTGCTTGCCAGTCTCAAATCTATCGTCGAACGTTGCGTATCGTTTCACGCTTGTATCTCCACAAGAGTTTATTAATATTACAACACGGGACACTTGTGAATTCCAATGTTATTTATTGTACGCTTCTAAGAGTAACACGTGTTGATTACCAGACCGTTGAATACAAAAGTGTACATTGATACGAGTATCAACAATTAAAAATTTGAATTTTGAGCTTAGCATTACGTTTCGCCGCGTCACCATACGCACTAGTCAATTGTATGTACTATTTATATATTTGAAAAGTCAATCATTTTTGTACGAAGACCAAATATTTTGATTTATTATCAAATCTACTGCTAGTCAATAAACAGTAACGAGTCTTGAATTATTTACATACATAGAATGAATGGAATTGTCTGTTTTTTGATTTGTCCAAATTCAATGGTTGTTTTGACTATCGCAGATTTAATGGCGACATTTTATTTTCTTGTTTAACGAACTTGAAAAGTTTATATATAACGTCTGGCTTTGACCGTCCACATCAATCAACGCTTTTCTCTGGACTAACTCTGTTTCAAACTCGACATTCTGTCCACTCATTACTTAGAGTAACACGATCGTAAAGGTTGGCAGGTTAAATAATTTCCATAATCAAAATATCACAATTTATCAGTCCTTACTGCCCACGAGATAATTCCACCAGACGTTAACAGTATTATCAATAAAATCATTAACCACATATGCGGCCCTTAAAATCGACGACGGAATCGCCTTGTAGAGTTCAGTAGAACAAAAAATTTCAAGCACTTACAATTAGTAAAATCGATTAAACCAATCGAGCAGATGAATAGTAATAACAATCTCCTAAGAAATCAATAAAATATTCTACAAAAATTCTTCACAGCATATTGCGGTAGAAAATTCCCTCAATAAAATTCAAACTCCTAATCAAGATTCTTCACCGGGTTGCAATATCTAATTACAAGTGTTTCTATATACGTAATCGCGACTTCTTGTCCGGCTGCGAGTATATTAATAGACAAAAGAAGTCTACGCTGACTAGGAGTGCGCGACTACGACCGCGAGAACGACAACTAAGACTACGACGAGGAAAACTGACAGTGGCGAGGGGGTTCCTGAAATAATCATCCACTCGTCTCTCTCATTTTAATTTTTTCTTCATTTTCTTCTTTCCTTCCTACCATTCTCGGTACACGGGGCTCTCAACGGCAATTTCTTCAAATCTTACGACGAACAACACTAGCCGTCGCATCTTCCCTCAGCTAATACGAATGATTCTCCAGATTCGTTTAACGTTCTCTAATCGTCAGTTATCCGTGCATAAATATAAATGATACCATAAAGTTATCCTCAAAAGTCAATTTAAGGATCGCTTGGAAAGCAAACCGTAAGACAACGGTACAAGTGGTCGAACACGTGTTTTCAAAACTTGGCACAGATATTCCTGAAATTGATGTACCGATCTGTAGTGCTAGAGTGAAGTGCAGTGAAGTGTACGCCGTAAGAGAGAATAAAATAATTATTTCGTAAAATGGCAATGGATAGAACGATGTATGGCAAAGTCGAACCCGGATCAACTTATCAGCCTTATCGTATAACCATCAAAAATGGTTCACCGCCTGGATGTAAGTTATATTAAATTTTTTTTCTCTTCACAATCCAAATACTACCCAGTTTATACTGACTTAGACAGAACAAGTATTAACCAACACTAGTTGGCTAACTTGTATAATTATTCATGGTAATTGCGATAATCAGGATATATTAATACAGAATGGTCACAGGTTAAGAGTCAATGATAGCTGTAAATAATTATGTGTATTCTCCTAAAACACTCATCTATGTGCTAATCGCTTAATTATTATCTCATTATTATTTTTTTTAAATAACATTTCTTATTGGCAAACGCATTTGTTTCTCATGTACGGAGTGGACTGTAATGTCTCTATATAAAGCATACGCTATAGTAGCTGTACGTCTTATTATTCGATTTATTAATTTCGTATACGAAATTTATACGGTGCTTATGCTCGTCTCTATCAGGTTGATTAATGCATCGTTATTCGGTGCACCTATCACGTGAATTATTAAAGTGCGTATTAAGTTTCTTTACGTGTTCAATGTGTACCGCTCAAAGCGTATACGTACCGGGTGCGTACATAATAATGTGACACGTGAAAGCTAGACAGATATATATATATATATTTCTTCTCGCGACTTCCGGCATCGGTCACCAACTTTCCTTCAGGTTTCGTGGTTACGTTTTACCGTTATGTTAATTATTCATAATTAGACGAAATAGCAATACCTTGGCTGTGAATGAGTTTGAGCAAAAATTTAATGTGGATTCTGACATATTTTTTGTTTATCGTCAGAATACATTGTCGCTCGTTTATTCTCTTCTGCGTAAATGAAATAACTAATTTGCTCTTGATCCGTCGAATTTTTCATGATACGGGCGTCTCTTCAACGTTCGTTGCGTCAGCGATTTTATTACGCGTATCGCCTACAACCAGTTAGCCTTATGACTGTCCTATGTAAATGAGGATACATGTAGGATAAAATTAGCAGACGTTCATTAGGTTTCGTATATCTCGGAGTGCTCACTTGTCGAATATGATATCAAGTTGTAGTTACGGGCAGATGCAGTTCTGGTTGTTAAGAAGATACGCTGAATTCCGTAATAGCTTGCGGCAGTTGGGCATGGTTGATTTACGCCAATTATTTGACACGACTGCAGAGTACAGAACGGGCGAATTAATAATTCACTCTGTCGCCCACGAGTTATTATGTTAATATTTTGATAGAGCGGACGGATATTGTATATAGCGCATGAAATTTATGTAATAAGGCACGAAGCGGTCTTTACAAACGGTTGACCATTTTCCATCGTTATTTTGTAAGGAGAGTACGCGGCCGCCTGTAAAATGACGACCTTATATGGAATCCCTTTGAAATAATTCCGATTGTCGTTGCGAAAGAGCCATGACTCAGGACTTATTACCGACACGTAGGCCTTGACACTAAACTTCTTCTCTATTTATATGGATTATAATATTTACCATTATTTCTCGCAATTTCGATGTCACATCGAATCGTGTACGATGGCCATTGAAATAGATGCGGCAATTTGAATTCCCTTGCCTCCAGTGACATCTATTTGAGAATTTATAGTATCTCGTGAAATAAATAGCGTGCAATCAATCTTTGTCGACTTCTCTTTACCTATAATCAGTACAAGGATTCTGACTCGAAGTAATCGTAAGAATAAAGTGATACCATAGAGCAATTTGTCAGTTACCGACCTCGTGCATTCGTTCGCTCTACTGTGCCGACTGAGCCGCCGTATGTTTCAACGTATATCCGCTATGTATACTGTGCGCTGTGTACTACGATACTAGTTCAACACCTTTGTACCATAAAGAAAAACTGTACTTATGCACACAATAAATTCTGGAAAAATTGTATACAATTGAGAAGTCTTGTCCAAAATATTTAAAAATGATTTGCACCAAGTTTATCTGGCGCGGCACGTGCTATCCGACGTGCATAAAATGACGTTTAGTGGGGACTTTGATTAGACGAGTATGTCGTTTATATGCGTGTCACGTGTGTGACACAGGAGCTTGAATAATTTTTCATTAATTTATCTCAACGCGAAATAAATACGAACGAGAACGTATATAGGTATAACTTATTCGCGGTATTATTTCCATCTACAGCAACGGCATTAGGAGCCGGGATTGGAAGTCGATGACGTCATTGAAATCCACTCTCGTACAGTTTACAAGGAGAATCGCGTTCAGTCTCAGTCATTCATTGCTCTTTGCTAGCCAGTCTCTTCTTGGTTTACCCTTTTGCCGGTTCAAAGTTAGACGTCGAAGCTGCAAGCTTGATTCCAAGATTCCTGGAAGCTTTCGTTTCCCTCTTCTTTCCCGCCGTGTCAAGACGTATAAACATTGGCCAGGCCAACTTTCGTTGAAACTTGGCCAAGAAGACATTTACAACACTGCGGCATTGTACGTAAAAACTAGACTCGAATTCGGCCTGGATGAATTTGCTCAATTTCTTTGTTTCTCCCGATGAAATCACTGGATTCTCAGTAACTTCGCAGGATACGGGAGTAAAGTACATTCAGTGTAACTCAGTGCGCGATTACGTGTATACTTTCGTGTGACGAAAAGGAAGATTGCGTTTGTTTTCTTCGTGTAGACGCGGAAATATGGCTACCCACAAAATCCCCTCGGTTTCCGTTTCGCGAAAATATTCATCCTCCATTCTTTATTGAGTAACAAAGACTGGTATACGTGCAGTGGCCATTGTTAATTCAGTAACAGTTTCTGCGAGTGGAAGTTGAATCATTCTCTCGCTTCAGTGAAAATTGTAAATACCGTGTCGTTCATGTGATAAAGAATAATATATTGAAATATTGCGCTTCTATTTCTATTGTCGTCTTCTACGGATACTCCACGCAACAGTATTCTTAGTTCACCTTGCTAATTAGCTGGGACTTCGCTGTTTCATCTTCGTTACGCGATTTTTGAATCGGATTAAGGCGCTGTCACAAGTGAAGCAAACGAGACATACCAAAGAAATGACTGGTGAGTTTAAATATAGATAAGTGTTCATTTTCATGGCAATACTTTATGGAGGAGAAAAAAGTGAATGCTTCATGCATCGTAAGTAACATTTCATTGGAGTATTCTACAATTAAATGTTCTCATGACTTGCGTTGTACTACTAAACTGTATCCGTTACATGCATATACATACATTCACCTTGTATACCTTGACGGTTAATCATTTGAAATAATAGTGTCTCCTCACTGCCGGTATTTTAATTTCGATTTACTATGTGGGACGTAGGTGTAAGGTAATATTCGATTTTTCATAAGCCGTAGGTTGATGCGTGGTCGTAACTAGCACACACATTAAATAGACACGAGATTCGAAAACGATCTGCGATCAGTTCGAGAAGGATCGTCGTGGTGCGCGGTTTTTATTAATTCTCTCCTATCGCGCCGATTTAGTAACAATAATCGTTGACAGCCTAACAAAACGTGTGTGCCGAGTGAAAAATAATACAAATATCAATATCAGACAGTGATTAGAAGTTTGAGAATAAAACAATTTTTTTTCGTAGCCCTTGACAATCGTAGTAAAATTTGGTTTTCGATAAATGTTGGGGTATTAAATAAATTTTCTATTTCTAATTCGTATGCGGATCCACCATGAGCAAATTTCAGTTATCCACTTTATTTCGTCCAGCACTTCCGTCTTAATTAAAAAATATTTGCAATTACTATCGCGTCGAGTGGGCTTTTCAGATTTCTCTCTTCAGTTTCCATATGAGGCTCGCTACGCTCAGTCACATCCTACGCAAATCGTTAATATCGCACGAGACGTGTCACGCCATTATTTAACAAGACCTCAAACAGAAGATTCCCCCATAGTATGACATTCCTGAAAAAAATATATATACAATATATCAAACCAAGACTCAAACTCTGACTACCATAAGAAAGTTCATTAAAAAAATTCTGCATTTCCATCGCAACAATTAATATTGATTCTCAATACAGTCTCCGTGAAAAATAATATTAAATGCCTACAAACTATCCAATTTCATGCACCACCAGTCACTGGGAATTAAAATCGAAAAAACATTTCACTCTGGCACCGGAACAGGAGCGTCACCCACTCAGTAACCGGAAGTGCATTCTGCAGCGTTGCAAACAAAAGAATCAGCACTGACTTGACAAAAGAAAAACTCAAGGCTACTTTTCACCCCTCCGTTACCGTCGGCTTTAACGGACGAGCGGGAATTTCAAAACTTTTTATAGAACACCGTGTCTCTCGTTAGCCATTAAACGGAATCTATTCATCAAGCAGACCTTAGCCAATATCGATTATTTATCGAAGTTGGCACGGAAGCCAGTAATACTCAGGAAATTAGTATGAGCAAGGTATTCAACCTTATACTAGTTTGTATAGCCGGTAGTAGGTCGTAGGTGGGACTTGGTTATTTTTGGGGCGTGCTGTCGGCGTAACTAGGTGAAAAAGCTCGACGGCACTCTGACGAGTGTACGTATATATGTATATATAAAATATATATCTACAATGATATATAGATATATACGATATATATATGTATATATATACATCTGGCTCTATCTCTGTGTCCGAAACTAGTTTTACACGGAGGTTTGGCTTTGTATGCCAGAGACGAAACGTGCTAGAGAACCTTCGGCCACCTCCGACGCGAATTCACGTAACACAGTTTCGTCTAGGTGCATCACTTTTCTGCGGTGTCTCTTGATCTTTTCTCAATTTGCTTTTCGCCTATATTTATATTGTGTATCAATACTTACGCGTGGATAACGTGCTGTTACGTCATATGAGTATCGGTGGAAGTGAGCTTGTTAAATACCGGAAGTGCCTTGAGTGTGACCAACGTTGACGAGTCAATGAAGTTTTTCTGATTTCTTTTTAACGATCATTGGGATTAGTGATTTTTTCTTGAAAATAAATATTTTGAGATTCGAGGTTTTAACCAGAGAGTCTTTCGCGGGTTTTACTTGCTACCCGTTTTCACGGGGATTTACGATTTATTTTTATCCGGACCACTTACTCTATAACCCGTAGCTGGCGCCAGTGCTGTAATAAATTTAGTTGGAGTACTTACCTAGGAATTTTTGTTTTTACCTATCCACACATATATTTTTTTTAGTGGATATAGACTAAAAGTCGTACTGAAGTTACGCAAGTCACTGTGAATTTTCGTGAAATTTCATAGACGCGAGTGACTAATTAATTTTTTTGATTTAATATCAAAAAGTTTATTTTAATTAAGGACTATTAAAATGGCTACGTTAATGAGACCCATGTCGCCTATTACACCTGTACGCTTGGCCACGATCGAGCGACACGCCCGATGGGAACGACACATTAGTAAGTGTAAAATGAATAAGAAAATAGTATGAATTAACCTTAATTAACTTAATCATTAATTAAGTTAATATGTAATTCGAATTTAAGGAAAAAAATACATCAATATTTTCGTCAAGGCATCCCCGCTACTAAAATTGCGCAAGGCCTGTTTACACGCGGATCGCTTTCTGATATCGAGGTTTACGTCGCGAGATGATTCAGACGCGTAAAATAGAGTCGGGCTCGTTGCCAGGGTTAAGCCCCATTCATACTACGCGGGCACTACGGAATCCCACGACGGCTCCGACCCTACTTGAATACACGAATGCATCGCCCAAGATGCATTGCGCGTTCTACTGGCCCAGAATGCAACGGAAAATGATAACAATCGGCAGTCCGTTCTACGAATTTACAACTGGATCATGCAATTGTGCAGCATCTCTTTGGTCGAAGATAAAATTTCAAATGTTCAAGAGAGATGGAATGCTCTGTCAATGTTTTGACTGGGCCTTAATCCTTTTATCTATACGTCCGACGGTAAAAGCAAAAATTGTTAGACTTAAGTCATTCACACGTGTTATCTTTATGCTGGAAATAAATTTCACTAGGTGTGTTCAATCTGTTGCTAATTTTGAACCGATCTTTATGTTTTGTTGGGTATATAAATATATTGTTAGCCCGATATTTATTCTTTCCAATACTTGTCTAGGCGAATTCCATGCTGCGTACGAGTTCTGAAAAGTATCGGGACTTGCTGGTAACTGTGCACGGGGCCTTAAAGGCCCCTAATCCGACCCGTACGATTCGCCGGAGTCCGATAGCATGGAATCTCCCTCCACCTTCGTCTCCTTCTCATGACTAAACCTTCTTACTCTTCTTCTACATACTGAAACCTCCAGCAGGACAGTGCACTGTCGTCTCAGCCGGCAATCGGTTCTGTGCTGTAGTATATAATACCAAATATTTAATCAGATCTATTTCAGTTGTATTTATACGTATCTTTATGCTTTATCCATAGTGTGCATCGATCGCATGTCGCGTCTTATCGTTGGCGTTATCCCATATCGATTGTTTACGTTTTTAAGGAATTCACGTGGAATTACGTCTTTCTTCGAAGTTGAGTGAAGTGCAGCGGTGTGTGTTTTGCGATGGAAAAGTTTTTTGAGATACACGAATCTGATAGAACCGGAAGTAGGGATCTTCTGAGCCTTGGTGAGGATTTTGTATCTCCGTTTTCAATATTTTTTTTAGTATGCTCGATTAGGATTCAGTCTGGGTGTCATTTAATTCTTTGTTAAATTCAATGCAGCCTTTGTTATGTCCTTGGAGACAGGGACGAGGTCGGCGCTGGAATGTAAACCGGCTCTTCCGAGAAAGTCCTCACAGTTTAATTGTGAGCAGCCTTTACGACTGAAAAGTACTTGCCGTTTATTAGCTACCCGTTGCCGTATCGTTTCTTATGGGATGAAAATTATCCTGGTTAATCTAGTTACGCTTGGCGTTTATTATTAGATTATTATTGCACACAGACGCGTTTCAGCTAACGCTATGTGCTTGGGCATTTGAAAATTTAAGGTTCGAGATGTCTCCTTTTTGTTTTCACTTCTTGGTAATTCTTCACCATTATTTGCTCGGATTATGAGCGTTCATTTTTAGAATCGTGACGGCACACGTCTCGGATCCAGACGCGCAACGTACAGATAATACCAAGGGAGTCATTTTGTGTACCTAGACTTGCTTCAGATTCCAGACTACAGTGTATTTATAAAAATATCAATTTAGAGGTTAGGTTCAAGCGCGTTAGCGGTGTATACCCTGGAAATGGTATTTTTCACAGGAAATCTATGACGTACTGGATTGTCTGATGGACAATTAAAATTGTTTTTATATCGATGACGCTTAGTACTGACAATATTTTTTAATATTTTGAATTCTTTTTGTCACTTGCAGACGCGCTACTTGCCGATCTGCAGAATACGGTTTCTCCGGAGGGAAATCACGTTGGCAGCAATGCAACGCCCGGTTATGGTTCTCTGAATGGTACTCGAACACATTCTACTGGATACAGAGGCTACGATAACCGGACGTCTCCTTTGCCATCACAGTCGGTAAGTAATGCACGGAGAATATATACATACATTCTTTAGATAATTAGAACGACAGCGATAAAAAAGAATAAAAATTTAAGACAAGCAATGGTTCACAGTGACACAATTTATCACTGTTAATTGTTTGTGCTATTATTTAGGTCAATTAAATGCATTAAAATGCTTAAATCTCGTGACGGTCGTGATTGTTTGTAAATTAGCGTAAAAGTACGGCATTCTTGAGAATGGAGATAAAATGAGAGAAACTAGTTTTTCTACGAGAAAGTGCAGGAGTGCAGCTGAAAAAAGGACATGCCTGTAGTGAGAAATGTTGGTTGAGAATCTTTAAAAGCTGTTGTGCTCTAATTTAAGAGTTAACGAAGCTCAATGAAAGGATTTGTGTCATCGACGAACTTGGCCATCGTGTATATACACATGTATATCAGGGTTATCCAGCTGGAACGCAATATGTCAAGCTTATCAGTATATTTGGAAAATTTTCATAAATCCAGAATATGATAATCGTTTTGAAAGAACTTTATTAAAAAAAAATTCCCGAAAGGGATTATTTTACCCTTGACAATTGTATTTTGTTTGTAAGTAATGTGATGTAGTTATGTAGAATTCGTTATATTGCGAATTAAGTAACTAATTTATGAAAATTTCGTTGGTTTTGGCAATGCAGTTGTGTAAATTGGCTGTGCTCAATAAATAAAATGTAATATTCTAAAATAGATATGCCGTGTGATGCTGTATTTGTTCATAGCACTGCAGCGCTGTAGGTATTTAAATCGCAAGCGAAAGCCCGCGTGTCGTTCCTTGTACCCTTATACAAATTTTAATGCGTACGACGTAGACGAAATATCTAGAATCCACATTAGACACCATCTGTAGGAATATCATTGAAACTATTCGAGCCTGATACACACATATAAATTCATGCCATGTTTCTGCCGAGTAGTTTCATCTATTCTCGAACAGATGGCGACACGAGCGCCAAGCTCAGCGGAAGTCTTCTTCGACGACCTTTCTCATTTTATATATGCAACTCAAAATAGCGTACAAGGATTTTCGGATAATAAGAGAAATAAGCTTTACCGACAAACAGTCGATGTTTGACCTCGAGTCTTTTTCTTAGTCAGAAATATAAATTATATTTTCATATTACGTCGTTTAGACATACGCTCAGTTACGTTTTCCACCGATGCTAACGGATATTACAGACGTGAGCATGGCCGATGCTTTCACGGGTGTCGAATTTCATGAGGCGTGTCTAAAATACTTAAAAGTTCTATGCGGTACGATTAAACAAAGAAAGAGAAGCCGCAAGCATTAATCAAGACGTTCTTTGTCCTGTAGCTTTAATCACTGTTTTCAAATTTCTCGTCCGACGTTTTAACGACACGAGGAAGCAGACCTCAGGTCACGTCAAGTTGCAGAGACAAGGCATGAAAAACTTCTACCATCGCATCTGTTGTTTTTCCCTGTGCTCTATCGATTTCCGTTACGTACATACATTATTTAAACGTGCATATATTATTTAAAGGACAGAATTCGATCTGCCTTGCTCGACATTGTAAACTTTTACACAGAATCTATACAAAAAACTTATTCGGTCGAAACCAGTTTAAACACCACTGTTGACTTTGGGAAAATCAGGCTTTAGTCTTTCGTTGAGGATTAGACTGAAATTCAAAGCAGCCTTCGAAGATGCTTAACCACGTAATAAACGTCATTGTCTTACTCAGTGATTGTTTATTCTTTCACGTCAGATATGTTTAACACTCGCCTGAGGCGAATGTCGTCTATCGGCCATTGTCTAAGTGACTCATCGATCTGACCTTAATTTTAATGACTACTTCCATTGACGCCTATAGGTATGTTAAAAATTTTCTCAAAGATTCTTTTATTGATTTTCTAAAATTATACTTTCCTCAATTTAATCGTACGCGTTTCCATCGTCAGATATATTCATAACGTACAGCGTTCTATTTGACTAGCGCAGTTAGTCAGTTCGTAGTTTGAATTTTTCAAGAGGCGTCCTCACGAAAGAGTTCGCTGATATCGTAAAGATCGTGCAGCCTGTAGGAAGTTGCGTGGACCGGGCTCCGTTCTATAATTAGAGGTTATTATGCCTATAAATAAAGAGACGCCGGTATCACCGGGAAAACAAGCCGTTTCTTCCACCGCCGAAGAAACGCTTTCGATGACGATTCCAGACACAGCCGACATGCCCTTCTCCTTCCGTCCATGTTACCAGCAGTCGATCCAGACCCTGAAGAGGATCGCATGTTAATGATAATTTTGACAGGTTAGCACGTAGGACATGGAAAAAAAATTATTTTTTCAATATTTTTAAAGATATTAAATCTATCTTTTTTATATGATTATCAGAGAATTTTTCACGTACGCGTGGGGCTCTTGCTTATTTTCTGTAATTCCATTAGACACGGTTTTAGCTTTTCGAAGCACCGTGTGAAAGGGCCTGCTGTATATTCACGTGACTGTGACGGAAACAAGGTGGTTCGCCGTGCTAAAAATAATACCGAGGAACCTGAATGTGTTGCCTCTTCGCAAAATTTCAGCTTCTCGCGAACATTGTGCCTGCCTGTATTTCACTTTCGGACACTGGCCCTGTTTCGTCTTTCTCGAAAGAATCGGAACACTTGTATTATTGACAGTTGGCCAAAGGGGATACTTCGCTGGCGTAAACAGACAACGCAACATCGTTCGTTCGAATGAAACATTGAGGTTTAATTCTTTCTTCGCTCGAGGGGGGAGAACACGTGTCTCTAATCTGGTTACTGAGTACAGTAAGTTCCCTTAGTACTGGCGCTCTTGAAACTTTAAAAGAAAAAAGTTAATGCCGTTGAAAACTTTCGTTCGGATTAAAAGTTGGAAATGAATCGATGACGTTTTCAGGTACAGTACAGTGTAAAAGTTATTGCGAACCTTTAAACGTAGAGCAATTTATACTGTTTATGGATTTTTTAATAGTTGGACTTTGATGAAATTCATTAATCGGTACTCTGTACCATGTGTGTAGCACTAGTATATATATGGTAATACGATTTCTTCACAATATTGATAGATTCTTGCATCGGTACACGGGGAAACGCGGGATTATTAAAAGTACGTATGGATCTCGTTGCTTTAATGTTAAAAGCTCAAAGCAAACCTCGCCGATATGTCTCGCTGACATGTTTCTGTCGGTTTGCTGTTTCGGTTATTTCTGGACGGACAACTCAGCAACCCAGTTTCCATCGACCGGATGTACCGTTATGCCATTTTATCGCCAAAAAATTTATGATCTCGGCCGTATCGACTGACGGAATTAGTAGCACCAGGATAGGAAATTACAGACGATGAGAAAAATAATAGGAACAGACAGGATAGGTCCGTGCCGTTTTACCACGTCATCTGGCATCAGGCTGAATTTGAGTCAAGTTCATTTTTCATAGAAGAAGAAAAAAAGTGAGAAATTTAAACTATTTTCAACGTGAAAAATTACCGTAGCCTGAAACTTATAGATTGATTTATTTTTTGTATTTATTTATTTATTATTTTCATGAATTCTCATCAACGATTCTTTACCTGTCTTCATGCTACTTCCGGCTAATTGACTGAGGATACTTCGAGTAGTTCAAAGTTACTCGTTGACGTATCCTGATTATTTTGTTCACTTAGTGAGGAAATCAGTGTTAAACATTCCTTTCAACGAGCTCCTATTCATTGAGGAGTTGAAGAGGTTCCAAAACGTGCTGAGAATTATTCAAAGCTGGGAACGCGTGCCGCTTGTCTTGGTCGAAGATTGCGCATCGTCCTGACATCACGCTTTGGAATAATGCTGAACTATTTGGGGAGGCTGGCACGTTGCCCTTTTTACGTGAATCGCAAAAAAAAAGCCTTAGGGACTGTCTCCTCCTGTACTTCCCCTATAGAATAGTTTAAAGAAGTAAAACAACATCTTAATGAAGCTGCGGTATTCGTACTGTCAATATTTTATTGAAATTTGTTATCTTTCTATTTGCAGCCAACCTATCAAAATCGAGAAGCCATGGAGGAGACCATCACCAAGACTGGAACAAGTCCTTACGGTCAGACTGGACCTGGTGGAAAAATGCCATCCTTGAACAACAACCTCTCCGAGCTGGATACTCTTCTGCAGGATCTCAGCAATGCGCACTACAACTCTCATTACCAAGATAGAGGTCCTTGAAGGATTATACATATATTAATATTATACGTTTGATTTAGTATTTAATTAGACGTTAAATTTTATATGGGAAAGCTTAGAATGAATGAAAGAAGGAAGATGTGTAGACGTATCAACTTTCACTGATTCGACCATCGTGTTTTTTTTTAAGTCTGGAGTATCAATCGGTTATCCGTAAAATTGGCTGTTTGCCATTCTTCCTTAGTGAAACCGCGTTGCTATTAATAACGGATGTTATAAAAGATAGTAATCAGGTGGCGGTTCTTTATCGACCTATTTTCGGTCTCCTTTACCTCCTTCGACCTTCTTCTACCTCCTCTTCGTTCTCCTCCTCTTCGACTTTATTGAATCCTGGCAGCGTCGAACGCCAATTTGGAGGATCACCAAATTTCGATACACAATTTCCTATTTGCGTTCTGTTACCACTTTTGTTTTGTAAACTGCAAGTTCCGGGAAACTTAAATGTGTAGTTTCTGGCTGTCGCTACCGAGAAATTAGACTTTATCAGGACTCCGCGTCATCTTTGTCACAGGATTTCTTAAAAAGGAGACTGTGGATGTGGCTAACGCTTTGACTACTAAATATTCCTTTATGATACATTAGCTTCAAATCACTGCCATTTAGTAAATCAATATAAATATTTATATAATTAATATAAATATTTACATTAATTTATTGCTATTAATGTAATACTGCAAGAATATTTCTTAATCATATCACTATATTATTTATTAAAAAATATAACTAAGTAATGGTAGTTTCGTCAAAGTTAGGCCAAAACAAGACTTTATCCTATGGGGCAGATTTTTTTTTAATTGGAAATGTGCCGTAGTAGTTGAGCGATTTGATAATTAAAATTAATTCTTTTCTCTTAAAACAAATGCTTATGTATTACAGATCGAACTTCCACCGGCGCACTGAATGGGGGTGCAATCAGTCCTATGCTACGTTCACCAAGTAGTTTGTCGGCCTCAAGACCCACTGTTGATTCTCTCCTAGAGGAACTGAGTACCGCAGTTCCAACCGGGTAAGAATCCAAAGAATATTTTCTTAGGTCCAAGCAAAGCAGACTTTATTACGATTCTGAAAGAAGAACGTAGAGCCTTGCGACGGTGAATCATCCGAGCCAATGATAAATCTTCATATTCTTGTTTCAGAGATTACAACCCCGACGGAAGAGTGAAGGTAACCATCCAGGAGACTTCAACGGAAGTGCAACCTGTGTACGAAGGTTATCCATCCTCACAAACTGGATCTCTTAATAGAGGCTATGCGAACGGTCATGCAGCTAGCAACGCTACCAAGGAGTTAGACGACCTTATGGCTTCGCTGTCCGAGTTCAAGGTAAGTTCTTCATTTATTATTAAAAAAAAAAAGTAATGAGACGCGTCTTGAAGATTATTAGGAAAAGAATTATACAATGGAGGATCTGTATATGGTACGAGCATCCTGTGATATTTCTACAGTGATGTCACTAAGAGGTCTCCCTCGACCATTGTGGATCAGGATTCCAACTGCGTGAGCATAGCTGCCATTGTTCTGCCGTTATCAGTCCTCTTCGTCGATGGATACTATAAAAATATTAAAGATAGAAGATGTTAGTCGAAGATAATCGAAGATGGCACCGCCGATCTTCCTATCGATCCCCGTAGATTTCCGTAGAGTCTCCGGGTTTCCGTGGCTCTGCCCATTCTTGGCTGGCCAGGTTACCGAAATAGCTGGTGCTAGCTAGCGAGTGCGAAGTGGGGAAATAAAGAGCGGGGAGCCAGAGAAGCCACGGTCCCAACGAAGCTTCGGCCAGTCTGCAAGCTCTTCGGGAACGATCAACATCTCCTCTGGTCTCTGGTTTTTTTCATCTCACAACCGAATTCGCGTTCGACCCACATACGCGTTTCTATTAATAAAATATATCTCGCCCACGCGCGTCTCTCTCTCGCTTGTTCTTTCACTCATTCGTCTCTTTGACTATCCGACAATCACTCAAGTTCCATACTTTAAGATCCGTTACGATCCTATAATAACCCATAGGTTTACTTCACGAAGATTGATACAGGCTTTGCCTATTATCTCTCTCGACACCTTCAATTACGGCCATGAAATTTTATCACCATTTTGCATCACTATATTAATGGGTGTCATCGGATTTTTAAGGGCTCTATTAAATTCATCAATAGGACTGTTTACTTTTTAATTAACACGGTCCATCTCATCCGTACGTAGGGAATATCGAGAGGATTTCTTCGTTTGGAACAGTTTTATATAATAATTTCTTTGGATACTTTGATCTGTTGATTTTATTGATTTGTACTTACAGGCTTTTTCACCGTACACACTACTGGGGATGGCTTAACGTTACCTTGGGGTTTCAGATTAATGGTAGTACCCATCAACATCAAACGGTGACTGACTCCCCGTACGCGAAGCCGAACAAGGCCACGAAGAGTTCACCCCAGCCCGAGACTCACACCAGGATTCACATAAGCGAAAGTCACACGACTCATTATTATCAACCGCAGCAAGGAGAGAGTCATCTCGCGCAGCCTGCGACTCAAGTCAAACAGAATCAGTTGGACTCTATGCTAGGGAACCTGCAGGCAGACATGAGCCGCCAAGGAGTTAACACTACGCAGAAGGGCTGCTGCAGCGCCTGTGAGAAACCAATCGTCGGACAGGTGCTTATTCGTTTAACGAATTATTGTCCAGGTGTCAGTGGCTACTGGGAGGAAAAAATTGATAGAGTATACCAAGCTTTTGTGTTCTATGAATATTACATTTTTTGGATTTACAGGTTATCACGGCTCTGGGTAAAACATGGCATCCCGAGCACTTTACCTGCACTCACTGCAACCAGGAACTTGGTACTCGCAACTTCTTCGAGCGCGAGGGTCATCCTTACTGCGAGCCGGACTATCATAATCTGTTCTCGCCGCGCTGCGCATACTGCAACGGTCCCATTTTGGACGTAAGGGACACACAGATGACGTTTCTTAGATACATTGTATACCTTTATATTGAAATTTTCTTCTAGAAATGCGTCACTGCTCTGGAGAAGACCTGGCACACGGAGCACTTCTTCTGCGCTCAATGCGGAAAGCAATTCGGAGAGGATGGCTTTCATGAGCGCGATGGGAAGCCTTATTGTCGCGAGGATTACTTCGACATGTTTGCTCCCAAGTGCGGTGGCTGCAATCGCGCCATTATGGAAAATTACATCTCGGCCTTGAACAGCCAGTGGCACCCGGACTGCTTCGTTTGCAGGGTAGGCACTTGTTTATGTGTATCTTGAGATAGAGGAGAGAAGTGATTTTCTTACAGGATACCTGGAGAATCCCTGAGAGTATCTGCGGAGAGTCATACGTTAACGAGCTTAGCTCACAGAATATTTTCAGCCTTCAGAGTTCTTATTGCCAGCGCCTAGGTCTTCTGCTCAAGAGAATATGCTTGCAGGACTGCAAGAAACCGGTTTCCGGAAAATCCTTCTACGCCATGGAGGGCAAACCTGTGTGCCCCAAGTGCGTCGGCGTGGACGACGATGAGGAGGAAGAGGAAGAGGAAGCTTAAGAGAAAATCTTCATGGGCAAACAAAAGCATCGTCTGCGCGTGACCCCCTATGCCCCTTGAACTTCGACATGCGAAGTTCGGTCCCCCAATAGATAAAAGCAAAGAGATGTCAATAACGTATAACCGTAGACGATGCTTTTTTACTTCGCGTCATCATTTTTTTGGTGATCATGAAAACGCGTCACTCGTTCCAGATTTCAATGGCTTTTCAGCGTCGATCAATTCCGCCTTGTCCTCATCTTGTCTACCACACGTACGAGCGCACGATCATGGAAAGTTAAAGGAACACTAAACACACACGAACCACACGAATCGAGATCCGACTGTCAACTTCCCTCCCATCCTTCAAGTTAAGTCGAGTCGATCGTCCTAAGGAATTTCAGCGACGCGTTTAAAGCTTTATATACAAAAAATTGTACTAAAAATTTTTAAGAAACAGGACATTCGACTACCAGGGTGTCCTCTTTTGTCTTTTCTCTGTAGGCGAAGCGAGATCACTCGTCTAATATTACTATTGTTTGTATTGTAAAGAGCTAGAAATAAATGGTGGAGAAAAAACAACAACAAAAACAACAACCACAAACACACACTGACTCTGGCCCAGGACTCTGGACCTAGTTGACTATTCGTTAACCATGGTCAGGGTCGTGTGTTCGGTACTTAAACCGTGGCCTGAACTCGATTCGTGTCGGTGAAGTCATTAGGTTCCTTTTTTTTTCTTGCTTACTTTAGATTCAGGTTGAGGTCGTGCATTCCTATCGTTACTCGAGTATTCTTTTTTTTTTATTAGGAGTTTTAATTGATTTACGATGATTCCTACAAGTTGCTTCACGTTCCTTCCAATTGATTCTATCTGTACCATTCATAGAATTGGTGCTCTAGTAGAGTTTTGGAAATTTTATACCATGTTAAATCTATCGAATAATAGTAAGTGGACACTGTTTTCTGGACCGGGATTAACATAATTTTATACGTCATTATTGATAGGCTGATTTGAATTTGAGTGCAAAAAATCTTTTTGGTTTAAAAATTCATGTTGGCTCTATTTTTATCAGACAATTCGATGGAATATTCCATCAGTTATTGCAATGTGATGGAAAAATACATTAGACTAGTATACGAACTTGACTTACATTATACAAGTGTTTGTTCAGAGACTCTAAATAAGTTGGCAATGACAGTGGATAGATTTATCGGTACGATGCTAAAATTACTTTATGCAGCAATGTCGCTTTAATTAGCTTGTGCATTTGCAACGAGGTAATTAGCCTGTGACAGGTCATAGACAGTTTGTCGTAAATTTTGAAACCGTTCCAAGAAAACAATGTCGTTAATTTGCCTTTAAATATTATAAACCCATAAGAGTGCTATTATGGTCATAGAACTTTAGAAGTTTTTTTTAAATGAAAATAGTCAATAATCTGTGCATTGGCACCATAATAATTTGCACGTAATATATTTATATAAAAGCCACTATCAACTTTTTGTGTAGGATTGCAGACAGAAATTCCAAGGAGGCTCCTTTTTCGATCATGAAGGACTGCCTTATTGTGAGACACATTATCATGCGAAGAGAGGATCCTTATGTGCAGGATGTCATAAGCCTATTACCGGTGTGTGAAAAAAATGACAATTATCGTCACTTTTATAATTATTTTTAATATTGTATTTATTTTCAGGTCGCTGCATCACGGCCATGTTTCGTAAATTCCATCCGGAACACTTTGTCTGTGCCTTTTGTTTAAAACAATTGAATAAGGGCACTTTTAAGGAACAGAATGACAAGCCTTACTGTCATGGCTGCTTTGATAAACTCTTCGGATAAAGAACATTTGAATGGTACTCTAACAGTGCTATAAGGAGAAACTGGTTGTTTCAATGCCCATTGATAACATTAAAGGAAGAAAAGGGCTGACGCGTATCATTATTACTTTATTACTGTAGCAAGGGGAATGTAGACCATTGAATTTTATTACAAATTCACAAAGAAGTATTTTTTGGAAATGCTTCCGGATGATTTTGTGGGTCAATTAATTAGAATTTCAGGAGTCAGTTTAATAAGAAATCTAAAGAATGTATAGGATATCCAGGGAATCTTAGAGTGTACGGGTAACAAAGTAATACCTTAAGATAGGTTTCAACTTGACTAAAAGAAACAACATAAAATTTGTGTATTAATAGTTTATTTGAAAAATTAGAATCAACTGCTTGCCAGAGAAAAATTTTTTTTCCATTATAGACGGGGAGCTTATTGTACCTTTTTGATACTAATTAATTGACCGGTACTAAATAGTTAATTTGAAATTGTTGATCCTGTCCTTTCTGTGTTTGTTACATTTGTCAGATATTTATGTACAATTAAAGGTAGATCTATGCGGCTTAATTAATTAAACAATGAATTATTCCCCTTATTTCAACTGTGTGCCCCGTGAAACTTAACGTCTCAATTATTCATCGTGTCTTTTAAATCGATTTTGTACTTGCTTTTGTGGTTCTTTACCGTAATGTTAAGCTATTATCAAGTAATGGAGCGCTACTCTGATTCGTTTCCCACTTTTCTTTTGGTTAAAGCTCGGCATACCAATTAATAATTAGGTAAAGTAATTAATAAAAAAGAAATCCATATGAAGTATGTTAACGCACCTTTAAATAGTAGAGGATAATTCATGCAAATCGCAATTTTATACGATTACTTGCCATTCGATGGAATATGCTGACTTTCCTAATGATTATTCAAATATCTTAATGATCCTATCGGGATAATGTTAATGAAGAGGTCAATGAATTTACTTAGTTCATTGCTGGTTTATTTAAACGAGTCCGTACACAACTCCGTGAAAAACGACTAATAAATATTGTATTTACAAAATTTACGATACACGTAGAATCTTAAGAATACAAAATTATTTGTTGATGAAAAAAGGGAAATAGAGTGAATATGGAATAATTATAAAAATAAATATACAATATTTCAAGGAACCTTAACGAAATGTATCCATCCGACTCTTTCGACGTACTGTACCCGTGCGTCAGGTATCAGTAGATGAAAAATTCAGAGGAACACATGCCCTACCTTGTTCCTTTTACTTATGTCATGCAATCAAATGTAACTATGTATAATAACTTTTAAGTACACATTGATGAGTTTCGATTGGACCTGATTTGATTTTCAAGGGAATTTTTTGTATTATTTTTCATTTGGTTTGCGAGGAGTTAATAGATGCATTAAATAATAGAGGTATATTAGTAATATATCACAGACGAGAATCCGAATGCAGAAGCCACAGAGCGCAGATACTGTCGATAATATTAGTTATTATTATTGTCACTATCAGCGCACTTATCTCAGGCTAGACTTGGAAAAAGTTCAGAGAAGCTTTCGTGCCATAATTCTGTAAGCGCCGGAGCTTCTGGGCTGGGCGCTTCGTGAGACTCATAGCCGCAATCTGACAGACCACAGTCCATTTTTCTAGCAAATCCTGTATCCTCTGACTTGACAGATTGCGGTGACATGGTGTATTCAGTACACGTGTCAGGTGACAGATGAACTTTGGATTCTAAGGATTCGTCCGCAACGGTTTCCTCTGTTACGATTTCTTCATGGAGACCTACATCCTCCTCGTCGGAACATATTATTGTGATGCAATTGGTAGCTTCGTCATAACTGCCGTATATCGTGTTCGGACTCTCTTGTTTAACCTTAACTGGAACGAATGGTTCAGTGGAGATTAGCACACTGGAACCGGGGAACCCGCCCGCGACTCCATCGGTTCCATTGGCTTCCACATCTTCTGATGTCGTCCCCACCATTCCTGACGTATCGTCACGTTTGGTGCTGGTATCTTCCGCGAGCGGAGCCTGGTGAAAGGAGTTATGCGATTAGTTGGGAAGAGACTAAGCTCGCTGTGTTAAGTTTATAGTTAAATTTAGGTGTGGATGAATATTTTCTGAGGCAATTGATCATTATTGTTGAATTACTTAGATTTTTTTGTTCTGAACGTCCTGAAAAAATTGTTCATCCATTCCTAAATGTCTTTCTTTGAAACTGCTATTTTTATAACTGTTTTTTTTTGTAACTTATGATCCACTAAGTATGTTTACTGTTAAACTCACTTCGTCGTTTGATCTAGAAGTATTTGCTTCCACTTCAGCGGTAACTTCTCGCAGAAGACTTTCGGCAAGCTCCTCAAGTCGGTCGATGTAATCGTCTCCTTGGAGTTCAGCAAAGAGTTCTTCGAGAGGAGGTAGAGGGTTAGAATCCTCAGGAGAGCGCTGGCTGCTGGTGTCAAGCTTCCTATCGCTGATAGCTTTGCCAGGCTCTGTGCCGGCTGTGCTACCCCACCCTGCGGCAGAGGGTTTCTAGGGGATTCTGCTGATCCCGATGTAGGTGTAGCACAGCCGACACGAGCCTGACATGCTGAACAGATTGGTTGCCCAACTTCAGAACTTTTGTCTCTCCTAAGTTTTCTGTTCTCTACCATTAAACTTTCATTAGTGCTCCTCAATACTGAACATTCTCTCGATAACTGTTCATTTTGTTCTTGAAGTATTCTTACTGATTCTTCCAATTCATCTAGTTTTGCTTTCTTACGGTCACGTGATGTTTGTGCAGCGACTCGATTCTTCAACTTTCTGTAAGCAACATCAAGTTGAACTATTAGTTAGCAATTATTATTTGACCGAAATAAAAATAGTCATCCAGTATTAACTTAAACACAAGTAATCATCCACTACATAATGTCGTGGCATAAATCATTTACACATGGTGAAATAATTGAGAAATATTTTCAAGCAAAAGTTTAATATAAATTTTTAGCAGAGGTAATGACAGAGTCTGAACTAACTTTCTCTGTAACTTCTCTTCCCAGGTGAGGTGGTCCAGTCGTCTTTTCTTTCCACGAAGACAAACATCACTCTTGAAGAGCGAAGAGTCTGTGGAATCTTCGTCCATATGTTGTGGAACATTCCTGATGTCCATTTTGGTCTTATCTGCCAGTATCGACGTGGTAAAGTTCAACTTGGGATTAACGCTCTTTGCTAGCCCTTTAGGCAAAGTAATTATAACACTTTTCAAGCCGCTCATGCTCGGCCATGAAAATTATCTTCTGTTTTGAAATAATCCAAGTGCCACGTCCAAACACCTCAATTTTCTGATGTCAACTGAACTGAACCACCGGTGTATATCACTCATAAGACGCCTACCGACTGATGCAACTCCCACAAGCTGATGAAACTCGGAAGTTCAGCTACTCAGCCATCCCTTATAGAATATGCTAGAACATAAAGAAAGCATTTCATTGGTCAGATAGGTCGTGACACGTATGTGGTTCCACCGGATTGGTTAAATTTTAGATCCTTTCTATGACGTCAACGGCCGAAAATATTGTGACGTTTACGAGTCGAAGCAAGTAGGAAATACTCCAAAACGGGATATTATGATATGTATATACGTACTCATCATTATAAATGCAAATTAACAATGTATAGGTCCATTTAACGGAGGTTCTGCTGTAAATACGTAATACTGCATTATTGTGTTCAAAGATTTAAAAGAATAACGTCATTCAGGATGAATATCGCTTCAACAATATTTATTCTGTACATTTTGCCTGTTGCGGCTTTCAGCTTCATAAAAACTGAAATGCTGCGTATGCTATCGGTTTTTATGAGTCAACGTTGCTGTACCTCATACTTTCTCGGGATCGCTTCTACGAATGTTTATATAAAAAGAGATGCGCGTAGCTTGCGTTCATGGAATTTTTACAGTACGAGACATAGAGGGTATCAGTGAAATATTTTGGTTATATATTTTTTAAGAATTGAAAGATCATTTTATTTTATTCGTTGAGTTTCCCTATGTTCTTGAAAAGCACATATTCAGACACAATCTTATCTGATGAAACGTCTCATTGTGAATACTGCGATAAGCCTGTGTGGGGGCTAGAAAATGATATGAAGTCAGTTACTCATGTATTCTTGAGTTTCTCAGCTTGACAGCGGTAACAATTAATTTCTTGTAGAATTACATTGTCAAATTACTAGGTCACTCGTGTACTTGTTGTTTCATCTTTGTATCGTTATGTTAATTAGAGACTGAGTTTTATTGCCGTCAGATGTGCCTGTTGAGAAGATTCAAATCCAGTCATGACAGTTAACCTATAATCTGTACAATAAAATCTAAACAGATACGTCCTTCGGGCAATTTCGCCGCTTGAACATGGCTTGTGAAGCTTGTGCTACCAAATTTACGCTATTTAAGAGAAAAGTGAGTCTTTACTTTGTTGCTCCTTTTTATTTTTTTAACCATATAACCAACAACATCTATTCTTTATTGACGATATACAACATTCGGGATGGTATATGGCTTGGAGCTTTTAAGACTTCTTGTTATTTTTAGAAACAATGTATGGAATGTTTACGATTCTTCTGCACCAACTGTGTTGTCCGACGAGTAGACCGATTACTAAGTTGTGACAATTGTCGTACTTTATCACGGAGACCCCTCATACGCAGTCAAGTATTACAAATGCGATCTAGAGATCTGGTTCAATACCTGGATGCAAAGAAGATTTCTATGCGGGGCTGTGTAGGTAAGCAATATAATAGTCATAGGATAGGGAAAGTAGCTATCAAGAATATTGAATAATAAAAGATAATGCCTGATGAAGTGAAATGATAAGATAAGGAATACCAATGAATATCAGATTCTTGTTATCCATTAATATCACGTGATTTAAAATAAATTGTATACATAGTCAATTACATGAATTATTATAGAATCTGTTCTTTTCTAGAAAAGGAAGATCTGGTCAATTTACTCTTACAACTTGCAAATGGGACTGACGGGCGATCTACAAATGTTCCAGAATCATCATTGTAAATTGTTCATTGTTCTTAGTACTCAGGGAATTATTTCTAAATCTTTTTTCACTAATCATTTTATTCTAACAGATTTGCCTCTACACGGCAATTCTCACCTGATTCTCCACCACGTAGATCACGTAGTCCTCAGCATGTTCCTGAAAGACCAGAAACGAATGGAAGAGTGGAAACAGAGCCTGAAGAGAGTCCACTGGAAGCTACAAGAAGTACACATGACATTGAGATAGAGGAACTGTCCGATGAGTTTATTACAACTAACGATGGACCAGAGCCACTCATTACAGAACAGGAAGACAATTCAGAAAGTTCCAATGAGCAACGTTCTGAAATGTTTACAGAACTCCCGACGGTAAATAAAAATTATTTAAACAGAAAAACGTCTTCAATAATAGCAATAATTTATTTCTTTTAATCTCAGTGGTCGGGTTTAGTCAAACTGTCCGACATAAGTGACGTATTAGAACTCGAGTGCTTAACAATTAAACAGTTGAAGGAATTACTTAGTACAAATCGAGTCGATTTTAAAGGATGTGTTGAGAAACGTGAATTATTGACTCGTGCAACTCGACTGTGGACGGAGTACAGCAAGTCCAAAGAAGGTAATCGACAAATTACATTTGTTAAGAAAATTAGTCAAAGTTTAAGTCGAGGTAACTTATATGTTATTTATCTTTTTATTATTTCCGTTTTAAAGATTATCAGGAACTGGACGAAGAAGCTCTATGTAAGATTTGTCTGGATGCACCTATTGAGTGCATAATGTTAGAGTGTGGTCACATGGCATGTTGTGTTACATGTGGTAAGCAAATGTCGGAGTGTCCAATCTGCAGACAATACGTCGTTCGAGTTGTGCGTTTCTTCAAAGCATGATAAATCGAATGATTCATGGAGAGTCACGAAGAAATCTTAATAAAAAAGCGTCCACTGGCAAGGAGAGAGAAAGAATAGTATATTTTTCTTAAGGCAGACATCCAAGGCGATGCTGGTTCGTGAAATCGACAGCGGCTCGTTTTGATAAAGTGCCTGCCCATCAGTGTCTTAGACGTTAAGATACGAAAATCTTGAAACGTATTGATGTACGTGCAAATTTCATTCTGCATAGTATGCGTCAAGATTCGTTCAAAAGTGATATATATTAACGAGCATTGCGTTACATGAATTCTACTGCAGAATAAAAATTCTCAGTGCTGTCAACGAAATTATAGAATACTGATATTTGTGTTAAATTTTAATGTTTCATATATAATTCTAGATAGAAATTCAATGTGATTTTTTTTTCCATGTTTCAATTCTATAAGCAGGGTAATGTAGCAAGACTATGAGTTATACTGTATTTTCAAACTATTGTCCTATCTTATGTAATTTCTAGATTTTATCTCTGTATCGATGTTCCAGTTTAGCATTCATTTTTAAGATAATAGATAATAGTCCTAAAACTTGAGAAAAGCAGAGGCTCTAATAATAACGCGTGGATAATTTTTGTAGAGCATGAAAAATTGTGACTTTAATTCACTAACAGTTTATTCATCCTTCTAACAGTAGTACAACAAAAAATTCGGCACAGTAGAAATACAGGGTGCTAGGTGCAGATGAGAAGAGACAGATTTAGATCATAGTCAGATTGTGACAATGAGATCGGGAAAGAAAGAGAAAGAGAGAGAGAGAGAGAGGGAGAATTCTCCTTCCATCTGAAAATGCATGTCACAGATAGTTCTGTGTTTCCCTCTAGAAAACTTAAAAAAAAACTTGGACTGAACTTGTCTAAGTTTAATGTTGGGGATGCACGTTCAATTTGAATGATCAGCGCCAAATTGGGTTTTAATTCAAAATCATTGATTGAACGCTGGCTGAGTTCAGGATGACCAACTCAAGAAGTGGCCAGTTATCGTTGCAATGGTGGTGACATAGGCAGGCCTGATGGACCAACATTTGAAATCGCAGAACTTGGCCCAAGCAATACTTGTTTCTGTTGAGTACGTTGCACTTCTTCCATTTGCGCTCGCTCCATCTCAAATATTATTGGAGCAAAGAGAATTGCAGATGAGCTAAAGAACAGCCAGGTTGCAGTGCAAGAGAATGCATAGAGTCCTGAAAGAGGTCAAAGTTTTATGCCATATATAAATTGTTTAATAATTTAGACATATAAGGTTTCATTAACAAAATAACATTATAAAATTGACAAATTGTACCTTTGATGCAAGCACAGAGACAGGTCCCTGTTGCATGGCCCAATTTACGCACATCCTCTGGAAACATCTCAGTCAAGCCTACTAATCTTTCAGCCAAGGATTCATCCTAACGATAAAAAGATACGCTTAATAGTTAAATATGCTACAGCATGAAAAATTATTACATACTATCACAGGATCACAGAGTTAAAGTTCACAGAAAACTAACAAAATATTTATGCAAAATCAAACAAGTTTGTTTGACTTCTCAATAGAAATCAGAAAATCATTAATACATAATCAAATTACCTACAACAATTACATAAAAGTAAACTGAAAGAGGAAAATTACAATGATTTATCAGGTTATTAAAAGGATGAATTTTGATTATAAAACAAATATGTAGAACCATGTTTAATGTAAAGAAGCTCAAGATAGATAAGAGAAGTATAAAGATAAACTATAGACTGAAGGAGAACATGAGAATTGAAGAAAATTAGATAAAAATGGATGTGAATATTACTTCTTCGTCGTCGTCGTCGTCAGGCAGAATTGATTTCACTTCAGGAGACCGAATGTCGCTACTCCCCATACCGCTGTCCAACTGGTCGAGCTCTTCAATAGAAGCCATATACAAAAATTAGCTATCAATGCTTACGAAAAGCGACCGAAAATTCAGTTTGCGGTTAGCGAACGAGAGATCCTCGTGTAAAAGAACCGATGAGCAAAGAACATTAGCCGAGCTACCGTCATGCCCAACCTAACCGGGATTATTATGGGTACTACGTAACTCATATTGTACTGCGCGAAAAAACACCCCATTCAAATATACATATTATTTTTGTCTACTTACTACCGTGCTCCAAACGAGATTTTGAAGAGAAAATGCTGTCCACCAGTTACACTTCAACCGATTTGAGACTTTCCTTTTTTTAAGAATATATAGGAAGCCGTCTTGTGTTTCTGGATTCTATTTTTGAATTGAGCAGACACAATTGAGGATAGTGATACGCTAATGTACATAATTGTTTTCTGTGATTTAAGGATATTTGGCCGCGAGCTGCTTAGATTTAATTAAGACTGGTTTTTGTTTGGTTTTAAGATTTTTTTTAGGTCCTTTGAGAGTGAACCTGAATTTTAGAAATTTGTTTTTTTTTTGACTTTAGGATTTGGCGTATGCTTCATGCTGCATTACACATTAATGGCGGATGATTCTCTACATGTCTTCCTTAAGTGACCCGCTTGTCCACTTTAATTTTTATTTACCGAGATATCACACCGTGACGATCACTGTGTGACATGTGCAATATAAATACAGTGAATCAGGTACTATATATTCTTTATTCCAATCTTGTAAATGGATTTATTGTGAAAGTTATGACTCTTTTTACCTGGCCTGTTTTTGTCTGACGTGGTTTTTCTCTAGGTCAAAGCGTAGTTGTGAATTGTTAATAAATGCAAAATCAAGACATTTTGTTTAAGGTCTTTTGAGCATTGTTATTCTTAAGAAAATTGCTAAAGAAATGGCCAATACCGGAGTTCTTCCATTCGTTCGAGGTGTCGACTTCAGCAGCAATGATTTTGGAGTAAGATATATGTTTATATTATTTATTTAAATATTCTATTAAAATTTTATTTAAACTTGTTATGGTTTGTAGGAAGGGAAATTCCCAGAGTCAGTCAGACTTATGACTGGAATTCAATGGTTAAAACTAGATAAAACAAACCTTACCGAAATTCCTGAGGAAATGGGAAAATTGTTGAAGCTGGTAAGATATTTTTTAACTTTTAATTAATTCTAATGATATTATTTTTATTAAAATTTGATTCTAATACTCTTAATATTACTAGAATTGATGAAGATTAATTTGTTTAGGAGCATCTGTCGCTGGTGAAAAACAAGCTTGAACGTCTATATGGCGAATTGACAGAACTTAGTTGTCTTAGAACTTTAAATATTCGTCACAATAATATAAAAACCAGTGGAATTCCAGCAGAATTATTTCATTTAGAAGAATTAACAACTCTGGACTTAAGCCATAATAATTTGAAAGAGGTACCAGAAGGATTTGAAAGAGCTCGATCCCTACTAAACCTCAATTTAAGCCATAACCAGTAAGTAAAATAAACTATAAAAATTGATATATATATATATATATATATATATATATATATATATTGAATACATTATTTTTTCAGTATTGAAACAATTCCAAATACGTTATTTATTCACCTTACGGATTTGCTCTTCCTCGACTTGAGTCATAATCAACTTGAAACTTTGCCACCGCAAACGCGTCGTTTGGCAAATTTGCAATCTTTAAATCTGAATCATAATCCACTGGGTCACTTTCAGTTGAGGTAAGTTCAGTATTAATTAAATTATTCTTATGGCTATTCCATTAAAAGTCCTGTATAGATGTCAGTTAATTTTTCATACAGGCAATTACCATCCCTGATGAATCTGACTACGTTGCTAATGAGAGATACTCAAAGAACTCCAAATAACATCCCATCGAGTTTAGAAAGTTTAACAAATTTGCAGGAACTCGATTTATCACAAAATGCACTACTAAGAGTACCTGATGCTCTCTATTCTCTGGCAAATTTGCGACGATTGAATCTTAGTGATAACCAGATTACTGAACTGTCAACTGCGATAGGTAAAATATTCATTACCTACAATTCTAGCGCAGACTAATTAAAATCTTCATTTATAGAATTAATTAATCCTTTTAATATTCAGATTCGTGGCAGAAATTAGAAACATTAAATCTCTGCCGTAACAAACTTACTGCACTACCGAGCTCTCTGTGCAAAATTTCAACATTGCGTAGATTATATTTGAACGACAATGAATTAGATTTTGAAGGTATCCCGTCTGGAATCGGAAAATTATCTTCACTACAGGTCTTTTCCGCAGCCAAGAATCATCTAGAGATGATACCTGAAGGATTATGCCGGTATGAATAATTTAAATTATTCAATATAATATGTGTATAACTAAAAATTAAATATTATCTGTAGATGCGGTTCTCTCAAGCAATTGATTTTAACTTCGAATCGTCTGATCACGGTTCCTGATGCGATTCATCTTCTCACTGATCTCGAGCAGCTGGATCTGCGGGATAATCCTAACCTGGTGATGCCACCAAAACCTAGTGAAGTCCAGAAAGGTTCTGGAATCGAATTTTACAATATTGATTTTTCGCTCCAACATCAGCTAAGATTAGCTGGCACCAACGTGCCTGCACCAGTGCAAACAGCCAACAGTAGTAAAGATAGAATTGCTCGTAAAATGAGACTGAGACGTAGAAGGGACCAAGAAGAGGCTGATCAGGATCAGGCAAAGATAATCAAAGGAATGAAGGATATCGCTAAAGATAAAAATAAAGACAAGAACTTAAAATTAGCTGAAGACGCAAAGGCTGAGTCGGTAAAGCCAAAACGGTGGGATGAAACCTTGGAAAAGCCGTCCCTCGATTATTCGGAGTTCTTTGACGAAGACGTTGGACAGGTTCCTGGTATATCCATATGGGAAATCGAGAATTTTTTACCTAATCAAATTGAGGAAGTGGCGCATGGAAAGTTTTACGAGGGTGACTGTTATATTATTTTAAAAACCGTCGTAGACGAAGCTGGTTCACTTTCATGGGCTATTTACTTCTGGATAGGCGAAAAAGCGACGGTGAGTTTTTTTTTACACAATATAATACTTAATTATTTCTAGCATTAGACATATTTTCATACACTCGTTTTTAATTAATAATACAGTTGGACAAACGCGCTTGCGCCGCTATTCACGCTGTTAACCTCCGAAATTTCCTCGGCGCTCAATGTCGGACAATTCGAGAGGAACAAAGTGACGAATCAGATGAATTTCTTCTTCTTTTCGATTCGGATATAACTTATATTGAAGGTGGAAGAACGTCATCTGGCTTTTATACTGTTGAAGATATAGCAGCAGTTACTAGATTATATCGGGTTCATGCAGCTGGTGCATCAATTCATCTTGAACCGGTAACCGTCGCCGCAGAATCACTAGATCCAGGATACGTTTTCATTCTGGATATCGGAACCAAGATTTTTATGTGGTATGGGACAAAAGCAAAGAACACTTTAAAGTCTAAGTCTCGACTGATGGTAGAGAAGATTAATAAAAATGAGCGTAAGAACAAGGCAGATATCCTGACAGAGCTTATGGGTACGGAGTCAGAAGATTTTTGGAAGTGTTTAGGAGTTGACGGAGAACCACCAGAAATTGTTGTACGTTTCTACATTTTAAGTTATGTAAATATGAAAGACATTCTTATATCATATTTTGATTCTTCTTCAGGAACACGTTGATCCCAATTTCACGCCTATTACGCCAAGATTGTACCAAGTAAAACTTGGTATGGGATACCTCGAGTTACCCCAGGTTGAGGTTCCACATGGAAAACTTGTTAATACGCTACTGAATAATAAGAATGTTTATATATTGGATTGTTATTTGGACATTTATGTTTGGTTTGGAAAGAAGTCCACGAGACTAGTCAGGGCTGCAGCGGTAAAACTGTCTCAGGAATTATTTAATATGATAGATAGACCAGAGTACGCTATGGTTACAAGACTTCAAGAAGGAACTGAATCACAAATATTTAAATCGAAATTTACTGGGTGGGATGAAGTCATTGCTGTGGATTTCACAAGGACTGCTGAGTCTGTTGCAAAGACAGGAGCTGATTTAACAAAATGGGCAAAGAAACAGGAGTCAAAGGCAGATCTGGCTGCTCTGTTTATGCCAAGACAACCGATGATGTCTCCTGCTGAGGCGCAACAGTTAATGGCTGAGTGGAATGAGGATTTACATGGAATCGATGCTCTTGTTCTCGAAGGAAGGAAATTCGTGAGGCTTCCTGAAGAGGAACGTGGTCACTTTTATAGCGGAGACTGTTATGTCTTTCTCTGTCGATACTGGATGGTAAGTCTATTTGGTTTCTTTGAAATGATTGAATTTGATCTAATTTTTTTAATATTTATTTTTGGTATTTAAGCCGTTGGATGTTATGGATAACGAAGAGGATGATGAACAGTACGAAAATGATTTTCAATACACAGTTTACTTCTGGCAAGGTCGGGATGCAGGCAATATGGGCTGGCTAACATTTGCATTTGGGTAAGTTTATATCTTTAATTTTTCCTTAATCAGGAAATAGGAATTTTTTTGAGAATCCTTTTTCTTCTAGTCTACAGAAGAACTTCAAATCACTTTTTGGAAAGAATCTCGAAGTTGTCCGCACACATCAGCAACAAGAGAATTTAAAGTTTATGGCTCACTTCGAACGTAAATTTATTATTCATCAAGGTCGACGAAAACAGCCAAAACCACCTGGTAAAGTCGAATTTTATCACCTGCGTAGCAGTGGTAGTGCATTGTGTACTAGACTCATCCAGGTGCCACCGGATGCGTCTTTATTGAATTCTACTTTCTGGTAAGACTATTTGTTTATTAAGAACAGCACAGTGTGATTCTAAGTAAATTTTATATGATCTTTCAGTTATATTTTAAACGTTCCATTTAACAACGACGACGAGAGTGGCATCGTCTACGTTTGGATTGGATCAAAGGCAGATCCTGACGAAGCAAGGTTGATTGAAGAGATTGCTGAGAAAATGTTCAACAATGTAAATTGAATTTCTTTATTATCCAAAACTCCTGCTTACGTTTGTATTTGTTAATTATATTACTTTGTATGTAGCCTTGGATCAGTCTGCAAGTTCTAAACGAAGGTGAAGAACCAGATAATTTCTTCTGGGTCGGCCTTGGTGGAAAGAAACCTTATGATACTGATGCAGAGTATATGAATCATACAAGATTGTTCAGATGCTCAAACAATAAAGGATACTTTACTATCAGTGAGAAATGCACTGATTTCTGTCAGGCAAGCAAACTTTATTTATTAATTGGATTAGTTGAGATATTAGAGAAACGACAATGTTTGTGTAACTTTTTATAATTTAATAACATCCAAATATAATAAAATCAGAAACAGTCACAATATTAATAATTGAAGTAAATTCACCATTGTGTAAAAATAATGTATAATGCAATTAATTAACAAAGTATTCAATTGCAGGATGACTTGGCTGATGATGACATCATGATTCTGGATAATGGAGAACAAGTCTTCCTGTGGCTCGGATCAAAATGCTCCGAAGTTGAAATTAAGCTGGCTTATAAATCGGCACAGGTAAAATATTTTAAATCATATTTATGAGCCAGACTTCACTTAGATGTATAGTATAACGTGAGATATGAAAAAATATACATTTTTCTTGTCATCAGGTTTACATTCAGCACTTGCGCGTGAAACAGCCGGAAAGGCCACGTAAATTATGTTTAACAGCAAAGGGAAAAGAATCGCGTCGTTTTACAAAATGTTTCCACGGTTGGGGTTTACACAAGAGGCCACCCGAATGAAAACGAGCAAACATGAAAAAGAGAAGGAAAGTATAATGCTGCTTAAGTTACTTAAGTACGTACTGTTTAATAATGTTCTATCGCGCAAATCAAAAAACATAAAGCTCGGTTTGAGTCAGGCTGCCACTGTATATAAGATAGTACTTGATTGTATTTATTTCAACTGTTTGAATGTATGTTTGTATTATTTTTTTGGATTTTCTTCACAATCCTCTGCCCTTGCATTTATTCATACAATCGAAGGATAGTTACTAGAGATTATATATGTAACTATTATAATTATTCCATGAGTAAAAGATCCAGCTTAGGCAACTCTTTCATTTTAAAAGTCATAGGAAGAATATTCCAGAAGCTCTTTTACTTGTGAATATACTATAGTTACTGTCATACGACTCCAAGAGAATATTGAAACTATTTATTTACTGAATTGAGCATCGGGCTAGTAGAAGCCTTTGAAACAGAAAGAAAACGCGATGCTGTATTATAGTTTCTCATCGCAAAATATAATTTATTTAAAGCATAAATATATTTGTATACATCTATAGGTACTTGTACGATTAATGATTCTCGCACTGACCTTTGTCATTTTTGTAAATAAATAAATCTGAAACTATGCACACTTGTCGAAGCATATTTCCTGACATATATTTTAGAGGTCATGCATTGTGTCGATGTCATACTTTCTGGAATAAAATAAGGGTTGCGAATTAAAATAGAAACTCTTTGTGAGGCTGCAATTTGTAAAATATTTTTCCGGATCCCACAACAAATGATGTAAGATATAAATAGAAATGCTATATCTAGGAAGCATCATCAAGAGGAATTTTATATATGTCTCTAATAACTTTTAAATACCTTTTCCACTATAGGAGTCAACTACATGGTTCGTCATATTAATCATCATCGTCGTCATCATCGGATGGCACAAACAATTCATTTTCTTCAAGGAAATTGGCAACGTTTTTACTAATAGCGGCACCAATTAAAAGCCCAACTACCACGCCGCATATTACTCCGACTATTCCAAATCGCGTTTTCTTGGGTTCTGGTAGTATTGAACCTGTAGGAGACGTAGTGGCAGGACGCGATATTAGGCTACTTTCTACTAGATCTCTATTAAAAACACTTGAGCGATGAAATAATAAAAATTTGCCCCTGCTCAACGCCATTTTCGGGAATGCGTGCTTGTATACCCGGTCGATTCGGTTCTACTTTTTGAACTACACCAAGGACAATACGAACTTGTCCAAGCCCAGTGTTCAAATGCTTAAACCGTAATCACATGATACGCAAAAGTTCTAGCGTTTTCCTATGAATATATATATCCAGAGAGCCCAATATTATTTTTACGGCAGCTTCAACATGGCTACAATTTTCGTATCAGCTGTAGTATACACATAAATTGCCGAGAATTTAATGGTTCCTGAGATTCTGATTTTCTGCCAACACGCCCATGACGTTGGGTACTGAGTTCTAGTCAAGCCGAGAAATGCTTATTGAAGTAAAGATACTAAATGCGGCATTAAAAGCTTTTAAACGTAATATCAAAGCTTGTGGATTGTGCTGAGCTGAAACGTTCAAAATGTCAGATATGTTCGCGCTGCTGTAGCTGTCAGCAGTTCACATGACTCCAAAGGAAAAAGATTCTCTGGATTAATAAACTACGAAGATGGATGTAGTCACGACAAGCCTTGAGGCTCTTATACGTACGTTATTGAAAAAATTTGTATATTATTAATAGTTTGATGTACCGGTACGGTTTCTATCACCTTGTGACGTGTCATTTTTTGCGCATTACCGGATGATTTTCATAGAGTATTATTTAATGAAGTAACAAACCCCTTGTCATATTTACAATATTATTCACTTTTAGAGAGGGTCACCAATCCGCAGAACCAGAAACCAGATATTGCTGCTATCGAAGCTTTCTGTTTTATGGTTACTAAAGAATCTGAAGGTGTTCATATTGGTAGCAAGCTTCTTGCTACTCATATACAGTCTTCGACAGAATGGGAGGCTTTGCAGGCACTCACGGTTCGTCATGTATTACTTTGAGTTAACTTTTTATATCAAATTTTTATCTTTTGGTGCATTCCTTTAGGCCACTTTTGTCTTTCTGCTTTATGTACTTTTACAATTGTTTATTTCAGCTGTTGGACACATGCATGACACGTTGTGGACCTGCATTTCATGCAGAAGTAGGAAAGTTTAGATTTCTTAATGAAATGATTAAACTTGTCTCACCAAAGTATCTTGGAAATATAACACCCTCAGCCGTGAGACAGAAGGTTCTTCAACTGTTATATTCATGGACTAGAGAATACCCTCGGGAAACAAAGATTAAAGAAGCATATGATATGCTTAAAAAGCAAGGTGTTGTAAAGGTTTGTAGAGCTGTTGTAAAAAAAATTCAAAGTATTGATTCATTTTCTTATTAAACATTACTGGATGCTCCAAAAGGAGGAAATGGCTCCCGTACCTAGTGTTGAGGATCCTGTGAAACCAGTTAAAGTAAAGAACCCAATATTTGAGGATGAGGAAAAATCGAAACTCCTACAAAAACTTCTTCAGAGCAAAAATCCGGATGATCTGCAGGCTGCGAATCGACTTATTAAAACGATGGTGAAGGAGGTTCGTTTTAAAATTAATTTTCATGTACTTTAAATTATACTAATCAGTTAATAATTTAGGATGAGAGAAGGGTCCAGCAGAATTCACGGCGGATAATGGAATTAGAATCTGTTCATAATAACGTTAGACTCCTTTCTGAGATGTTGGATTCATACAATCCTGGGCAAGCCAGCGTAGATGATTTGGAATTAATGAAAGAATTATATCAAGCTTGCGAAAGACTCAGGCCCAACGTATTAAGATTGGCCAATGAAACTCAAGATAACGAAGAAATGCTCAGTAATTATCATACCAATTTATTTATAACTTTTTTTACCATGGCAATATTTAATTTGCAACTGCTTTGTTATATTTTAGATGAGGTTCTTGCAGCAAGTGATGAACTTGGGCAGGTCTTTGATAAATATGCAAGCGTGATAGTTCTTGGTCGACCTTTCGAGTCCAAAAAAAATTTAAACAATGGACCATCATTACTTGATCTGTCCTCTCCCATAGAAATCGAATCCACGGACACCGGACCTTCAATTGCAAACAAAAAATCAGAACCAGCACCAAATCCTCAATCGCATTTGGAGGTGCTTGGAGACATTTTTAATTCGATTGGCAATTCTTCGGCAAAGGATTCCAGTCTTCTTCTTCCAGAAACCGATATTATGCAACCAATAAGTGTTGCATCTGTTGCGAAAAAAGGTATGCAATTGGAAATTTTTTAAACTATGCACATGAAAAATTTATCATCGAATTGCATTTTGAGCAGCAGAAGGTGCCGAGGAAACTTCAAAAATTGATAGTAAAGCAAAAGCATTAGAAGATTTAAACGAACTCGGAGAATCTCTATTGAAGCAAAGTTTGTCATCGACAACGATACAAGGTCACTTTAACAATAGCAGGTATAAATTAAAGTGAATTCTAATGAAATAATTCTTGTGAACTACACAAAAGGAATAATGATATTTCGTTTCGATTATAGTAAAACTGCAGTTAGGGTACCAATGAACAGTATGAAACCCTTGGTGGTACCTGAACCTGTTAGTCAGGCTGATTCGCTTTTTAGTAATCTAAAACCATCAGTATGTTTACCTCAACCGGCAAAACCTGTTGAGATTGATAGTATTAGTACCGATTTATTGAATGGAGATGATTCTTTGGTGGATATATCTGTCCCATCGACCGTCGAAGAAGCAAGTGTCCAAGTTTCCAAAGTAAAAGTAGAAGAGGCTACTGTTGAAAAAAAACCTGTTGTTGCGGAACCAGAAATCAAGCCTTTGACTGACATAAATGTTACACTGGAAAACATTAAACCAGGTATAGTATCCTTCAACGTGACCGGTGATTTAAAAGTTTTAAGTAACAACTTAATGGATAGAAAAATTTTCCATTTAGGCACAATACCACCTTTAACAGTTATCGAGGAGAAGAATGGAATATCAGTAGTTTTACATTTTGCAAAAGATGGCCCACGACCAGATGTCTCTGTGATAGTTGTAACGACCATGAGTAAAAATTCCAAGGCCCTCACTAATTATTTATTCCAGGCAGTAGTGCCTAAGGTATTTGAAATAATTATTTATTTTCTTGACAATACAATATCTGTCAATATTTATTAATTTTTTTATATAGAAATGTAAGTGCAGACTTCAACCACCTTCCGGAACGGAACTTCCAGCTCACAACCCGTTTTTACCGCCATCTGCGATTACGCAAATAATGCTGATAGCAAATCCACTCAAGGTAAATTAAATGAATACTAATCGACCAAAATTATTGTTAACGGTTATCGATATTATAATTTAGGAACCAGTGTCTCTGAAGTTCATGCTGAGTTACACAATGGACGACGAGACTGTTACTGAAATGGGAGAAGTTGATAAGCTGCCGTCTGCGTAAATCTACGCCAATTTAATTGTTACTTATTCATTTTCGGTGTCGCTTACTTATCAGGCCAAGATTTCAGAACGTGATAACTGTTTTCAAGCGCGTAAGATCACTTTTAAGACTGGTTATTCAATGCAAGCGTCACGTTCTTAGTGGCACCAATGACTACTTAACAAACATCGTGAAAGGAAATTCAGTTTATTCTGTTTTAACTTTATTTTATTATTTTCATTTGCGACTTCTTACTGCGAACACGCTCTTTGGATTTAGTATTAAACATGAAGAAATGCACGACGACAGAAACAAGAGCGTGTATAAATCAATAATTTCATTAGATCGTGCAATCTATGAATTAGTCTTGTATAGTTAGGTTTAGGATGATACGAGTAATCCATACATTTGTCCCCGACCAGCTGTGCGACGGGTGTTTAAATCGTTTATTATTAAAACGAAAAATAAGAAAAGAACATAAAAGAATGAAGCTAATGGTACTTAAAAGAAAATGAAGCCTTTCCTATATTCCTACGGAGATCGTTTCGAACGGAAAATGATAATTACTTCAATTTTTTGCTCTTAATAACTTTATGTGGCTTAAGAACGGGAAACAGAACAGGAACGCTATACTGTCGTATTTTAGCGTGAAGGAAGAACTTCATCTCTAAAGGCTAGAGCTGTTATGGCCTTTTGGTGTCCTTGATACTCCCGTTCCACTGCTCCTGTAGAGACATTCCATAATCTCGCCACACCATCCGAGGAAGCTTTATTAAAAGAAATCGTTGATTATTTATATGGTGAGTGCTGGCCGTAAATTCAACGTTAAAGTATTGTCAAGTAACATGCGTCGGATATATAGCTTTACGAATTTACCATATGACTGTAATAAATACAGTACTTGTCGTAAGCACAAAAAGCGTGTAGTATATACCTAATAAAGATCTAGTCTTTGACCGATCAGTACGGACTTTAGTCAGAATGAAAATATCGAACCTGTGAATATATATTGGGAATCTGCACTGAAAGCAGCATCCCATACCCATCGTTTTGCCTCATGCTGGAGAACTTGAACTTCTGAGAAATCTGCGGTCTTCCAGACTCTGGCTGTCTGATCTGCCGATGTGGTTACCAGAAGACTATAAAAGAAATATCGCTTAGGACCTTGCAGTTATAATGTTTTTTATCAATAACTTACGATGAGTCAGGACTGAATTTACACCGGAGAGCATAACGTTTATGGGCTAAAAGTTTGTGGCGAGGATTTAATCTTGTTGGCTCTTCTCCAACGCCTCCAGTTAACGTCCAAATGTAACAATGGCCTTTGTTATTCACTGCTGCCATGTAGGTCCCATCGGCATCTATAGCTATATCTTGAATAGAAGCTTCGGCTTCTGGGATCTAAGAAATAATATAACTGTTATCATCTATGATTATTAACAATATTAAATTTGTTTATATTTACCAGCTGCTCATTGTGATCTGAACGTAAATCCCATAAGTGTATTACTCCACTTTGGTCTCCTACGATAAGCTCTGCTTGATTTGGATGTAAACAGACACAATTGACTGGTGCAGAAACTTGAAATATTCTTTGGCATTGAAAACTACTAGACCTAAACCAAATTTTCATCGATAATAAGAATACTGGCTTAACTGAGTTTCAAAAAATTACCTCAGATCCCAAATTCTAGCAGAACAATCTTCACCTCCGGTATACATCCACTTACCCTCCTCCTAAACAAATTTCTATAAAATCTATCTTATAAATGAACCCAAGAATAATACAAAAGGAAAATCGAACAATTCTACAAACACAAACCTGAAATCCTAATCCTGTTACGTTTTTTGAAACACCTTCATAATTTATAACAGGATTTGGATTACTCGATCCAAGATCATACATTCGTATATGCTGGTACCCAGCAGCTGCTATAACAGACTTGTCTGGTGTAATATCCAAGGCATTTACTTGCTAAAATTATATCCAAGTAAATCCTAATACATGATAAATAAAGCTTAAAAAATCATTAGCTATAAAATACCGATTCTGTATGTTGTGCAGTCCGCTGACACACTCCAGTATGAGCTTGCCATATCTTAATAGTATGATCATAGCCCCCAGTGACAAAAATCACTTGCTCATTACCTGTGACATTATCAGTTGTCATGACAGACCTAATAAAAAAAAAGGATTAACATCCCAAGTAACTTTTCTATAAACCACACAAGAAATTCCCTTGACAGTACAATTACAAACCCTTGTTTAATTTCGTCCAAAGCTCGCACTCCAAAAACACATTCAGATTTTTCCCATGGAATTACGAATCAATCCCATATTTCGTTATTAATAACAAACCAATATTTTCTTTGAATATTTCAAAATAGCCATAGTATCCGCAATAACAAATAAGTAAATATTCGCAAGGCAAACTCAAAGTATAAGAAAAAGATGAAAATGCAGTTGGCCAACGGTACTGGGATACGCAAACACTGTCAAACTGTTACAAATTCCATTTAGCATCTACCAGCCATCTACAGTGTTTAATACCTAAGTAAATTTATCCTCATGTGATAAGTTGCATTGACTGTCTTCACCGGAGCCACGTTGAAGTGAAATTCAAATGTATATCTATATATTACCAAAAATATAGATATATACTCTATGTATATCAAATCTTGTTCGACTCTGGTGGAAACATAATCCTTTATTTGCCTTCGCAGTAAGTCGGTTCTGAACAGCATGGCGCTAGTATCACCTTACGGTAAAACCGCAGTCATTTACGATTTAACCGGCAGTCGTGCAGTTTCTTTATTCGAAAACGTTTCCCGTAGACGATAAGTTTCAAAAACAATGTTCGATGAAAAGTCGAATAATAAAATATGTGAAATTCTAAGTACTCCATCCAAGTACGGCTACTTAGTACATGACATAACAGAAGACACTTTTTAAATACAGCATCAGTGAAAAACTCTTTTGATTGAAGAATACGTAATAGAGGATACATGGAATACAAAAAATGTTTGATTGTTGAATTGAAAAAGAAGCAGATGGATATACGAGGTTTTATTTGATTGTTAGATCAACGCTTGATTAAATTATTATACGTCCGCGAAGAATTTATAAACTTTATCTTACGCTCACGGGGAAGCTGTGAAATTGTCATAAACTTTTTGATGTTACGAATTTTAATGCATTTGTGGAATAAACTTGGAGATGGATTGTGTGCAGTGTTCATCGTGTTGGGAGATTAACGATAAGTTAATGCAGGAAGTGAGTTATTTTCTCTGGAATTTTGCAAATAATCTCGTATCTCATCATGGCGACAGCCTTGTGGACATTTAAAGTTACTAGAAGACGTCAAAGGCAGGTAGCAAGATAGAAAATAATTTATCTCTCAGATTTATTTCTTGGAATAAATGCGAAGAGAAATGTGTGCGAAGTTCCTATTAATAAAATATACAAAGGGATATGCTAGGGGCGTTGAAATGTTTTATCAAGCCTAAAAATAGTTCGTTTGTTTTGTCTATTGACTAATAATTTAATGGAGGCTACCTTTTGTTGGTTCATCGTATTTTCCTAAATTCCTTCGTCTTCTCGACAAAGAATAAAGGATACCTGCGAAACGAAAAATGTATACCCAAATTTACGGCTTTTTGGCAACCGTTTATTAGCGGGACGCATAATTGTAAATAAATAATGGGGTAATCAAGCGATGAATTAAATGACCAGAAGTTAAAGCAGGCTTATAATTATATTAACGAGTTTCGCGGGAACGATAGCGGAAATAATGTTAAAAGTTTTTAAAGTATTCTCTAAGTTACTTTTTTCTCCTATAGGTACCGTTACAGAACGTCCTTTGTATCCTGTATTTCTAAACATAATAAGTAGAGTATTTGAAAATGGGAATTGTAATAATATATCGTTTACATGTTATCTATCATTCTAATTAATCACAACATTCGCAAATTAAATTATTTCACGGTTTTAGTTATCAAATACTAAAGAGAGTCAATATTAATCATCAAGACAATCAATCAGTCTTTATTCTATACGCTAATATATTCCTTGAAGTAATCATACATGCCACGTAATGTTGTCTACGTGACTTCTTGAAATTTCAGGTATACTCAGACGATAATCAAGATAAAATGTAAAGAGGGAAAGACGAATAAAATAAAAATATCCAAAGTACACCAGTAAAAATAACATAGAAAGTCTTTGCTTTCTTGAGCAAATAATCAAGAGTCTCATTCGATTGGTAAACTAAACAAGAAGAGAAGTTCGGTCACGCATAGGTGTTAGAAAAGCCCTGAAGGTAATGAAATAGCTCCGTGGTAAGAATAACCTGCGAAAAAGAGAAGAAAAAGGGAATCCAGGGATATAAGAAGGAATAGAAATAATCACAGCCGAATTCCTGACATGATCAGATGTTACCAAGAATCCTGGAATGATCGATCGACTCTATAGACCCTTCAGAATAAAGATGAAATCATATCTGCAGGCATATTGTTCCTAGGGCACAGCAGGGATACATGGCATAGAAGTAAAAGGGAATGATGGCGCATGCTCTTCCAGGTCGTCCTGCGGGTACCGCGTAGTGGTGAAAATCCATATCGCGTTGCTCTCAAGGAATAGCGGATATCGTCGGCGTCCGGCGACGCGTACGGATCGTCCAGGATGCTCTTCAGGAGGTTTGCCCAACCAGGACGGAAGCCGCGAGAATACATATCCTATTGGGATATTTAAATTTAATTAAAAACATAAAGATATATACACACACACATATACATATACATATAGACTCATAATGGTATCCGAAATGGAATCCATCATCACTTCCATGGCTAATGGCACCAAGCCGCTCGAAGGCAACTACATCCACGAAGTACTCAACTACATCAACGAGCTAAACGAGTCTCATTACACCGAGGAGCTCAAGTGTCTCAGACTGAAGCACTTTGACCCTAAGAGCCCGTATGATCCTCGCTGCGATTTTGACTGGGATGCATTGCTCTGTTGGCCGCGTACACCACCTGGAACACTCGCCACATTACCCTGCTTCGATGAACTCAACGGAATTAAATATGACAGCACACGTAAGTTTTAACTGAATATTTACTGTCATCGTCATATCTTGATAACAATCATATAACCATATTATTATCTCTATATTCCCAAGGTATGAATTATCTTTGAATCTTCATTGAATATGATTTTTTTTTCAAAAATCTATGCATGGATTGCATGAGGTCTGAAATAATATTAGATAGACATTGGAAGAAGTTCGCAGTTGATATCCAGGAGTGAGTCCCATGTGTTTTGGATTGTCTTTCTCTCCTGACCACTCAATTATTTCCCTCCCCATATCACCCAATACCCTACACGGTTTCTGGATTGAATTGTTCTATCCACGAAATACATAGTATATCCTACATAGTATATCCAGAGTGAAGTATACTTAAAAAAATTGATGGAATATCGAACCCGTGCATTGAGAGCGCTTGCAAAGTATTGCAGGTAATTAGTACAGTCCAGCACGAAAAGTTTAAATTATTATAGTATCTGAACTTCCTTCATAAATATTCAGTGAACTTAATAGCCCTTTAACGCAATATCAAGGCTTTCAATAGGCCAGTCGATATCGTTCAAACGATCTGTCACACACGTTGTAATTAATTTACATGCAATTAGATGTCATTCTATCCGCTTTTCTTGTTTAGCGAAAGAACTCCCTGCTGGGGCTGTCCCGAAACCCATTAGGAACGTCCTTCTAGCTAAATGCCAGCAAATCCTGTTATCGTTGACACACGAAACACTAATTCGTTACGAATTGGAAGCAAACTCAAAAGGACCCGCAGGAATATAACCAGAGAGACCACACGATACTTGAAGAGTGTCCCTCAGCGTTGTAATCCATTAGGAGGACTCCAGGGAGTCCCCATATTCCTATACCAGGTTCCATTAGTCTCTCCTATACATAACCTATAGGAGACGTATGGTATTAATTCATGAATTTATAATTAGGTTAAACATTTACTTAACTTTTCGAAAACTGCTGCTGTGCCGGATACTCAGCATCCTGACTTCGGGCACTGTCCAACAAAACCCTTAGAGTCTATTAAGCGCACCTTAAGGCCATCAGCGACCCGTGAGAATTGCCTAACACAAATTGTTCTCGTAGCTTCTATATCCATGAGGTTGGGTCGTTTATACACATCCACGATAAACACCAATTTACATTACACAAAGGGAAATATTAAGTTCTGACCCTTGACTAAATCATTGAATGAGGTTAATTAAATTAAATTCATACACCAAAACAATTATTATTCGAGCATAAGCGGGATCGTTACAACGATTAAGGGTGTTTCTTCTCTTACCTCAATGGACACACATATTTATAACCACTATGAATATATGATATATACTAAATTGTCATGTTCATTACTTCCATATACGTATATCCTCTTTGAGCACCGTTTATTACCATAAGCTATCGCAACCTTATGAATAACTAAGTATTATCATGCTCTCACATAATATGCACACTGCAAATAGAATGTACTCTGGAATTATATCAAATAATAACATAGTGCCTCCTATACAGTAGAATATCGAGATAAAGCAATTTAGATAATCCAAACATTTAATCATACCGTTAATACGATAAGTAACATAGTACTACGTCCATGCATTCCCCTATAATATTTAGAGAGTGTAATTCCCTCGTGAAAATGTTAAGCTACTTAAAGTCTTTCGTAAATGGCCGTGTTGTACCTGTTAAAAAAAAAAATTATCGTCATTCGACATGATGATTCCAGAATTTCGTTTCTTTCCGCTGTCAAGTCCTCGACGTTATTTTTACCACGTTCCAGAATCCGTTGAAAGACATTATACCTGTATATATACACACCGTAGATAGTCTTAAGCGTTTTAACTCATTTTCTTCTTATTCTAAACGCTTTTCACAATCCGTGCTCTTATCGAAACTGCCCATTTATAGAAGATTTCGCATTATCGTAACCTCTGCGTTATCGGACCGCTCCCATGGAAAGAATCGAAAAACAAACTCCCTAAGCAGATACAATACGAACTGGTATTCGTAGAAATATAGCAGAAGGCAATTCGTGGAGGTTCAGAGACAAAGTAGAGCTGTCTTATAATAATACCAGCTAGCAGCACGGACTATACGTACAGTGCAGACACCAAACGAACATATTTCTTAGCACGCAGTCAAACATGGTGGCGTGTTTACCGAACGATTTACGGCCGTTGACAAAGAGACCCTTTGATTACCAAGAACTCCTCCGTCGCTCGATGGCCACGCTCGCAACAGTGGAACGAAGCAAAAAAAATATCTTATCAAAGAGACAACGAGATATTTACATTGGCAACTTGTAAGTTTTCCAACAGAAAGAAATATTTACATGTGTCTCTTTTAATTTCTATTCTTTTCTCCTTTTAACTTCTGGCACTTAATCAGTATATTTATTTCGTTATGAAACCTAACCTTTGATTTTTACGTATTCTTTTTTTTTCACTACTTCATATACCCGCTCGACGTAGTAAACCACTGTTTCCATTAACTACCTCATATAATAACCGCCGCGGAGGAGCTTCTATTATAGGATGTATATATACATAATAGACCATTGTAAGGACGGTATCCTAGCCAGCGCAGCTATACCCCATCTATATGCAAAGACCGGATGGAATACACTGTCTGGTCTTATAGGGTACACGGAATGTCCTACGATGTACCCGCGATTTACTTGCTTCGCTATTTACAACGCGAGCTTCTCTATACTTCTGTACAAGAGCACGTATGTACGGCGTATCGCTAGTAACTGTGTATTTTATATATTCTACCGTAGACTGGCTTTATGTATAGCAAATGATATGCTTTACGCATACTCACTGTACGTCGATGATCTAGTTCCTCGTGTAACGTAGACGCGGATCGTTCCCGTATGCTTTACGGAATAAGATATGGATCTACTATCGCTACGTACATATATATCTGGTATAGAAATTCTGATAGTATATATGTATAGCTATGGAAGGCAAAATAGGCTTGCGGCTTAGATGCGGTTTCGCCCTAGAAGTCATCTACAGGAATATTACTGATAATAGGCTAAAAAGTAAGACGGTGATAAAAGTTGAATGGGAACGAATTTCATCCCAAAGGATAGGGGAGAATCCTTGATCGGTTAGGTAGAAACGATGTTCCCTATATCTAGTATATGTATGTGGGGTGGTTTATGTACTGCCTTTATATACATGTATGTATTATATACTATATAACTAGGGGATCTAAGGAAAAACGATTTAGCCTGTCGTAGATATACTATTCGGCCCTTGAGGCTTTGTCATCGTTTATTACGCCCCTGAGATTCGTATTCTGAGCTCCTCTATACAGATTCAGGCGTTATGCCGGGTGACTGAAATGCCGTGGCGACACTTATCCAATTCACGAAAATGTACCTTTATTTTTTTCAGCAACAAACGGGAAATAGGAAGTAAAGTCAAAAGGCGCGGAAATCAAGCTTGATTTTATGTTGGTATTACTGGACGATAGAGCGTGAATCCTTTTCAATCCGTAATACGTGCTTTCTCTGTGCAGGATCGTTCGGTGGAAACGCATCGGTTTAATTGTGGTTTAAAAGAAATATGGCTTGTCTTTAAATCCTTGAGTGTTATTGTAACCCGCGTAAGTGCGAGGGAGACGGTGCTTGGTGGGAAGTAAGTGATAAAAGAGAGACAGAAGTAGTCGTAGTTTGAAATTAAAGTTTTTATCGAATCACTGCTACTCTTTATGTATATTACATTTGAATGGGTATACTTGTGCATGATGTATTGGTTAAACAATCGCGGTAACGGCTTCGGATGAAATTCGTGCGATGTAATAAAATTACATGGCGTATCAATGGATATTGGAAACTTCAGTGGTTTTTCTGTAAAATTTCACAAAATTCATACTAGAGGTTTAATGACAGCTGTCAAATGTAAACGATGCGTTTGAACTGTTTACCCTCTATAAAGCATTTCGATACGTATAAAGGGTGTATACCTATGAAAGGTAATACCCAAATATGTTCTTTGGTTACGAAAATCTGGAAAAAAAATATGCGAAATAATGTGAATATTGTTTAACTTATCATCGATACTTCCAATTGATTCAAATTTTTGAAATAAATTTCAATACGTAAATAACAATAAAACTATCTTCGAAAAGAAAACACCAGATTCAGTAGTTGAAAATATCGATATTACGTATCAAAAATTTTTCTCCGATATTCAGTGTCAAAAAAAATATTTAGGTGATCAGTATTCCAGTGGAAGATCCTGTACATACCACCCTATATGTAATCCTGGACTATAGATTTATATGCTGTACATACATAGATACTCCAGTACCTGGATCCCCATACCAATGGATTTTCCTCGAGTATTATCAACATGCTGATCCTGTACGTTTTTCTGGAAGTTATTATAACTGTACGGCAGAAAATGATAACCAGTAAAAGATACAGCACGCGTTGTGCATGTATTTCAAAAATATATATTCTAACGATATAGGTGGCAGAAAATAATCCGTGCCAGAAAATATCACACGATAGCAGATAGGAACAATGCGAAACGCCATTGAAGGTTATATCAGCGGTTTGCCAAAGGTTTTGGAAGCGTTTGTACCCAGTGCCTATAGCTGCTCGTAATCGGGCCTCCTATTTAACTTTGGTTATCAGGAACGGTGGTCCCTGTATACACAGAAATTAACGGACAGTTTACCGAACTTAGATAACCAGGCACATTGTACGCGTAACCAGGAGCAGTTGATAATTAACTCGAGTAAGCACGCACTCTAATTATAGTAACTAAAAAAGCTTCAGAGGGTTTAACCTGGATGACGCAGAGAAAAAGGTTCCTATAAAAAGACAATGGCCGGACCTGTTTTCTCGCACCATTTACTTCGAGCTTCTAACGTCCTTCGCTTCCTTTTTTATACATGTAATTTTTCATGATTCCTATCATTTAATCTTATCAGTCCGTTCCAACGTCTTTTTTTTCCAATTAATTAATTCCCTTATTTTTCTTAAGTCTACATACACCGACGTACACTTATTCTTTTCCTGCCAAGGAGATACATGTGACTTATTACGTCTTTCTCAGAAGCTTAGGTCTTGTTAGATGTAAACAGAACTCGGACGCTGCTTACCTGTAAGCTTCAATGGTTTTTCGTTTAATGTAAATGCGAGTAAACTCGAAATATGGTTGCGATGCTTAACGAAGTTAGGTTATGCTTTGATCATACTTGAGCAGGTTAACAAGAATTTCTTTATCGACGAGTTCAGGACCGTTGAATATTTTTTCCAAAAGTACCTTCGGTCGGTAACAACGGTAGGCCTTTGACTAGATTAAGTTGTATATCTTATTGAACCAAATATTCGATTAAAAAGTTGAATTAGAAAATTTTCCAAAGTAATGTAACTTACTTGTATCTGTACACACATATAAAATATAGCGTGTATGTAAAATATACATGTATATACTGTGGGTACCTTGTCGTATAGGGTTAATCGAATTCGCTGAAATTTCCATTGACTATTCTGAACGCGTCAGTTTGTTAATTATCATTAATTAGCCGTGTACTCGCGTTGTATAGTTCTGTTATTTTGTCGATTCGCTAATTATTCGGTATTACCGTAAGCAGATATTGGATTGTACCTACTGACTCATCGGTACGTTAGATTGATTGGCCGAGTGATTAATTAGTCTTTGGTTTAGGAAAATCTGCTGACGTTGTATTTTCATTTTGAGGTTATCAAACTAGTCGAACTAACGAACGAGGATACTTTTTTTTTCATGTTCTGAAAAACGAGTAGACCGAAAATTGGTAGACAGGAAGAAAATTTGGGCGAGCATTCTTCATTTTTACAACAATTTACCACAGAGGTTAATATTTAAATGTATAATATTTATGTGTTTGTTAGGGGAAGGTTATAAGAAAATGTATTTATTGGAAGGGAACAAAAATTGGCAATTACTTTTTTTTTTCGTCCTCGCGTTTATTCCTTTTTTGTGTCTGCCTTTTGTCCGACATTTTAACCCTCTTGATCCATGGATTTGTCCTGTGCCTTCTACGATTCTTTATTACAAAGGAATATCATTCTTTGTTGTTGCTATTCATACATCCTCTAAAGAACAGAAAAAGGTACTCCATTAGTTGTGTTATACTCGTCTTTTGTCTTACGTATTATGTCTATATATATATTACCACAGGCAAGTACATTTCAGTAAATTAGACAATAATCGCTATCGTCGCTAATTCCACCCACCTGAAGTTGGCGGCCCACACATTTTATTCTTATGGTAAAACCATATTCAGGTGGTACGCTAGGGTCGATATACACAATTATATATACGTATACATATCCTTTAAATCGTCATATCTAATACTAAATAATTTAAAGGGTTAAATGTAGACGGTAAAACACCTATCGTCGAGTATAATTTCTAATATTAACCAATAACAGCTGTAACACTTATTTTGAATCACCCTAGTATACATATTGTCGAGTAACACGTTAAACTTTCTCTCGACGAGAAATATTAATGTGTAAAAAAAGATAAAAAAAAGTATTCAGCTTTTCTTTATTGCTAGACATTGGGCCAATCAGCTTTTTCATAAATATCATGCATTTCAAAGTATTATTCATGATTTTATCTCTAACGATATTCCCATTCTCCTCACTGTCCTGGGACTTTCCATTTTGTAATAATTCAATAGCGTCTGTTGACATTGCTCAAAAGCATAGCATCGTACTTTCAACAGCCGACAATAAAAACATCCGATAAGCTTCTTGAACAGCTTATCGCAACGGTTTCTTAAATATTTGAATTCTCGAACAAGATGGCGTCGTTTGCGTACGGGATACCAACTGGGAAATTCATTTTAATGTAACGTAACGAAGGGACGCTCATAATTCTCGATTGAAAGATACAAATTTTCTCATAAAATGAACCCATCTTTTCTCCCTCTACAAATATCAGTTTATTACCCTCTTAACTGTCTCTCTCTCTATCTCTCCCCTATATATATACATTTATATACAATATATATACACGCATTAATTATATTTTACTGTGTTTTTTATGATTCAACAGAAAATGCCAGTAGATGGTGCTGGTTGAACGGAACCTGGAGCTTTTCGAATTATTCGTTATGTGCCGACGTAAGGACGCCCAACGTCGAGAGTGATGTTGAGATCACGACGATGCTCTACTTCGTTGGCTACAGCCTCTCGCTCTTCACCCTTATCGTCGCCGTTTCCATATTTTTATATTACAAGTACGTTGACTATCCCTCTTACGTCCTTCACTTTCTCCACGCCTTTTTCTTCTTTACCTTCTAGCAATCAACACTTTTTCCTCGCAATTCTTTCATTCCTATTTTTTCTGGGCTTTTTTTCATGCCTAACCTCTCAAGACGTTTATCTCGTTACGGATTAATGGCACGATTCAAGATCCTCGAGGACTCATTTGCAATTCAAAGTATCGCGTGGTACAGAGTGTTCGATCATTTTTGAGTCGTTACGCTTAACCGCCAGTCCTGCTCAAACTTCAACCCCGGTTGGAGTCACGAAGTGTTATTCGGGATTAGTCGAAGATGAATCTCTGAGGATAAAATATCCCTTATGCTCGATTAATTTTTCACTGGCAGGAGAATTCTACAGATATATATACATATATATATATATATGTCTATACGGTATTTTAATGATAATTATTACCGTAAAAGCCTGATAATTATTTTGGTCTCAGGTGGACCTCATTATGCGTAATACATAACCTGCTTATTCAGCCCAAATGGAACTTGTGAATGTGGTTTTATCATAAGAATTAAACCACTGCGTTATCTTCAGGTGGCAGATTTGGACTGAATAATCCAGTATATGTATGTGCATATGCATATATATGGCATACTCTGCCATTACCAGTGACCGGTCTTTTCACACTTTTTATTTGATCTTTTATTTATCATCGAGATGACGTACGTATGCATTAAAAGCAGGTAACGATTAAATACGGGAGTTCCTTTTTTTAGTCATCTGACATTATTTTTAGATCAGGTAGAAACCCGAGTAACGCAAAGTAACACATTGGTAATATTAAAATTTTCTACTTAACACTAATTATACATAACTGATGTATGTATATGACTGTTGTTTTTTTTTTCAGTAGAAAATTGTAAGATTGGCAATAGAATTGTTACACATTTTTTAAATGAATATTTTACGAATACGTTTTAGAATATCTGCTTTCCATATTCACAAGAGACTGAAATACAAAAAAACATGGGCGTGTTCAGTGATCGATAAAAGACTAGATCTGAAATGTCCTTGGAAGTTTGAATAACGAAAAAAAAAAGACAAAGTTATGCGTTATCAAAGTTAAGTGAAAGTAGAATCGCAAAATGTTTCAAACATAAGCTTCGTAAGGGTTCCACTGTGAGTTTATGTAAATATTTGATATACATATTTAAAAAATTTTAATTCTTAATTTTTTCTCTTGCAGGGAATTAAGATGTCTCCGTAACAATATACATACAAATTTAATGTTCACGTACATACTGGCCGATCTAATGTGGATACTAACGACTGCGATGCAGGTAATATCATGGTGCTTCAGATCCAGTTACATTACAGCCATATGCGTAGGCTGTATAGATATACCGATGACAGGCGATAGTGACTTAGGCGAACTTAGACTCGGTATATGTATGTATACAGATTGCTATTCATCTGAAAAGTGAGCGTCATTGCGTCAAGGTTAAGTAAAATTGAAATCGATTGCTCTCACTGGCCCTACTTTCTTCTTTGTAATTAATAGCAAAGTCGAATAAGCCTGATTTTCTTGATCAATAGGGTCTCATCAATCAAAGCGCTTGAATGGCCTATTCAGATAACAGTTTATAGAATCCGCGTACCAACGCCTCGTTCGCACCCTCATATATATCTCAGGCATCTTCGTGACGTGCTGGGTAATTTATATTAAGAGGCCAAGGGGGAATTTCCAATTTTCATTCGTCACTCAAGTGTACCGGGATAACGTAAAATGTAATATCTGAAAATGAACGATGGAGCATTGATACGTAATTAGGTTTAAGTTGCATAAAAGTTCGATTTAATGAATTTTCTGTTCTCTCTTCTTCTTCTCAGATCTCCTTACAAACGGACGTACCAACCTGCATCGCAATCTTCTCCCTACTTCATTACTTCCATCTGACCAATTTTTTCTGGATGTTTGTGGAAGGTAATGGAGATAGAAAATTATACAAAGTACTACTAAAGTTATTTGAATTGAAATTTGTTTTAGGCATCACTGTCTCGAGTGCCACTTAAATTTAGTGACACGGTAGCTAATAGGATTTATTGCACGATAAAGTGTAGTCAGTCACGAGTTAAGTGGGATAATGATAAAGGGATAGAACAATTAAGGGATAAAAGCACTGATAAAGCTTGCAAATGATATTTTCATAGGGAACGATACTTTTTGACAGTTGGCAATTGAATTTACACTTTTTTTCTTCTTTGTTTCAGGATTGTACCTGTACCTGCTAGTCGTAAAAACTTTTACTGGAGACAATATTAAATTAAGGCTCTGCCTTGTTATAGGCTGGGGTGTGTGTTTACTGATTTGTCTTGAATTAATTACGCCATATTTTTTTTTAACTTTTCTCTCTTTGTACTTTATACTTAATGGGTTCTTTTTTTAGGATTGCCTCTTCTGGTAATAGCCGTTTGGGCAATCGCCAAGTCCGTCGCAGGCGTTTCGTCGCAGACGGGTAACCAGGTGCAGAAAGAATTATTAAAATTTTATTTATAACCCATTATTATAGCCGACCTTGCAAAACATTTAAAATCTGCGTTACTTAATCCCACAGGTCGGTCTTTGGCGTCATTGTCCCTGGATGTCACCGCATCCTTATGACTGGTTTTATCAGGCACCAGCCATTATCGTACTCGGTGTCAATGTCATATTTCTCTTCATGATCATGTGGGTTAGTAGAATATTTCAGCGAGTCCCGTCAGTATAATTTAATTGGTACTACCCTGATCTCCCTATTAATAGTGTTTATTTCATTACCAGGTTCTGATAACCAAGCTGAGATCAGCCAACAACGTCGAAACTCAGCAATATCGTAAAGCCAGCAAAGCCCTCCTCGTTTTAATCCCATTACTGGGCGTGACTTACATCCTGGTATTAGCCGGACCCACCGAAGGGCACGTGGCAAATGTATTTTCCTATGCCAGGGCAATATTACTATCCTCTCAGGTGAATCAATGAAGCATCGATTGAACTATTAGGATTAGCATACTAAATACGGTGGAGTAAATGAAATTAAATGTTTTTTTTATTGCCCTTTCTATTCATATTGCAGGGCCTCTCGGTAGCGTTGTTCTATTGCTTCTTGAATACCGAAGTACAGAACACCGTGAGACATCATTTCTCAAGATGGAGCAACGCACGAAATCTTGGGACCGATCGACGATACTACAACAACTGGTCGCCACGTTCAAGGACTGAAAGCATAAGGTACAATTTTGAAATATATGTGGCCGTACCTAATGACTCGTAAAGTTTTACGTCCTGAGGGGGCCCATTTTGATATTTGCTCGAAGGCTATATTGCCAGCCGTCAAATCCATATCGCAAGCGCGAATCGACGGTGAGCGAAACCACAACCACCACGGTAATTGGGCCCAATTCTACGACAGCCTTTTTGGAACGTAACAAGAAAGCCATATCCAAAGACCTGAACGAGTGAAGATGCGAAGTGCGCACAACCCATTTCTTCGTTCTTCCTTATTGCTCGTCCTTCTACATAAAGCGAAGATGGACCTGCTGCGGGCGACGAAGAGGATATCGTACCTTGATGTGTATCATTGTTTAATATAAAATAGAGTTATATTCTATATAGTAAAGTATTATTGGTATACTTGACACTTCGACGAGCCAGGGTAAGTAGATATATAGATAAAGCGGCTTACGATGGCCTCTCTGAATTCTCAACTTCATATCAAGCATACACTCACAATTTTGCTACTAGTACATTAACCATTAAGGTTGCGGCATTAGCCCGTATATCACGGTATACTTGGGTTTCAATGACAGTTTGAGATGACTTAATCGATATCAATTGCCTCGTTGAATCTTCATCTGATTCAGTCATTGCTATAAACGGGTATCGGTATTTCGATATGCTTAACATTGACTTAAAAAATCTCAGGACATTAAATTTCTCTAGATCCTTCATTGCGGATAATTTTTACTGAAATAATGAAAACTGTACCTGATCGTTCGAATTCCTTACTCAATCTTATTACTTTGAGAATTTCCTGGGATAGGTATCTCAATAAAGTGTCACTCGAGTTATCTTCGTATATCACTTTAATGAGCATTGCACATAAAGTAATATTAAATAGTCCTTTAGGATTTATTTTCATTCTTCTTCTATTTTTTTTATGCCAGAAGCAAATTCCGATGTTTATCTCATTGATCTATCGTGTATTTGCGATGATGTATTGATCCTCGATACGTCGGATATGAAGAGATAGAAAACAAAAGAGGAATGTTCTCGTGATCGTTATTTTACGAATCTTATTGTAATTACCATTCTTTACATTCAGCGATAATTTAATCATTACATTAACAACTGCATACTGTTCATATTGTTGACATGTCCACGTTTACGTAAGACCTAACAATACTTTGTACAAGATTTATGATACAAATATATTAAGACATTGTTTTCTTGGTTTTACATCGTCTACAGTGCACCAAGTTGTCTTTCTTAACCCTCAAACCGTCGTACCTTTAGTCCGATTTCGACATTTCCTTCAATTTTTATTCTACTTCTGGTATAATCGTGAATTGTTATTGTAAACTACGCACATTGATGTACGATATACAAGCATACTTCTTTTATTCATTGAGATTGTTTTTTTATCTTTTATACCCATCTGGGTTGAATTTATTTTTTCGTTCTTTGTAGTTTCTCTTGTTCTCTTTTTGTGTGATCTATTAATTAATTTAATTTATTCACTTTGGAGCCGTTAATCGTGAACCTTGTTCGTGATTCTGATACTTTGGTTTGCCGTGCGTGAATGGCAGATATCGGTACTTTATCATATGCTGAAAATACAACAAGAAATTAGTTAGTAGGTATCATCATTATTAGGAATACTTCCATCTAGAGCATAATGCTAATGATATGGTTATCAATGATAAGGTTGTAGTGTTATACAAATTTACGCGAATAGATTACCTTAATTTGCCGCTTCATTGTGATGCAGAATAACGTGATAAAGTACATTACTAAAATTGGCCAGAACACTGGTATGTTGAAGCAATCAAATAATGTGCAAACGAGGGCAAACAGTGTTGATTTCGTCACTGAATACCAAAACTTAAATTCAGGTAGGCGCCTTATGAACGGCCTGAACTCCTCGTTCGATCGCGTTGGTAATTCAGGACCTTCTCCGTCTACAAAGTGTCGAGTAGAAATTGCAGTTTGTAGTTCATATTCTGTATAAAGATTTTATACAGCACGTGGTGTTTTACTTACCATCGAAATCCATCGCTGGGTCTATCTTTGGCGTGAGGAAAGCAATGAACAAATTAAGGTGGTAGATTCCTAGTGCGTATGTGACAATATACCAACCCTAAAAAATGTAACATGTGCTTTAAAATGACACATAGTGAATAATATAAAAATTATTTGATCCAAATCATTATAAATTTACCTGTGTGAGTACTATACGCAAGAGGAATAATGCTAAAAGGAATACAGCGAATATCCATCTTGATATGGCATGGGGTGTCCAAAGATCAAGATAATTCTGGTAAATCTGAAAATATGTGGAAGTATTAATAGAAGATTTACTTAGTTTCTTTGCATAGATTATAATACCAACCTGCGATATTCTTGTTATTGCTTGACTGAACACATTACGCTTTGGTGGACCACCCAAATCTTCATCTTGCATCATTGTATCTATCTATAATTACCAATAAATATAAAACATATTAAAACCAATGAATCCTGCTCAGCTGTCATGAAATTCTTTAAGAAACTTTTAAAGTAAATTTGAATCACATATTCCATTGTTACAAAAATTGTATTAGTTAAATATCCACTGCTCCGGAACGTATTCTATCTTTTCTTTATCCCCACAGTTAAACTGTCCACCAGCAATTATTTCCAATCTTGGAATAGCACTTTGATAACCAGCAACTTAAGCTCATTAAAGTGTCATATTGGCTTCCTTTAATTAACCTACTACCAAATATTTTCCATTACAAGATTGACTCCTCACGAGACTATACATGCCGGAAAACAATTGAGCACATCATTCCTGACTTCTTGTCCTCACCTGTCCCATCAGGACGAAGATACTGATAATACTTCCTCATCCTAACCTCGTAAAATCACCTTCTAAGATTGCTTCAGGCTTTACCTGATTTCGGCCGTGCTGATGGGAACTTGCTCACAAACGTGATATAACAACCTATGTACGACGAAGGTGAACGCACAAAATTAACGGCATACTATGCACAGCTAATTGGTTATCAAACATAAGTTGAAGTGCACCGGATTCAGGAACTTGTCTTCAGGGACACACAGGGGCACAGCCGAGAAACTTGGCGAGTAATCCTGCTCGCGTGAGTTCACAAAACTCGGTGACGCTGGCTGATTGTTATTGGTTCTCGGTACTTATTATGGCGGACCCGCGAAACGTTTAACGTGGCTAATCCATCTATGATTTACTTCTGCGTCATATTCTTTGTATCTGAAACGTATATCAAATAATTATCTGGTCTCTTCGTTATTTCATAGTGATGTTAAAATAATAACTTTATCCTCCATTAGATAGGCAGACCAGTACTCTCAATTTGAAATGACTTCAATGGTATGATCGATGTTCCAAATGTTTTATTTGAAGAGGAAGTAGATAATATGAATGGGAAATACAGCGTGGATATACCAACACGTGATTCCACTTGATTTTAACGATCTCTGCATATAGTTATTCCATGAAGTGTCATGATGATTCCTCAGTGGGCTCAGTTATGAGAGCGTCGGCTACGTGGCATTCTGGCTTTTGATAGGTTTCACTTCCTTTTCCGGTAGTAACGTGGGTTTTTATCGTTCGTCTTTTAGGTGTAGCTATGACATAATATTTTTTTTAAACGTTAGATTATGTAGATAAGAATATATACAGACAGTATAACATAGTCTTGAGTAAATCATAAACAAGTCTTCGTTTTAGCTGTTGAATAACATTAAACTAACGTTGTGATTACAATGATTCGCGGCTTCCCGACAAGATAGTGTATGTAATAACAAGGAGGAAAATTTATCACTACACAAATGATATGAAATTAATTATATAATTACATCGTATCTATACATATCGGTATCATTGTTTATTATGTCAAACAGTTATATTCTTTAAGGAACTTGAAATCTCGTACATTCCGTTAGAGCCAATTTCAAGGTTTCAATCACCTCCTCGCTCGGTATGTTTTCCCGATATTGCATTCAATTTTGAACGGTAAAATTTTAGAATTCTGAACTATTCTAAGGAAAATAAACAAAATTTTTTTTATAAACTTCTAATATTCAGTTATTTGATCGACAGATAGAATCAGTCAGACACGATTATAAAATTCATTATTGCTTTCCCGCCTTTCGCGGGCCAATCACAATCCTTGATTCGCGTCACGTGACCTTCATTGTCGTATCCCCACCTGTTTTGAGAAAGCCATATTGATTTTTCAACATAATACAACCACCAAGCCCTTTCGCGTATAATTTTTGCCTACAGTAATAAAAAGACTAAAGCGAACTTCCAAAGTAATCAAAGAAGTATACTAAATTGCTGAATGAGTGCATCAGGAATAATTCTGAGAACAGGGCGCGGCAGTTCCTACCGATTAATTGTCAGTTATTTTACTGGTGTAATCGGGGCACGCGCACCAGCAGCGCCCTGCATGGTCATCGGTTGCCATCGGTTTGGCTCATATGCGAACCCAGGAACTCCCTCACGTCTTGGATATGTCGATGTCGCTTTACTACTGGAGTTTACTTTCACCGCATTGCATAGCCAGAATGCTGACTGCTGTGCGTATTTACTATGCGATGATAGTATAGTGCCGCACGCGTGATGGGGCAGCTTCGAAAGTTATTCACGCGAACGCATATCTTCGCCGCCGGGAAGCCAGTTACGAAATGAGCTTGTGACAGCAAGCAACAGTAGCAGCCACTAACCGCTATTAGCATAGTGGTTCCATTGGTGAGCCGTGAGGTCCGTTCTACGCGTTCCTTTTGAGTGAGTTCTCGCCCACGAGCTACAGTGTATGGCCCCCGTTGGATCTCGCATTGATAGATCGACGCGCGTGGTCAGTGAAAGTGAAGTTTTACATTGATTCAAGAAAGACTTTAATGAGGTTTAAAGTGAATTTAGACTCCCTGATGCACTTCGTGGTTGCTGCGATGAGGCTTCTCATTGCTATTGCACACCCTGCATTATAGAATGAGCCTTACGGTTCTGACGCCTTTACTCAGCTGCTATTGTATTTAGAGATATTCTAAAATCTTATGGAAATTTTATGAAAGAACCTTCAGTCAGGAACTCTCTAGTAATTACGTTTTGTGCTCTGGTTTGTTTTGTTGAGCCATGGTCAAGTTTGGACAGTCTTGAGTTTCTTTCTGGAAGACAGATTTGGAGACAGACTGGAGCAGTGTGTTATTCTATTAATGGTTTTGATGAATGGCTACTTTTAATTGAAAGACATTGATAACATCTAATTTATAAAGTTTGTTAGCAAAAGAAGAGATACCGAGGAGTCTTATTGTATCATGAATGTAAGTAGACGTTTTGGAAGAAATTTTTTTTAACTTTCTCATTGGTAAAATTTTATAGCATTTTCCAATCCAGTAGGGCTATACTCGTTTCATTTTTTATATCTGTTAGAATTAAAATTATTGATTTATGACAATATATATTTTATGTTTTATAATAATTATGACAATAATCTTTTATGTTTTTCTTAATATTATACATTATATTTGAAACTGGATGGACTTTTAATTACTATGTTTATGTATATTCTCATGTTATTGTGAAGAGAAATCCATAGAACATGTGTTTCTCCTAAGGGCTAATGATTTGCTCCAATGTTTTTTGAATCATGCTACACTGGCTAGTGTCCGGACTATTTTGAGAACAGTCTGGTTGTACCGGCCAGTTATATAATAAGCTGGATCACTGACCCAAAAACTCAGTAAATTTAGTCCCGATGACATCTGTGGAATGTAATTACACTTTTATTCATGCTTGGATTCCAAAGGGAGCAACAAGAGAGAAAAAGAGGGGATGAGAGAGAAAAAAGTTAAAATGCATGAGAGAGTGAGATAGAGCGCTTGTACTATTAATGGCTTTAAAAATAGTTCTCGGCTTACTTCAGCATAGTCCCTATTAACCTTATGATAAGAAACATCACTGCTGATTGCTTCGATCCATTAACATATATTAACTTATATTAACTTGTGTTCTAAGCTTCAATTTAAACCCTTAAATTTCAATTTGGCCCTTAACTATGTTCGGTGGCTATTCTCATTCAAAGACCATCCTAAAACTTGACAGCCAAGAGTGTTTTTGCATCGAAGGTTTACTAGGTGCATTGTTTTCTGTTGCACTAGGTGGCTGGCGCGGCAGAGAGGTGGTGTCGCGAGGGTGGTTGAGTCGCCTTCGGATACGTGAGATGATCGAAAGCGTATCCCGACGAGCCCTGAGCGGCTCCAGCGGGAGCTATCACGTTCGTGGTGCTGAGCTGGCGCGAGATCGTAGACTCAAATCCCTTTCAGCCACTGTTGTCTTTCTTGATGACACTCAACATACCTTTCAGTTGGATGTAAGTCATGCAATAAAAATATTCCATTCTTCCAAAGTATCTAAGACAGATTTATCTTCTATTAAAAGATCTTACTTTAACATTGTGTATCATTAGATTCTTTTTCAAGTTCTTCTAACCCAAAGTTCTTCCCTGTATTGAATTCTGAATATATAAGAAATCAGGGAATCCTTAAAAGTAACAACCCAACGTTATGGAGATTCCCGGTATTTTATTTCAGAAGAGAGCTAAAGGTCAAGCCCTTCTGGATCTTGTATTCCAACACCTGGAGCTTATCGAGAAGGACTACTTTGGCTTACAGTACGCCGATAATGGGGCTGCACCGTCCACGTGTCCGAATGCGGACGTAATGGTATTTATCATCTCGATAACGCTTAATGATTTTTAATTTAAATTCATGTAAGTCAATTAAAATTTTCATTTATAGCGCTGGCTCGATCCTGCCAAACCGGTCAAGAAGCAAATAAGAAGTAAGGGTAAAGGTCGTGATTTTCAAAAATACTAATCAGTCATAACATGCATTAATAGTACAATGACGTTTAATCAAAGTTGCCTGAGCTCCGTTGTAATAATTACACCTATTCATTATTCGTAGGTGGGCAGTTCTTTTTTAGAGTTAAGTTTTACGTATCCGATCCAAGTAAACTCCAAGAGGAGTACACTAGGTATCAGTTTTATCTGCAAATACGCCGGGATATCCTTCAAGGAAGGCTACAGCTACCTCCGAGTACTGCTTGCTTAATAGCCAGCTATACCGTCCAATGTAATTACATAGTACAAAGAATCACTAATTTTGACCACTCTCCAAGGCGCTATTCATTAATCTCAATTATCTTTTTATTTCATTAATCACCAAAGCCGAATTAGGAGATTATCATCCAGAGGAACACGGTCCGGGTTATCTATCTCGTTTACAATTAATACCTGGACAAACAGAAGAGATGGAAAAGAAAATAGCCGAGCTCCATAAACTCCACAAGTATGAGCAATCAGCGAGAAATATGTCACTTCCTCATCCCGTTTGGTTCCCAGGGCTAATTAACGACTAACGTAATTAATTTGTTTGCGCAGAGGTCAGTTGCCAGCGGATGCTGAGTTCAACTTCCTGGACCATGCAAAGCGTCTCGACATGTACGGCGTGGAGTTACATAAGGCAAGGGTATGCACGTTTGCTGTTGTCCACTGCGAATGTAATGATCACTGTTGAACACTTACAATTTTGCATGCAAATTATATTATTGTATATTTCCAAATAGATTGCACGATATGTTAATGCACGTGGTGTACAAGGAATGAAAGCATTAGTCAATTATATTAAATAAAAAGTTGTAACAGCAATCAATACCTTTTTATAGGATTCTACGAACAAAGAGATTCAATTAGGAGTCACTTCGATAGGATTGGTTGTCTTTCAAAATAACATAAGAATCAACGTCTTCTCCTGGTCGAAGATTGTCAAGATCTCTTTCAAGAGGAAGCAATTTTTCATACAGCTACGCAGAGAACAGGTGTTTATTGAATTCATAATTTACCTTAAAAAAAATAAGTATCTAGTGTAGATGGGTATCATAAATCTTTATGATGAGCTACATGATAAGCAAAATGTTCGCTAAGAATGGCATAACTCAAGAAAACTTTCTATCCAGTCAGAGAATTATGACACGCTCTTGGGCTTCAACATGCAAACATACCGGAGCTCAAAGAACCTATGGAAGGCGTGCGTGGAGCATCATACCTTCTTCAGATTGCACAGCCCGAAGATGCGTCCGCGACGTTTCCCCTTGACTCTCAGTAGCAGATTCACTTACTCAGGTCGCACAGAATTCCAGACAGTGGAGGATGGGAAACATCGTGCACGCGTCGAACGAACTTTTATACGGTAAGGCTCCGTCAATATTACATAGGCTACCCAAAGTTCTTATCATCTTCGAGATAAAAATTAATCTGACTTTGTCGCACGAGAAATGATTCGACGTTCTTAATTGAAAATAACAGTCGGTTATGAGACGGTTAAAGAAGTACACAGTATCTCGCGTCCACGGGACGATGACAATTTTCCTCCGGGTTATCGCTAGGTAGACCTGACTGATTGTCATCGCAGTATCATGGAACTACGTAGAATCTAGTCTTTGTTGTTGTTACAGGTCGCCTAGCAAGAGACTGGTGCACGGAGTTACATCTGCACCGATCGTCGAGGAAAAGGGCAAGATTGCACTTCCACCAGGTAGACCACCACGTCCGTACGACAATAAGGTCCAGAGTCTTGGATCCAGGGAACCACGTCAGGCTTGGGGCGAAGGAAATCCAAGTGACGAGTTAGTATTAACTGTTCTGCAGCTGTAGCTGCTGCTTGTCGCATGTGCTTTATGTTAACGTTTCTCGTCTCTGTGTTGCATGCTCTGGCTACGCAGTGAGGGTGGTTTTCTGTCCCTCAGAGAAGAGCTCAACGGCTCCCATACCCAGGGTGGTGCGTTCTCGCCAGTACTCGGTTCCAGGGTCTTGAGCTATGCAGATGATGACACTACCATCGAGAGGAATATTTATGATCTACCGGATTACAGTGAACCCACAAGTTCACCAGCTCCTCAGGTACCTCAATCAATTTCCTACAAAATCGTTCCTTCTTTAAGCTTATGAAATTTGTAGTCGATAACTCTAACTTATTATCTATATTAACAAGTTAGTGATAGCACGCGATAAAGAATGATTGAAAACTGATCTCTATTTAGATTAGGGATAATAATATGGCATCATGGTCGTATAGTTCATTCTAATGTTAGTAGTTCAACTGGTTTTCCCTATATTCTGTCACATCCTAGATTACACAATTTTATGCATAGAGTCTTTCTGATACTTTGCATGATAAGACAGTCATGTAATGTTATGATTGTTTTATAGATTTTGGAAGATGGTTTGGTGACAATAAGATTAACACCAGATGAACAAGGAAGGTTTGGTTTCAATGTGAAAGGTGGTCTCGACCTGGATATGCCTATTTTAGTTTCAAGGGTCGCACCGAATACTCCAGCTGATCGATGCTACCCGAAACTCAATGAAGGTGATCAAGTATGTATTTCATATTGATTACAAATATAAACTTGACACTGAAACATGAGGCGGAAAACTCATACCTCTAAATTTAGGTTGTCTATATCAATGGTATTGATGTCCATGGAATGTTACACGAGCACGTAGTTAACCTGATACGACAATCCCGAGATTCCGGTACCGGCGAACTCACCTTGACCGTCAGACCAAATGCACTTTACAATGCGCTAGCTGGAACTGACGAAACGTCAGAAGAGGAACCTCCCTACAGGTACAGTTATTCTTTTATAAGAAAAACATTGTTATCAATCATTATATAATTAATGAATTTTATCAATTTTCGTATAAAGATACGTACCGGATGCACCACACGCTGCAGTTGGATCGGATGCACTTGCGCAGTCCATGCTTTTACTTGCTGATGGTTTAGCAAGCGGTGCTCTGATTGCTCAGTACGAACAGCTGTATAGAAAAAATCCAGAATTGACTTCCCTCGAATCGAAAAAGCCAGAGAATCAAAATAAAAATCGTTACCGGGACATATCGCCGTGTGAGTATAAAGATGTTCATACGCGTATCCAAGTGCACTAGGTAGATCCGTTAAATATATTTATAAATGTATATATTCTTTTAGATGACGTTACTCGTGTCATTCTAATGGGTTCCGTTAACGGAGACTACATTAATGCGAATTACGTAAACATGGAGATTCCCGGTTCTGGTATAATAAATCGTTATATCGCGACGCAGGGTCCGCTGTCCTCGACGGTAGCGGATTTCTGGCAGATGGTATTGGAAGCTGGTAGCACATTAGTTGTGATGCTTACTACATTGGTGGAACGAGGTCGCGCTAAATGTCATCAGTATTGGCCCGCGATGAATGAGACTCTCACATTGAGAAATCTTACATTGACCTCGACTTCTGAGCAGATCGAGGATACCTTCGTCTTCCGCGAATTCATACTCCGCGACATAAACGTGAGTATTTCGTATGAATGGAGTAAGAAACGTCATAGTCGTAACGTCACTATCAAGTTGTAACGAGTTATTATTTTTAATCTTCAGACCGGGGAAGAAAGGGACATAACTCACATGCAATATTGCGGCTGGCCAGATCATGGTGTTCCCAGCGACTGGCGACAGTTCACCACATTCACAGAACGTGTGCGTTCGGCAAGAACGGGTATTGTTGAACCAGCAGTGGTTCACTGTTCAGCAGGAATAGGGCGTACTGGGGTCCTTGTTCTAATGGAAACTGCCTTGTGCCTGATAGAGGCCAACCAGCCGGTATATCCTTTGGATATTGTTCGTTCCATGAGAGACCAACGTGCTATGATGATACAGAATGCTGTACGTATAATTTCCCTAGATATTCAAATTAATTTGTAGCTATCGCAATAAGTTAATCATATCATCTTTATGTTACAGAGTCAGTATAGATTCGTTTGCGAAGCAGTTCACAAAGCATATACGGAAGGCATTGCGAACCCGCTGCCGGAGTTCAGCAGGTGAGACTGGAAATCCGCCCGGCCGAGCAGCTAAGAATGCGAAATTTCTTTAATCAGTGGCCACATTAGATTTCTTGTATATGTCGTGACGAGTGCCACGGAGATGCGATATTAGGCTCGTGCTTTCGACTTTCGCGACGAACTCATCTTGCGATTTTTACCATGGAACAAGAAGAAAGTGAAAGGAAGATGAATGAAGAAAAATAATGGTAGCTCGAATCTAAAATATTCAGCCTTCTTCTTACGTAGAGCATCTAAAGCTTAGTTTCTATAACGTGACGAGGATTACTAAGGATTCCCAAGCAGCCCTAAACGTAATCAAAGACCAGATTAATTATAATTAATGGAGAGAGCATGGAGTGGACGATGATTTTTTTACCCATATATCAATTTCTCCCTTTCTTTTTATATAATCACACTACTAAAGAGATATCGAGTCGATACGAGCATATCAGGTCCGTGAGGACTCGCAATTCAGAAGAGCCTTAACACATTCACTGCGAAGCATTTAATGATTGTATTCTAATTTCTCTTTCGCTCTCTTTCTTTAACTTAGGGATTTTCTATTAATCTGATTCGCTGGTACTAATTTAGACTGTCTGTCCGTAATGGGGATATTTATATAATTCATGTATAACAATTGTGATTTGTCTAGTGGTTTTTTTTTACATTTAAAGTATGTATAGTATCGACAAGAACCCCATAAGTGGTTGATAATAATTTTAATGGAACAGTAAAACTTTTGGCGATGAATGTGTTAAAGTAATATTTTAAGAAAAAGTATATATATACAAAACAGACCGGAGAGCAGTGCCTTGTAAATACGAGTAATATTGAAAGAGGAAGAATTGTGAATTCAATTTTAAAAGACTTTTTCGGCCGCTCGCCCTGTCACTTGTATATTTTTCTATTTAACAATCCGACCGTACCTAAAACAATGCAGCGATCGTATAAACGACCAATTGTAGGAAAAGGAGAAAAACCGTCATTGAAACGCGGAAATGTTCCGTCTAGCCACCCAGGCGATATAAACCAGCCGAATAAAAGCACAAAAGTCCTCTTGGGACAATTGAGCAAAAGTGAGTGCAGCTTATTGTGAATAATTAATATTTCCCCGTGGACGAAGTATGTAATAGGGAGCTTTAAGATAGAGAAACTAGAGAAGATAAATGAAGAATTAAGAAAAAAGAAAAAAAGAGAGAAACGTAGGAATAACAAATAAGAAATACAAATGGGAAAAACTGATAAGCGTACGAAGCAGTATTCGATATAAGTACAATTAACAATATATATTTCTACGTAAACGCTCGCCATTGCCTGACGAGCCTCGATTGCAAAGAAGTTGGTAGCTGTCTAGTCTCGTGATTGATTTGTACTTTTCAACGATTGAATAAAGCCATTTTATAGGAATTTCCTTCCATTTCCAATTTACATGACTCCAGTGTTACTCGCAGCTTCGTATACGTTTAATTAAGAATATGGGATACAAATTCAAATTCTAGTGATTAGCGTCATAAAAAGGTACTACAGACTAAATATCTCTTTTATTAAATACGTGTCTTATATCTTTCTACGTTTGAACAACGAAGTATCCGACCTGAAACTTTCGTTTCATTAAAACCAGGTCACCTTAATCCCCCTTTCGATTCTGTGTCCTATTCAAAATGCACGAGGTGTCCTGTTAGAAAATATAAACCGTTTATGATTTTTACTATTCACAACGTGCACATGTCAGGCAAGACAGTCTTAACTAGTCGTATCTAAGTACACAAGTGAAATTGTAATAATTGAGTAATCGTTTGGGTCTTGTATTTACATGACAGTTAGTCTATGACGTAACTCGGAGAGACTTTTTTTTACGTAAAAATTTACAAATTGAATAGACAAATGGGCATTTCATATCGTTCTTGATTGACAGAAGATATATGTATGTTCTGTCAGTCTCTTTCCTATATTCTTTTAACAGGTAAAAAAGTACGTAGATGCCTTGAGAAGTTCTCCCACTGTTCTACGTTACTCGGGTAAAAGGATTTCTCACTGGTGCTATCAACTACCACTTCAATCTTCAGCCACTCCTCCTTTGACTCCCTACAAAACTCACGATGAGTATAAAAGCCAGCCGGAACACAGTCTCGTCTAGTTTCATTTCCATTGCAACACGTTAACGTGCGACCACAAGTATTACAGTGAGTAGGACATAATTATTGTTTAATAGTGCTCTGTTAACTTGTCATTACGTCAAACTTCTTTGAGAGTGATGAGACCGTGCCGATGGATAATTTTATATTTACAGTTTTGAGTGAACCTCTTTTTTTTAAACTAACAATTTTAAAGATTGTAGACAACCTTTTGAGGGGGACGAACATGGATATTTGATTATAGATGATTATTTGAGAGAATTTTGAACAAATCTCTGATATATTTCTCTTAATTTATAATGCAGAATCATTTTAGAACGTAACTCATAAGCTGAACTTTAATGCAAGTCTATTATAAGAGGATCTGCAAGAGGGAAAGTTAAGCGTGGGAAAGTATACGTAAGATGGAAGTAACGGGTATTTCGAGGTATAGTTGGAGATTCTTCTTTTTTTTAGTTTCAATGACCTCCTTGGCCTTTTGAAGTCATAATAAATTCTGTTTGACTTGATGGTCTCCACACGAGGAACTTTCGAAATTATTTGTATTTCCATCACCCCCGATAAACCACTTTACAATAAATAGTATTCTAAGTACTGTAAATCAAACGTAGCCTCCGCTATTGATTAATTAAAGAATACTTAATCCCTGACAAGTAAACGCTTTTGTTCTCGGTATCCATTAAACGAGTTCGAGTAAGCAAGAAGAAACATTGATTTAAAAATAAATGGAGAAAACTATTGAGAAAGAAATAATGAGATATTCGTATGGAAATATCTTAACTTCTTAACTAGATTAACTGATAAATCGGTAACGTGTTATAATTAATAACAAATGGCTAACATAATTATAAAGCTAAGTATCTAATCTCTTTTTTTGTCAATATAAAAATATTCCAAAACGAAAAAGAAAATTACGTTTGATAATCAAAAGTATAATTTAAGCTCCAAATATCTTATAATTCTAGATGAACGCCTACGTCCTGTCCGTAATGATGATGCTGATCGGAGTATCAATAGCTTTTCCGCAAAAGGATGGCCAGATATTTAGTAACGAGGCAATTCGACAGGCCCAAAATACATATCTGATACCTAAGGACGCAACAATCCAAAAAGTCCAGGAAGGAATTGAGTTGGCAGCTTATGAATCGATTCCCGGCGACCAGAGGATCAATCTCTTCGAAATTCTTGGCGAGCACGTCCCACCGGAAGTCGTGAACAATCTTCAAAGTCAGGTCGACCAGATAGGCCGAAACTGACATACTTGATTCTTAACTCGTAGAATATTTATTAGGGACAGCGACATTACATCTTGATGTACCGTCTATGATTTTTCACTTTCATAAAATAAATCATTGAAAATCCAGAATCATGAATCCTTGGTACTTCATTAAATCTGTTCGACGAACCAAATGATGCTGAATGTTCAACTGAAGAGACAAAAGAAATACAAAATTGTACTTGTTTCCCTATTCGCTAGGTACGTACCTAGATCAGATATCTAAGCATCCATTGAAAAAACAATAAAAATTCCAGCAAAATTGATGGCACCGATACAGTGTATGTGCACAAAAATACATGCTTAGATATTGGATCGGTGTAAGCAATAAATAAGTTACTGTTTCATTGTACTGCGACAAGTGTTTCACAGCTCATTAAGTATCACGCATCATTGGTGTATCGAACAATAAAAAAGTTATTTTATATGTAATCAGGTTCATGTTGTACATTCAATAAAAATAATGTACAAGGAACAGGAGTACATATCCAATACAAGGCATTACCGGTGCTACAACGAAACTTATTTGTCAACTGACAATGGAGTCTTTTTTGTCATGACAATATGGTTGTGCTATCAAGTACTAATGTTACAGTATAAATACGGCTCTAAATTGTATTTAATGCTGTGAGGAAATGTTATTGTGAAATCACGAGAGATTCACCGTAGCCTCTTTAGAAATTATGTATGCAGCCGATGTGACACGTCTCGGAGAAAGCTGCTGGACGACTTTACTTTCACTTCACATAGATTCGCATTATTATTAAGCAACTCTTCTTCCCGCTTGCGCACCTCGTGACGTTGTAAATTAAAGAGAAAAAGAAAATCGCGAAATTGACACAGTTAAAAAAAAATCAATAGTCTTCTCTCGCGCGTTTTCATTAGCTCTTTGCGACTTGGATTTATTTAATAATAACATACTGTGCCTGGTTATCGGTAATAACGTTCGCATACACAATTCATTTTTTTTTTATCATCTTATTGGAAATATAAAAACCATGACGGACTAATGTTTGTACAGTAATGATAAATAACTTAGACATTAATTATCCCGGGTGGGATCTGCTTGCTATTTGAAAGTGTCTTTTCGTTTCTTTATACCTTGTCTGCTGGTTTTCTATTTTTTTTTGTATATATATTTTTTTTATACATTAACATATCATCACTCGAGAAGGCTGGAATTTGCGAAAACGAAACTGTCGAGAATATGCAAAGTGACACGTTGCGCTTTTGTCGCAATATTCGTAAGTTTATTGTAAACTGTTACGGCTCGTAATGCAACGTGACATGACTGACACTATTGCGGCACGATTTCCCCGCATGAATTAAACCGCATGTAGAATCTTGGTCCACGGGTACATAATGAATTAATCTGATAATTTTCAATATAATTTGCCTGTATGACTATATCGAAAGTCAATCCGACACGAGATAAATTTCCGTCCGTGCAAGAAAATACGATCGTATTGTTTATGGTAATAACAAAGTGAGAAAGTTTTTGCACACCTCCTTCCGTTATGGGTATCATCTTCCTTTTACTGTTTTGTTGGCATTTTTGTTTTGTCTTCTTGAAACGTGTGGCGCACTTCACCAAGTCCATACGATAACGTGGTAGCACTTATTTCCTGAAAAGCAAAAAGATTGGTTTATTGTATGGGGTTACGGAATAACTTGTATAACGTGGGATTTTGTGAGGATCAGAATGTCTGCTTTGTGCTTTACATAATAGAGTTTAATAATCACCTGGACTTTTTAGAGCTGCGATCACGTCTGTCGGAGCTATCCTCGCGAGACCGCTTTTTCGAACTCGACGACGAATGGGAGGACTTGTGTCTGTCACTCTTTTTTGGACTGGTGCAAAAGAGAAAATAGAAAAATTAGGAAACTTATTAACGATAGAACGAAATTCACGGTAATCACCTGTGTCTGGACGATTTGGAAGGAGACACTTTCTTGTGTGAACCCCCACTCCGTGATCGATCCGTTCTTTAATAGTTAAATCAGAGTAACTCAGTGGTAATTGAATATTGAGTCACCGAGTTCCAGATATACTTATCTTGAAAAAGTACAGAAATCATTCCAATTTGCTTACCTGTGTTTGTCTGAAGATCTTCTTTCTCTGCCACTCGATGAACTTTTACTCTTCGAACCGGAGGAGCTCTTATGTTTTGAGTTATGCCTGAACAAAGACAGTTTACAATTTAGTATAATACTATGAGAAATATAAATATATATTACATTGAAATGTCAAGGCTTCATGCAATTACCTGTTCTTCGACGGAGACGGGGACTCTCTTCTGCTGGATTTCTTTTTGGTAGCGGTGGAATTGTAATCATCACGGAATCTCTCATCTGATCTCTCCTTGTCTTCCTCCGCAGCTTCTCTCTCAAGATCGGACCAGTCTTTACCAGACTCTTCAGAACTGCCCAATTCCTCCTCTGCAAATATAGACATTGATTCAATATTTTGTATCTACTCATAATATTACAAGTATTCTAATACTGTACCTTCGCTATCAGAATCTTCTGAAGCTTCGGAGTATTCAGAATCATCATCAGATTCTTCTTCGCTCTCCATATCAGAGGGCTGTAAGAAATTATTTAATATTTACAATTAATATTCAAGGAGTTTGATTATTTTTATCGAGGCTCTGTTTAAAAGCTCACTTCGTAAGCGTCATCCTCTTCTTCTTCCTCGTCATCAACTTCTTCATTTTCTGCATCACTCTCTGGATCCAAGAAAGTCCAACCACCGCTATCGAAGAAACCTTCAGGATCGTCCGTAATAGTTTTCATAATTTTCGTCCAATTCAAAGACTGTACACCTTCAGAGTATCGAATGTCGCACGAGCTGTAACATTTATTATTTATCATAAGCTATATTGATTACATTAATCCAATTACTTTTATAAACTACACTTACTTCAACCATTCCTTCACGTGATCCAGCATGTTCATTGGAATAGCATTGACCATAGCGACTTTGCGATGATAATCTTTAAAGACAAAAATCATATCGAAATTCTTCAGATGAAATTGGACTCTCTCAAAATGTACCAATTCCACGTCTTCGAGTGTAATAACAAATGGTGGCTATAAAAAAAATCAAATTATTAACATTTAATAATCATCATTCTGTCACAGGTCTTTATACTCACCCATTCGGTAAGATTGACAAGGCATCCACTGGTTGGCTGCAAAAGGACTGTACTGCGGTATGGAGCACCGGGAAAACCCAATTCTCTGAATGGAGTGTCGAATTCGATTTCTTGTTTAGTCATTCCTTCTACCTGTGGAAGACGATGAAAAAAAAAATTATAAAACCCCTCGAATCATTTATCAGAGAAACAAATCAATTGTTAAAATACAAATAATAAATTAAATACCTTTTCACAGAAGCTCTTGAACGCAGTTTTCAGTTTGTGCCTCAATTCTCGCTCAGACTGTTCAGCAGCAAGATCATCACGGTCATGCATATGCTGATGTTTTCCCAAGTCAGTAGTAATTTCACCGACTTCTGTATAGAACTGTACATCCACATGTTTCTTCTTACCAAACATGATAGCATGCTGTAGGAAAAACAACAATTAATTTTCTTATCTATTTCAATTCAAATAGTTGACGTACCTTTAGATGGAAATGTAAAAGAATTATCATTTCTCCGTCACAAGGCTGGAAAAAGGCATTCTTGATGTTGTTGTAAAGAATATCAACTTTATCACCACGGACGGAAGTGTATCGGAATCCATTAGTATGCGCCTCAAGACCACCAGTCATTCTTTTAGTAACAATGTTAGGCCTGATGTAAAGATCCTTGAGTTTAGGATTACCCTTATTCTGTGAGAGAATAAGAGTGTCCTGCTTAACAAGATCCTCCTTTTCGCGTTCCTCGGCTTCGCGATTCTTAAACTTCTTTTGGACTTCCTTGATCAATCGGAATGCTGTATTGAGATTAGAAGATGGTGCTGATATCTCTCCAGGCTCCTTGGTGTTCGTGGATCGATACGTTCTATAAAAACCAATGTACCATGTTAAAAAATGCTGGCTACTTCAAAAACTTTAATGTATACTTACACTTCTTTGACAAATGTGGCATCTGGCTGTGGATAAGTTCCTCCCTCATTACGTCCCATAGTTGCACCAGGATGGAAGAAATTAATTCTAAGATAGGTATAGTCCCCTTCGACAGACTGTGAGATATTTTTGATAGTCGATATGTGAAAGGGTACAGGAACGCCAAAGATTGGTAGAATAACAGTTTCATATTTTTTGTCTGGAACAAAATTATTTACTTATTCATTACAGTTCTAAAATTTATAGGCAATATGAAATATAGATGATCTCTTACCAACGTAGAGCTTCAATTCCTTAACTTCAGGTTCACGTGGCATATGACTGAGACTTTTGTAAGACACTGTAGATTTTCGAATTTTTTCCTGCTCCTTTCCACCGGATTGTTGAGCTAATCTAGCCTTAGCAATTTCATTAAGTTGTTGGGCTAATTCCTTTTGATGTTGTTTTCTTTTCTCTTCGGAACTGTGTTCTGTTCTAAGTTTGGATTCTATAACAGCCGTTCTCTTTCCACGACCCAGGATCTCTGGCTTTGGTTCATTTTCTTTCCCACTACCCTCTTCCTCCTCCTCCTCATCATCCTTTAAGTAGATACCAATATTCTTTACTTTCTTCTTCGACGGCGTTAGAACAGTAGCTGGTTGCCCCTGCAAGAATTTTTCAAAAGGTATATACATAATTCCTGTTTCTGATTTCGTATGTACGTAATGTTTATTTATGTATCTTACCTCATTCACTATAACGGTGTCGCCGATGAAAAGTGCGTAGTTCTTGCCTTCTTTGTCGGTAGCTTCTGGATTACTGAGATTGGAAAGACCAACATTGACATTAAAAACCATGCCTTTTTTAACAACAGCATGCGTTTTTGGTCCAATAAGTAAAGAACTCTCCCGGAACTCTATACCCATTGCGAAGCCAAAATTTCTAGTCAAGTGATCAAGCATGTTGGGCTTCTCATTTTTGACAAATTTTATGCCAGTATCGTAAACTTCACTTATTTTTGTTCCAGCTACGAGTTTCTTTAGAATTTCTTCCTCCAGTTGCAGCAGGAAATTATAGTTGTCCTAAATGCAATCGACACATTAGAAACACTGCATCACGAAATAATTAATCTATTTTATTAGAATCAGGACTTCCTTCGTACCTCAATGGCCTTTGTAGGATTAACCAACAATGTGCGCACAATGTTTGAACAATACGACTTGTATCGCGCACCCAGTGAACAAATGATAACTCCAAAATGAACTATATTTTTGTCACTGATTACACTAAATTTAAGTGAATAATTTCCACCACTTTGAATTATGGCTGGATAACACATATCAACCTGAGTGACGTCAACGCCAGTGACGTATTTCTTATTTGAGATGGCTGCATCTACCCCTTCTGCGAGTTTGGAGTGCTTTACTTTCTGTAAGAGAATTTTGTCATTGAATTTGAATTTCGAATACTTTTCTACATTTCAAATAAATAGGAACATTTTAACTGATAAGGGGATTACAAACCTTGTCCGAGTCAATGATTTCCATGATCTGATCTTTTAAATATTTTGTAAAGACGTCTACAGACACTAGGCAAGCTTTTTTGATAGTCAGAATCTCTGAATCTTCCTTTGGACACATAACATAAGCTGCTGCTGCACTCACATCAACCTTCGAATATAATTAATGAATTATCAAACATTACTCAATAATTATCATCTAAAGCAATATCTTACAGTATCAAATGATTCGGGTTTGAGAGCTGCTCTCCATGCATCCATGAATGCTCCAGGATAATTTTCTTTTGAAAATACTCCTAAAGTTTTGCCTTTTTTGCTACCCTTAATAACATCAATGAGTTTGGCAAAGTTTGCTTTATCCTCATCATTCTGAAAAAGTTATACAGCGTATAAGACTTTAAAATCAATATGTTCTGATAACTAAAACATCCTTTATATACTTACTCTGTCACGTACTAACAGCTTTACAGGTGGGACTCCTGTGTCTTCTGTCTTCTGATTCTCAACCTTCCTCAGAAATTCAATTTTCTTCTTACTGGCAAGAAAATGAATGGAATCCTCAGCGAGTATCATAATAGTGTCAGCCAATTCATAGCTAAGCAGCCACGTCTGCAAGAATACAAGATACAATAATCCTGAGGCTACGAAGCATCTCACAGTAATTTGAGATATAAAAATAATAATTATGTTCTTCAGAGATAACTACAAATACATATCCATTGCATATCTCTCATTACACGAACATCTCCCAGAAATTCACACAAATTTATCCTGATCTACCTGAAGAGCTGTGGACTTGCTATAGACAATATCCTCGTCCGTACCGACGGCGGAGACGAGGCAATCCATTTTGCCGAAACTTTCATCTGTGCCGACTTCGCCATCCTGTATTTAAGAAAAGAAGCATCAGCTCAATCTCATATAATATGAAATATAAAAATCAATGTTCAAGACGACCACGTTACCTTCCATGCAGCGTAAAGACGCTTCATACGCCGGAAAAACGTGTCTTTATCGAGAGTTGCGTTTGACATGATGTCGAATCCGTTTTAGGTTGTAAACCACAAAGCAGCTTCGCTGCTCAAGCTGGAACGCGCTATATCTAAGCACTGCCAGTACTGCTTGTACTGGAAAACGTATTTCAAAGCTCAACGCAGTTGAAATTTACAGCAAGTCGCACACGAATAATTAAAGCGCTTAAATCGTTTTTCAACTGTTTATTGACCAAACGTTAAGATCCGACTGAACGTTCAGACATACTTTACATTTTCTTTGTTTCCCGGCTCTTAAAACGCTAAGTGTGCTCGAACGGCAAGTTCCAATGCGGACATGGCGGGATTTGTAACCAAACCGCAACGAGCTTCCACTGGCTTGGACTACGATAATAAGTAATATAGATTGTACACTGAGTATCTCGTAGCAACTCGTAGTTGTTGAAACAAGAGATGAAGTTTGTTTTTTCTATTGGTTTATTGAAACATGTGTATAAATTGTTCTATGTTGGTATTCCTCTGAATTGAGTAACTTGTCCAACATACAACGTACATAAAACGTATTATATTTAGGAACACAAATCATAAAAAAGTGCTTCAAACTTCAGACTGTTCCATTTTGAAAATTGTTGGTCTTTGATCTGCCAACGGATATAAAGCTTTAAATGAATAAGCTTTTGAGAATTTGATACATAGAAATATTTGACGATTACCTCCAGACTATCGCACCTATTTTTTTCGATATATTTAAGCCATGCGTAGCTTCTATGCATAAGTAACTAAATCTAGCAATCCGTTCAGGGCCTACATAAAGTCGCCAGGTAGTTCAAAAGTTAAGGGATCTAATTTAAAAAAAAAATTTATTTCTATAAGATTCTGTGGAATTGATGGTATTTTGTCGGAATATATCACACCCCTTATAGTCTAAATAGTATAATGTGTCTAGAACTTGAATTCCTTGTACTTCTTTGAAGATTTCGCTTCCTGGGTTTGTTGACGCTTCCGTTTGCTCTGTAACAAAGAATATTATCAATGAAGAAAGAAAATATTATAAGAAATAATTTAGTGCAAAAGAAATGAACCTTTTGCCGTTGGACGTGATCCTGTAACATTTCTGTAAGATCTTCACGCTGAAGATGAGCCTGTCTGGATCTCATAGTTTCTTCGTAACGAGAAGCCATGGCTTCAGAGTCTAAATCAAGCTCGCTAGGATCGAGAGCTAATTCTACAGTTCCATCTTTTTCTGTTCTGGAATCTCCAGGAGCCGATCCAAGTCCTCGCCTTGCAGCAATTACGGATGGTGGTGCTTGTCCGCCAGCGCCAGTCATATCGTAAACATGAGTACTGCCCATCATGCTTGCTCCAAGACCTTCTGCACGTCTTTCTTGCAAGACAGTGTAAAGTGCTGGAGTTTCTCCACCTTCCATTTCACTCTCAATTTTCTTCTTTCGAAGTTCGATAGTCTCCGGAGTCTCAAGACCTGTTGGAATGGACGTAATTCCACTAGGAGTAATTAGACCTTCAGCTCCTGGTGTTACAAGCCCACTGGCATCTCCATCAATATCTTTTCCATCAACTTCTCCGTCCGCTCCTTCTTCTTCTTCCTCATCTTCATCTTCTTCACCAGAAGATTCAGATTCTGGCTCGCCCCACATACCCCGATCGACCTCCTCGTCCAGAGCATCGTCTCCTGGAGCCCTCGCAAGACCAAACACGTCTCCGTACAAGGGACGACCAGTCTCATCTACCGGAGGCTTACCCCAGC